>JACEFZ010000275.1:0-402500 GCA_014155875.1 Cepaea nemoralis | reverse complement strand
AATTGTGACTAACAACTTCCGGCCGGTTCACAACGACCATAGCTGCTGTGCCAAGCAGACCTTACATGAAGTGGGCTGCCAAATCCAACTCCATCTTTGGTAGATTATACCAAAACCTATCTTAATTGCTGCAATAAGACTGGGGGTGAGTGTAGTAACCTAATAATTATGATTATAGTAAGAAGTGTGTACACATTTATATTCTGATATTGGGAAAACCCAAAACTTTCCCGACCATGTATATTTATGAAACGTGGTAGTTGAAAGGGGAGACATTGAGAGAAAACATGTGAGGCCTAGATATATTTATAGATAAAAATATATATATATATAGATATAATGTATGAACCTTACTGATTATTTTCATATGCATTTTGTGAATGTATTTACATGTATATTTTGTTGAAAATATGATAACATGATTTTGCCATGTGGGCAGAAGTAGAAGAGACATGTGGAACATGATTCTCACATGCCAGCAATATTACTAGGCGATATATATTCAAACATAAATTTGCTTACCCCTGATTCACCGCCATGCCGAACTACATGACACTGACGGTCATAAGTTCAAAGCAAATACCATGTGGTGAGGAATCAGAATTTGGGGAGTAAATAACTCAACAAGGGATAACTGAGACATCCTAAAGCCCAATGCCTGGAATATCTCAGCCCCCTTGCTTGCCTGCTGGCCTTCTTCTTATCTTTTAGCTCGTATATTCTGTGGGGTATACCTCACGACTTCATGGCGACACTTGATTGCTTTATGCCTAATGACTGATGTGGGATTAGGTTGAATTATTGTTGGCCCTTTCCTTAGCTATCTAGGGAAACATCCTGGCTGCCCAGGACTTCCTCACCATGGTGTTAAGGAATACACCAGTAATTATTGCATATGAGTCACTTCAAGTTTTACAACCATGTACATTTTGTAATGTTTTTTTCAAACAAAGATTTGTCTACATGTTCTACTCCAAAGGACCATGTGGTCTTAGAATGTGTCCACTTCTGGACCCTTTTTCACCTTGTATCATCATGTCATACAAGGTATAGCCAAGCTGATAAGAACTATTGGCCTTTGCTTTTGATACAGAATAGCAGAGAGGAATTGTTTTATTCCTGTTCTGCATCTGACACATACACAACAGACACACAACACCAACACTCAGACACATTGTTATTGTCAAGACACTAAGGAGTCTGCAACTGTTTGTTTGATTTAAGGAGCCTCGCTGCTGATACTGCTGACACCTAACCGGTCCGGTTACCGAAACTTTGAGCCACCAACTAGTGGAGACGGAACCTGGAATCTGGAGGAGCATCGTACACCTGTCGAATGCCAGGGTCGACTCCAAGACATAATCCAAACGAAAGCCAGCACTATTCCTAACCGAGATCAGATTATCTCAGGTGACTCTGTGTCTACATGTGTTCTGAGTGTGTCACTGTCTGGATGGTGTGAATGATGATATGCGATCTAGCTAAGCATCAGAAAACTGTTTTATTTTTGTACCGGTAACATAAATGTAACTATCATAGTTCACCAGTTGAACCACAATTTTCATTTTCTCTTTTATTATTAAAGAGTATTATTGTTTTATAATTTCACCAACGTACTCCACTCGTGATCATTTTGAACGCAAGGTGTGCGCATGAGTGCGTGAAAGTATTTAAAACAGGGGGCTCCATCAATTGGCGAAGGATCACCGACAGATAAACTAGGCATTCGTGTTAGGGCTTCCTACATACACGAGTGTTCTTCACCTTCTGCCTTTGTCTACCAAGTGAATCCCAGTCTCTTCTATCGGGACCATCCCTTTAGACATTCTTATAACGAGCCATAATTTCTAGAGACTGTCGGCAAACTCTTGGATAGGGATTTCTGTCTATTTCAATAGAATCACCCTAACGGTCGGTGACACTGGCACCAACACTGTTCAGCCTCATGTTTTCAGCCATGTTGATGAATGCCTTCAAGAACGACGACATTGGAATAGACATCAACTACCGTATGGATGGAAAGTTATTCAATCTCAGAAGGCTGAAAGCTAAAACCAAAATTAACAGCGACACCGTCAGAGAGCTCCTGTTTGCTGATGATTGCGCTCTATACTGCCAACTCAGAGGCGGACATGCAACATAATGTTTCAGCTTTCTCCCATGCCTGTGCCAACTTTGGGCTCAATATCAACTTGGAGAAGACTGTAGTTATGTACCAGCCAGCTCCAGGGAATAATCACACTGTGCCTAATATCAAAGTGAATGATCATAGACTAAGTGTTGTGGACAAATTCACCTGTCTTGGCAGCACTGTGTCACAAGCTGCCACAATTGATGACAAAGTGAATGCAAGAATCTCCAAGGCTAGTGCGGCCTTTGGCAGACTGTAAAAGAATGTATGGGACAGAACTGGAATAAGCCTGCAAACAAAGCTAAAAGTCTACAAAGCAGTTGTATTATCCACACTGCTATATGCTTGTGAACCTGGACTGTTTATCATCGACACGCTAGGAAATTAAACCACTTCCACACAGTCTGCCTAAGGAAGCTACTGAAGATTAAATGGCAAGACAAGATTCCAGACACTGAAGTCCTAGAAAGAGCGTCCATGCCCAGTATCCACACTCTACTGATGAAGAATCAGATTCGCTGGGCTGGTCACTTGACTCGCATGCCAGATCACAGGCTCCCTAAACGAATTTTTTTACAGCTAACTGCGTTGTGGTAAACGCTCCCAAGGAGGCCAGAGGAAACGCTTTAAAGACACTCTGAAAATCTCACTGAATGCTTTTGGAATTCATCATGACACCTGGGAGGCTGCAGCCAGAGACCGAAATTAGTGGCGTGCATCATTACGCAAGGGTGTAGTCATATGTGAGGCAACCAGGACTGCAAGAGCAGTGAAGAAAAGGCAGGACAGAAAAACCACTGCAGGAAATCCTCCTCCAGAAACGTCAAGCATTCTTTGCCCACATTGTCAAAGAACATTTCAAGCCAAAATAGGCCTTATCAGCCATCTTAGAACCCACGGCTCCATACCTTCAACCCCACTGGATGAAATGAATGGTCATCATCATTCTTGATGGACAAACAACAACAACAGTGTTTGTCACAGAATTCTTGGAAGGGTCGATCAATGAAACACTGTCGCGGCCTTTGTCTACAAGCCGCCGTCATTCTTTGATGTGTTGTCGATCGAGAAAAAAGACTGTTGCGTCAGTTGTCTACGGGAGGCAGCCATTCTTGTGAAGTTGGGGACAAATTGTCTGGGGGTAAGTGGGCTAGATCTTTGTTGTGGAGAAACGGATTTCTCTAGATCACAGGCCGGAGGGACTTTTGAAGTACGGGAAACCAGTCCCGAGATGGAGACGGGAAGGCCAACCTGTCATTTAGGCACAGTATTAAAACAGGCGGGGTAAACAACTTTTGGGGAAGTCGACCAAGTGTTGTGAAAACTTCACGGACGTGTGTGTAATGTTCCTGGCTGTATTATAAAGAGAGGCTACAGTGTCTTGTGTTAATTTACATTGGCGGACATTTACCCGTTGTGTGGTTGAGTAGTCTCAATTTAAGGCCGGAATAAATATATGGTAATTGAGTGATTTATACCCAAATGGGATTATTCTTAGGAATCGAATGTAATATGGGAGTGTCGGCGACAGTAGGCAATCGCGTTGTTAAACTAGCTAGTGCGAGATATCAATTAACTCAGCTGGTTGGGAATAATGTAGTGGGATGATATTTAGAGAGATTGAGGATGGTTGGGGGATAGGGGAAATGTCCAATGGTATGATCTTCCAGTGGGGTGTCGACTGGGTTTCTGAACTTTGCCTTTGGTCTTTCCTTGTCTTATCATGACTCAGACCGATGTGATGAGCTCCTCTGCCCTATGACAGAGTTTAGTTCGCTGTTATATATCTGAGTGCGGTCGTCGGCCTACACTCACCTAATAAAGGTCAGTATCGGGTTGCTCTCACCAGGTGTGTTCTCTCTTCAACAGGTTCCACTCCGTTTACCAAGAAAACAAGCTGAAAAGTCATTGACTAAGATTATGGCTAATTCAGTGAAGGAAGTTTTTACTCGGCGGCTTTTGCACTGGGCCCATAATCAAGAGGGTCTGCAGGAACATGGCTCTGCTGAGCAGGAACCGATAATTATCTGGGAATGATTCCTCAGTGATAGGGTTCACTAAAGTTGAGTAAAGTTATTTTCCATACCACATGTAACAGGAACACTAGTAGTCATAGAGGGAACTTGAACAACTATAGCGTTTTCTCAGTTAGTGGATTCCTGTGGAACTTTAAACATTAACATTATGATCGTGAAAACCTATGACAATTAACAATGAACATTTTTGTTTCAAAGTGACAGTGATCCGTATTTCACGATACAAGGATTGTTAGATCACAGAACTGTAGTGACATATTAGTTACACGGTGTGTGACAGATTCAGGGTCAGTATTGGACTATATCCATTATTGGTGACCAGGTATATGGACTATCAAAAGAGCTACTGGAGGAAGTCGACACCTGGCCGGAGTGACGCATCGTTTGGTGAGGTCATTGTGTACTGAGCTATGGTGCTGTTGTGTGGCCATTACTGTGATGATCAGACTTTGCTCCTGAGCTGTTCGGTCTGATTCTGCAGACACACTAGAGTATACGACATACATTCTACACATACACTTCTCACATACATACACTTTTCTTCATTAAATTAATTTGTTGTTAATTTAAGAAGCTAGCGTTGTGTAGTATGTTGTTTTGGAGAAGAATGAGAGGGGGCATGGTCCAGTGGTGAGAGAGAGACAGAAAGAGGGATCCAGTGACTGACGGGGTGTTGTGGACGGAAATCTAGTGGATTCTCCAGAATAATGATATGGGGTTAAAAGAATGTGGGTGTTGATTCCCCTCACCCCAGTGACGACACTATTAAAATTACGACAGTGTTCAAACAGGTTGCGACTGTATGTATAATGATTGGTGGTTTCTTTGATTTCTTAGTGGAAGATTGTTCCACAACTGAGTGGCAGAGTTTGCTAAGCTTTGTTTTATATAAAGTCTATCCTAGGTTTAGGGACATGGAAGTATATTTAGTCGTTCGCTATGTCTTGCATTATAATTAAACAATGGCCAAAGGTAGCTTGGGGCATTTTGAAATAGGATTTTGTGAATTAGTTTAGCCTTATTAAAAAGTAGGCGTTTGTGGAGTGGCAGTAACTGAAGACGTTCGCCACACATTGGTCTATGTTTAGTTAATAAGGGCTCTCGTTTACCCCAGAGGGGAAAACACCCCCTTAGGTCAGCACGCCCCAAAAGGCAAAGATCACATCACCCATCATTCGCTCCAATATTCACCGCCTCGTGTTCTCGAGGTATGGTGTTCGTATAGAGTGCTGGAGAACTCGGGTTCAAGACCCGGTGAGGGCCGGGATTGTTTGTTTTTTCACGTAAACTTCCAGTAAAAAACTTCCCCTGGTCTCTGGGTAGTGAGATCAGACGCCCGTGTGTATTGTTGCGCACATAAAAAAATTCACTGGCAGTTAAAAATCTAAAAAGAGTAGCCTATCGGCGCTGTCTGGGCAAAATTTCCAGTTAAAAATCTACCCAAAGTATTTCAGGATCCTCGCCGGTGCTACGGAGTTCGTGCACTGAGCTGAAATTCTCCGGACTCAGGTTTGAGTTAGGAGTAGAACTGGGAATGAAGAGAGCGTTGATCGAAGAAATAAAGAGGAGGCAAGTGAAACATTTCGACCACGTTAAAAGACATGATAGTCTTATAAAAATCCATACTGGAAGGCAAGGTTGAGGGCAAGCGAGCAAGAGGTAGACAACGATAGAAGTGGGAAGATAACATCAAGAGATGGACGAACATTAGCCTGACAAACTATACAGTCAAGGCGAGAGACAGACAGTGTTGACGATCCATTGCAGCCAACCTTCATTGTGGAGACGGCACCTGATAGATTGATTGAGAACGGAACACTTAAGGGTTACACCCGTGTGCCGTGATGTTGATCCGTCAACTAAACATTACTCATCAATCACCGCCTTGTCTTCAGCACATTACTCATCAATCACCGCATCATCTTCAACACACTACTTATCAATCACCGCATCATTTTCAGCACACTACTGTTTTAAAAACCTTCATTGTGGAGACGGTACCTGAATGATCGATTAAGAACGGAACACTTATGGATTACATCCGTGTGCCGTCATGTTGATCCGTCAACTAAACTTTACTCATCAATCACCGCCTTGTCTTCAGCACATTACTCATCAATCACCGCATCATCTTCAACACACTACTTATCAATCACCGCATCATTTTCAGCACACTACTGTTTTAAAAACCTTCATTGTGGAGACGGTACCTGAATGATCGATTAAGAACGGAACACTTATGGATTACATCCGTGTGCCGTGATGTTGATCCGTCAACTAAACTTTACTCTTCAATCACCGCCTCGTCTTCAGCACATTATTCTCAATTATCGCATCATCTTCAGCGCATTACTTATCAATCACCGCTTAATCTTCAGCACACTACTGTTTTAAAACGTTACTCCAGCATAAATCTAGATGAAGAATTACAGTCTGTACGATCTTACAACTGCCCCTGTCTCTGGGAGGGTTCGGCTAAAACACATTTTATATAATCATTTACTCTCTCTCATCTCCCTGTCACATCCTCTGTTCGACAAGGTTTCACTTCTAGGAGTGACTACATAAAATATGGCGCTATCTGTGTCAGCGAACGTACGTTAGACTAAGTAACTAAGTGTGAGCGCCAAACAATACTACGTGTGTTTATTTATGTGGCTATTTCAGTGGCCTCAACTGGTTCCCAAACTGATTTCTTGTGTGTAATACGTGTACTGCATTAGATCCCACCAATCATTTCTCTTCTTTAAATGTGTGTTAATATACTGGACACAGCATTACGGTCCCATGTGTTTGTGTGTTTGTTATTTGACCTGTGCTGGTTTAATATAAATTATGAGACCTATGGTGCTATCTCAATGGTTTGGTACGAATTATGTCCGTATTCCATAGTTGTAGGTTCATGTGTATGATAGACATGACTAATGAAGGCACTGTTTTTTTGGAGTGTCTAGTTGGTCTTGCGTCGAAGCACATTTGTTCCTGCAACGAGGCGCCGTCGCCATTTGGAGGTGACAGGTTCGAATCCCGGTCGGTAACTATAGCTTTCAGATTTTATGTTGTCTAGTGCGTCCTCTAGTCTCTACTTCTTTCTTCTCCTTCTGTGAGCGCCAAGCAACACTACGTGTGTTTATTTATGTGGCTGTTTCAGTGGCCTCAACTGGTTCCCAAATTGATTTCTTGTAAATAACTAAAGTAAAGGTGACTTTTACACCTTTAAAGGGCACTGGGCATACGGTACTAGATTCATATTTTTATATGGTCAAACGACACTAAGTGTGTGATATTGTACGTATCACTGTGACCGCCTTACTTCTCAAGACATTTCTTGGCACCAGTTTTAGGCTGGGTGAGTCTGGGAATATAAATATTTAAAAAAAATCCAAACCGCCCTGCTGCGTATCGAACCCAAGACCACAGGCACGATAGGCGAGGGTCTAGCCACTATGCTATCGCGGCTCCCTGACGTACGTTGTGACTTCTATCACCGTCATATGTGTGGTTCAATATTGAGGTATGTCTCTGGTTATTATAACTATGAGGGGACTTCAAATGAAAACCTTGAAAGGTTGATATAAATTACAATAACCATTACGTGGAAAGTCCGAATCAAAAGCTCACTGTGTGGGCTTCATAAAAGGTGGAAAAAGTGTCCTAGTGGCACGAAATGGAATATTGCTTGGATAGCAAATCCATTACGTGGAAAGTCCGAATCGAAAGCTCACTGTGTGGATGTCATCTGCAGACTGCATTCTTCTGGTTTCCGGAGGAACAGCCTGTGGTGAACGGAAGGCCCAATATACGGAAGTGAGGCTAAGCAGCCATGTGCAGGACGTGACGATTCCTTGGGTGAGCCCAGTACCAGAGCGCTGTGTGTCGGCTCTGCAACTATGGAAGCCTCCTTGGATGGCGGGGAATGCCCATGGTCTGCCCCTGCCTTCCCTTGAGGGCTGACCAGGATGTCTTTGGCTGTTCTGTATGGGCCAGCTGGGATGGGGGATAACACCACAACAGTGAGAGTCAAACGTCCTAAGAAACCCCCGGGAAGGTTAACCCGGTCAACAAATTCCCGCAGAAGTCGGATGTTTCGGCCTAACGGCGCAAGAACGCAGCTCTGCTGTAAACAGGCACAACGCAATCACGTCCGAAAAAAATAAAAACTCCGGATGAACGCATAAGAAGAAGAAGAATTACAGGAACCATGCCATTGTCTTGTAACGTGTCAATGTTGTTGTTAAAGATAATAAGAGTGTTAAGCACGAGTCATCATGGTGCGGACGAACACATTGACATCAAAATGACAGTTTAAAGATGACCTCCTCACTTTTGACATGCACCAAAGAGGCGTAGCGTTCTGTTAACCTTGTTTTAATCAGTGGAGGGGTAAAACCTATAGACATTCATCGGCGAATGAAAGTCCAGTATGGTGATGTATGTTCGTATCTTGTGTATATCTTTCATGTGGGGGAACATTGAATATTTCAGCCACGTCGACCTCCAAGTGAGAGCAGTAAATGTCCGCGTGTGAGTGAGTACCAATTCGTAGCCACAAAAATGCATAAATCCAGGGCAACAAATGTGAGTCTGTCCAAATTTTTCCTCTGATGCTAAGAGAGTCAGTGCCAACCAGAAAGTAGCTTTGGACCAAACAAAAACGGGCCGCGGAAAATGGGAAGTAGGGGTGGGTCCCAGTTATGGCTTAAAAGTTGTTAATATAGTCACATACATGTTATATTATATATCAAATTAAAGGGGGTTATATATTAAAAACTACTGTATATAAAAGTTGTAGCATATCTTTTGCATGACGTAGCAGTCAACCCCAGCATTTTTTAGCTGTTCGTAATTGTGGTAAGTTATCCTTTCTTACTTTAGTGTCGTCCCTGGAGTGAGGGGAATCAACACCCACATTTTTATTACCCAATATTATTGTCCTAGAGAAACCACCAGACTCCGTCCACAAAACTCCGTCGGTCTGTCGACACCTCTTTCTTACTCTCACTCACCCCTAGATCATGCCCCCTCTCACTCTTCCCCAACACAACATACTCAACAACTCTAGCTTTAACAAATAAATATAAAATAATTTATTAAGCAAAGAGTATGTATGTGAGAAGTGTGTATGTGTAATGTGTAGAATGTGTGTCGAATATTCTGGTGTGTGTAAACTTAGACCAAGTAGCTGAAGAGCCCAGCCCGATCATCCCGGAAAGGATCACACCACATCTTCATTCAGTCCACATTACTCTCACCAAGGAATGTGTCCCTCCTGCTAGATGTAGACTTCCACCGGTCGCTGCTTGATCACTCATATACCTAGTCACAGTTTAACACTGATCCTGCCTGGATCACACACCGTTATTACATGTCCCTATTGTTCTTAGACTTATAACATCCTTGTCTAGTGAGGACACGAAAATACTGTTCCTTGAACTAAATGTAATTCCTGTCTAAAGTTTCTATTGCTCACAAGATCACTGTTTTAATAACTTCATAATCAGTTTATACTGTTCTATTCCCATGTGATGTGGAAAAACAGTACCTATTAGTCTTTTCACCTGTCGTGTGAAAACATAATACCCACTGGACTTTTCCCATGTGGTGTAAAAAAAAAACGATTCTCTTGTTCTAGTTCACATGTGATGTTTGAAACATTAATTTCACGATTGGTCCTTCTCCAAATTGATGAGGAGAAAACAATCTCTAGTATTCTGCTAACGTGTGACGTTTAATAAATACTCTCACGATTGTTACTTTAAACCCCTTTCGTCATGGGCCCAGTGCAAAAGTTGCTGACTAACTGCCTGCACTAAGGTCTCCATTCTCAGTGACTTGAGTGACCTAAGGGAACCTGTAAAAGAGAAAACCATACACTTGGTGAGAGCATCTGTCCCTGACCTCCATTGGATGGGGGTAGGCTGACATCCTCACTCAGATACATGACAGTGAACCAACTCTGTCATGGGCAGAGGAGCTCTTCACTCCGGTCTGCGGTGGGTTAAGACCAGGACAGAGCAAAATGTAACGTGTAGACCCCCAGCAGACCTCACTGGAAGATCCCACCATTGGACATTCTCCCCATCCCCAATCTCCCCAAATATCATCCCATTTCACTATTCCCCATCAGCGGAGCCACCTGCCTTCTTACACTAGTTAATCTTAACAATGTGACTGCCTATTGTCGCTGATATTCCTTGACTACCTAACCACAATGCAACAACACTATGATATAGTTCTAACTATATTTCTAAGCTATTCCACATTATTTATAGCTAGATGCGATCCTTAAAATACCTTATGCCATTCTGACTCAATCTCTGAATCGAATACACAATTTGCCATAAAAGACACATGTTAAGCAAAACCGAACACATGCGATTCTATTCAACACGGATCAAGCCAGCTATCACTTCTGCCCACGTCAACTGTCTGAGCTACACTAGCCAAAACAAATCATGTTTTTGTCACCAAGAGCCTTGAATTGTTCACGTGACGTTCCTTTGATGTCAATACATCAGATGGTTTCAGGGGCAGATAATCCATTTCAGAATAAGATCTTATCTCCCTTGTTTAATCAATGTCACCAGTGGTCTCCCCTGTCCTGACAACCCAAAACAAGGTAGCGTGTTCCTGCATTTTCCCAATGTTCACAATAACAAGCCTACAACTTTCTGTCGTGTGGTGACAATCAAAGCCGCCATTCGTTTGATGTCGGGGAATTCACAGAGTCCCGCGGGTGTCCTGATCTCACCGACTAGAAGTCAACAACTTGCAGCTGTGAACACAGACTGTTTTCTGTAATTTTTTTTTCATCTGATGTTAACGACAGTGGATTTCATCACATAGGCCCCCTCTTAAGAGAGTAGTCCATCTCACTCTACTCCACTGTACGTTCGATCCAGATGATTCATTCCTCTTCTTCAGGAGCTGGGTGTCTTGACAAGAAGTCCGCTCCAACATTTTCCTTCCCAGGAATGTACTCCACTGTGAAATTGTAGGGTTGAAGTAACAACGACCACCGCATCAAACGGGCGTTGAGCTTCTGAGAAGTAGCCAGGAACATCAAGGGCTGAGGATCCGACTGGACCCGAAACTTAACTCCATACAAATAGGGCTGGAATTTTTGCATGGCCCATACGAGAGACAAGCATTCTCTCTCGACGGTCGAATAAATCCTCTCAGCCTGGAGAAGTTTCTTACTTGCGTATGCCACAGGTTTCAAAACCGAAGCATCGTCTTTTCCTTCCTGTAACAAGGCTGCCCCAATCCCAATCCCACTCGCATCCGTTCTCAATACAAATGGTTTGGAAAGGTCAGGGAGCTGTAATACAGGCTTGCTGACCAAGGCCTCCTTTAACTGACTATAGGCAGTCTCACATTCTGGTGTCCAAATGATTTGGTCCGGGAATCCCTTTTTCAAGGTTTCCGTCAATGGAGCTCCCAGTTCAGTGAAATGTGGGATAAATTTGTGGTAGAACCCACACAACGAGAGAAAAGATCGCACATCCTTCTTCGTTTTTGGCCTTGGTGCATTTCTGATTTTCTCCAGGTTCTTTTCTTCTGGGACAATGTGTCCTGGAGTGATGGTGTGACCTAGAAATTCCAGAGTCTGGTAACCAATCATGCACTTGGTTGGGCGAGCGGTAAGCCCTGCTTCTCTGAGTCTATTAAACACTCTCTCCAAGGATTGCAAGTGGTCATCCAAGCTGTCACTGGAAATCAGAATATCATCCATGAATGAGATGATGGCCGGATCCTGTAAAGGATTTAGTAAAGTCCTCATCATGCGTGTAAACACACTAGGTGCATTGCTGAGTCCAAAGGGCATGACCTTGAACTCGTAGTGTCCACTGGGTGTACTGAAAGCCAACAGTGGTCGAATCTCCGGTTTGACTGGTATCTGATAGTACCCCCGACTCAGATCCACCTTTGAAAAGTACCGAGCCTTATGGAGCCTAGCGAATAACTGAGTTGGATTCGGCAAAGGTTCCACCTGAAATTGTGTATGACTGTTCAGAAGTCGGTAATCTATACACAACCGGTGTTCTCCACTTGGTTTGCGTAACAAAACTACCCCCGCATTGTATGGGGATGTGGATGGCGCAATCACGTCATCCTCCAGCAGTTTTTGTATTTCCTCCTCTAGGGCCTTTTCTTTAGAGAATGGCACTGGGTAAACCTTTTGGCGAACAGGCTCTTGGGTGGTCAACGTCATCTCGTACTCCACCAACCTCGTTCGTCCTGGTTTATCAGTCAGTATCTCCTGATGAGACTCGAGAACCTGGGTTATCCTTTCCCTCTCCTGGGAGGTCAGATCAGGGTTCACTTGCACATCCCTATAGGTTTCCTGGTGTACCAAGGGATATTCCCTGCCCTCGTTGGTTCCCACTTCCGTCTCCACTGCAACTGCCATTGCCATGAGGTGAGCTGCCTTGTCTCCGGGTCTCTCTTCGTATTTCCGCAAGAGATTGATATGGAAAATCTTCGACTTTCCCCGGATCCGGATCTGATAGTTGGTTCTGGATATCACCCTTTCCACGGGAAATGGTCCTTGCCAACCTATCTCCAGTGTGTTGTTTCCCGTTGGGAGTAGCAACAAGACTTTGTCTCCCACCTCTAGAGATCTGTCTTTAGACCTACGGTTGTAGTAAGCCGCATGTCTTTTTCTGGCCTTTTTCAGTTTTGATTCGCCAGAGTCCATCCCTTGTGGAATTTTTCTTTCAGTTCCTCCACGTATTTATAGAAAGAGATCACTTCTTCTGACGTCTCCTCTTCAGTCCAACTCCTCAACATGGCTTCCAACGGTCCTTTAATTGGACGACCAAACAGCAACGTAGCGGGTGGTAGTCCTTTTGAGCCATGAGGAACTTCCCGATAAGCAAAAGGTGTTGCTGGGATATATTCATCCCACCTGTCAGGTTTTTCCTGTGCCTGTTTCCTGAGCATTGTCATCAACGTGCTCTCTCTCTCTCTCTCTCTCTCTCTCTCTCTCTCTCTCTCTCTCTCTCTCTCTCTCTCTCTCTCTCTCTCTCTCTCTCTCTGTCTCTGTATTCTTTCATATACACACACTCACACGCATGCGCGCGCTCACACACACACTAACACATTAACTCTCCCACTGTCTCACTCTCTCACACACAATCCTTCACAAACACACATACTCACTCTTTCAATCACACTCTCTCACACATACACGTGCGCATGAACGCATGCACGCATGCACACACTCCCTCATTCACTCTCACACATACACGTACGAATGCATGCACTGACACATTCCCCCACCATTTCTCACTCAATCACTCTCTCCACACACACGCATGCACGTGCGCACACACACATTCACTCTCTCCCTCTCTCTCTGACACCCACTCTCTCTCTCTCTCTCTCTCTCTCTCTCTCTCTCTCTCTCTCTCTCTCTCTCTCTCTCTCTCTCTCTCTCTCTCTCTCTCTCTCGCTCTCACACGCACACACATATAAAGTGAACAATTATAGTTAAACAATTATAATGAACAATTATGAGGAGTTTGATCCGGAAAGCCTAATCTTGTAAAGGCCTCCATCAGTGCGTCCGCCACTCTTTTCGAGTCAATCTTGGTCAACGGTATGGCTTCACCCCACATTGTACAGCAATCCACCATTGTAAGTATATACATGTTCTTCTTCCTAGTCCTAGGAAGTGGACCCACGATATCGATGGCTACCCTCTCGAAAGGAGAGTTCATGATGGGCATCTCACCCAAGACCACCGGTGCTGTCCAGTGTTTCGGTGCCACCCTCTGGCACTCAGGGCATGACTTTACATACCGACGCACATCCTCTGTCATTCCCGGCCAATAGTAATGGCAGGAAATTCGCTGCATGGTGGCGGCAATACCCATGTGTCCACTAAAGGAGATGGTATGTCCCATATGAAGAATCTGGGACCGGTGAGCTTTCGGGACGACCAACTGACCGTATAGGTTGTCTCCCCTTCCGGCTCTCCTGTAGAGTATCCTATTCTTCATGTAGTACTGCCCACGTCCTGGTGGATCAGCACTCCTCTGCAGCTTTTTGTAGCAAGGACGTAGAGTAGCATCCTCACTCTGGGCAGTTCGTAGCTCCCCCGGCAATGGGTTAGTCACAATTGCTTCTGCCTCTTCCGTTCTCGTCTGAGAGCGAGTCTGTATTGCTCCCATATGGATTGGCTCCCTGGGCATTCCCAGAAAGACATACCGGCAATCGAGGATGACGGGAAAAATGGGATCGGTCAATTAAGCGGCCTTGATTGTGCCGGTGACATAACATGACCGAATCTCCACATTAGCAATGGGCAACTTCATGGCCACAGCACTCTTCTGTGCAGGCTGTATCTCCATGGTCTCACCTGTGAATTGTTCTGGATGTACCAGATCCGCAGAAATAACGGCCTCCCCGTCCAGTACTGTGTCGTACAAACACTCCACTTGACGACCGTTAACCTCTACCAATTCCACTACAGGTGGTTTTTCCTGGTCTGGAGTCTCTTCCTCGGCCTCGACCTGTTCGGTGGGCTCCACCTAGGTTTCCCGGAGCACACGACGAATTGAGAGTCTCATGACTTTCCCCTGCAGTCAATAGCATTGTGCGTGTTTGACTTGCATTGGTTGCACCATTTCCCTGTCCTAGATTTTCTAGTGCCGGACTTGAGTGAGCTCTCCTGGTGGCGAGCTTCCTTGTTGACCTTGGCATTTTCCGTGACAACCTCCTTGGAAGTCACTTGACATGCTGCGAAGTGAGGGCTCTTAGCCTTCGATTTGCAGTCCCTCGTATTGTGAGAGGGTGACTTACAAATTGAACACCATTTCTCCGACCACTGTCGTTTTGGTGTAGAGCTTGAAGTGCTCTTGCTTCCCTCCTTCGTCTTCTCTGAACTATCCTCTGATTTTTGCACATAAGGTTCCCCCTTTTTGGTTCCTGAGTTTTTGGGTTTCTTCTTTTCATGTTTTTCCTGACTTTTGGTGTTGGTTGAAAGGTTTTCCCCTGCCTCCCCATGTACCTCGACGAACCGTTCTGCTAATTTTGTCACGAGGTCAATACGTTCCGCTCCTTGTTCTCCCAGGAACGTCCTGAGAGGTTTTGACATTTGCTTCTTCAGCTGGTCGACCACCATGAGCTCTTCCAGACTCTCGTAGTCATGTGCGAACCCAGCCAAATCCATCCACTTATGGAGATAGGATTTTAGACGCAAACTGTAGGCGGCAAACAACTCTCCCGGTTCTCGTTTCGCTGCTCGAAATTTTTTCCGGTAGGTGTGTGACGTAACCTCGAATCGTTTCAGCAGAGCCGTCTTCAACTCGTCATAATTGTTCTCATGTCCTGGAGGCAGGCGAGAATAAACCTCGTAGCCGGTCCCGCGTAATCCCTGGGATAGCTTGAGATTCCATTTGTTACGCTCCAGACCCATAGCAACGGACATGGCCTCGAAGCGTTGAAGGTACTGGTCAATCTTCTCTTTGTCCTCCTCGTAGATCGCTAGAGGGAACTTCATAGCATGATAACTATACCCCCCCCCCCCTACTGGTGTTGAGCCTGGGATGGAGGAACCTCCAACTGCTCCCTCAGTTTCCCCATTAGATTGACTCTTCAACTCGAGTTCCCTCATCCGGTACTCGTGCTCCCTTTTCTGAGCCTCCTGCTCCGCTTCCCGTTTCCTAGCAGCTTCCTCAATTTCAAGTTTCCTAGCTTCCAGTTTCTTGGCTGCCTGTTCTAACTCCATCCTTCTCAATTCCAACTCGGCCTTTCGATCTTCCCTTTCTGCTTGACGTAACTCCCTCTCCATTTCCTGTATGTAATCTGTTAGGGCAGAACCCGACAAACCCATTTCTTCCCTTTTTTCTCTTAGTTCTGCAGTGGTTAGTTTAGGAGTGGCCATTTTTTCAGAGAGGTAAGTCAGCAGATAGAGTGCAGATTATCTCCAAGAGGAATATATATATATATATATATATATATATATATATATATATATATATATATATATATATATATATATATATATATATATATATATATATATATATATAATGAACAATTACTGTTAATCTATATAATTAAGACCACAACACAACACAATCACTCAGTGACAAGAGCAGAATCAGGACCACAGACCTATGCAGACGTGTGAAGTGTGAACAGGTAAGATATGTGTCTTAACCCCTATCCACATTCACTCTAGCTGGATTCTCTCTCTAACAATATCTCCGTCCTTTGACTAAAGACCCCGTGTCAAAAGACCCCGTTGTCCGGCGATCCCACTGTCAGAGGATCCCGTCTACAAGAGATCCCACTGTCCAAAGATCCCGTTTACGATCCCCCAATAAATGTCGTAAGTTATCCTTTCTTACTTTAGTGTCGTCCCTGGAGTGAGGGGAATCAACACGCATATTTTGATTACCACAATATTATTGTCCTAGAGAAACCACCAGACTCCGCCCACAAACTCCATCAGTCTGTCGATACCTCTTTCTTACTCTCACTCACCCCTAAATCATGCCCCCTCTCACTCTTTCCCAACACAACATACTCCACAAGTCTAGCTTTAACCAAAAAAAATATATAATAATTTATTAAGCCAAGAGTATGTATGTGAGAAGTGTGTGTGTGTGTAAGTGTGTGTAATCTGTAGAATGTGTGACGAATATTCTTGTGTTTGTAAACTTAGACCAAGTAGTTGAAGAGCCCAGCCCGATCATCCCGGAAAGGATCACACCACATCTTCATTCAGTCCACATTACTCTCACCAAGGAATGTATCCCTCCTGCTAGATGTAGACTTCCACCGGTCGCTTCTTGATCACTCATATACCTAGTCACAGTTTAACACTGATCGTGACTGGATCACACCGTTATTACATGTCCCTACTGTTCTTAGACTTATAACATCCTTGTCTAGTGAGGACACGAAAATACTGTTCCTTGAAATAAATGTAATTCCTGTCTAAAGTGTCTATTGCTCAGAAGATCACTGTTTTAATAACTTCATAATCAGTTTATACTGTTCTATTCCCATGTGATGTGGAAAAACAGTACTGTCATAATTCCCCATAGTTGTGCCGCGGCGTCGCTACGCGCGCCAGGCAAACCTCAGGTACCCATCCACAGGTTGGTGGGTGAGCTAGAGTAACCGACAGCGGTCAAGCCAGTACAAGTGTGATGCACGCAGTTCCCGCTGGACTCGATCCCACAATGCAAGCGCTCAGGGAGAGAAACGCCAGACGAGGCTTGGGTTTCGGACCGGACAGACGCTGTTTGAGAGAGGCTTGTATTTGTTGCTGTGCCTGAATGCCGATTGCTAGTATATCTTGTGAGAAGATGGAAGACTGTGCGGCTGTGGTTTGAGTCTGTGAGTGCATTGTTTCATCGACTGTATGTGTTAGTGTATTCACATCATGTCGAAGTAGATTGTGTTGCGTGTAGAGTGTAAATAAACTATTGAACTTAGTGTTACCGGGTGTCCAGTCAAATCATTCTGTGACTGTGTATGTCTCGCATATGTTGGGTTAAGCGAGCCAGATTCATCATTAAATGTGAGAACCTGACATGTGTGAACGTGGGTAGCTCGTCCTTGTCGAATTTAAACCATATATGTGATCATTAATAACTTGTTACGATAGGAAATGGATGTGTAGATGTCTATAGCTTGTTCTTGTTGATTTATTTCAGCCAAACGTAGAAACGTGATAGCTGTTGTCTAGTCTTAAATAAATCATAAGTGAGCATAGGTTGTTCGTCCGTGTTGGAATAATTAAACTTAAAATTGGGATCGTATGTAATTTGTCCACGTGGAATGTTAAATATGATGTTGATGTCCTTACTAAAGTTGATCATTTAATTTGTTTGTAAGTGATGTACCATCATAATTACTGAACGTTTAAACATGGCTAACTTGTCTTCGTGAAACTAGTTGGGTATCGCGTGGAAGCAGAAAGGTCAGGAAAAAAAGATACTTGTGGAAATTGTTGAACAGACGACATTACGACCAACAATAACACTTGACGACATACAAACCTAAACCAAAACTTAGTGACAAGCATACACCTCACAAACACACAGATTCTAAAATTGTTTCCTCCTAAAGTAAGCAGGTTTTCGTGTGTCACCTGATACTGTTACCCGTAGAGGTCATTTGTCCGAACAGTAACGACCCTACAGTCTCTGGCCCTGTTTTCACCATTCTCCAGTGTCTCCAGAGCACTTAAGTATTACCTTTTTCATATACTTTTGTATGCAAGTTTAGGCACGCGCTTTAAATTTAAGAATATTGTATACATTGTTCAAATTACTAACACTTTATAACAAAATTGCGTGTGAGTGAATTCATTTTCATTGAAATATTCCATCATGTCGACTTTAAATGATTTCATTGAGATTGGTTTAAAGTTAAAGTTAACTGGTGATGAGTTAACAAAATGGAGTGAAACAAAATATTCAGAACATCTCATAGCACAGGAAAAAGCTAGGGACCGCGATGAAAGAGCGGCTGAATGAGCTGCCAAACAGGCGGAACTAGAAGCAAAAACTAAGCAGGCATAATTGGAGTTGGCTGCAAAAACTAAGCAGGCAGAAATAGATGCTGAATTGAAACAAGAAGAAATCGCAGCTCAAAGTAAACATGAAGAGCTGGAACTCCAGCTGAAAATTAAACAGCTTGAAGCCGAAACAGCTGTAGAAAAAGGGTCTCGTAAATCAGAAAGACTGGAAAAAGAAAACCAGTACAAAAAGTACCAAGGGATCGTTAGAAACTATACCTCGGGAGACTGCATAGCAGCCTTTACCCAGAACTTTGAAACATTAATGGACCATTACCAAATTCCAGAAACAGAACGGAACATGTGTGTGAAGAACTTTCGTTTACATCAGCTTTGCGTGTGTACTTCCAGAAAGTTAGAAATTTATACAAAATTGTAGCAGACGATAAACAAAAATCCAAAAAGCAATGACGCATGTAAAATATTTGTGAAACACGAATTCAAAATACACGAATTGTGTATTACGATTTTTATAGTAGTGTAATCTGAGAATCATATCTTGATCAACTTGTTCACAGTAGCGACACTTATTTCGCTATTGTAAAGAAGCATCAAGCTATGACGCTGAGAAATATAGATATAAATTAAATCTATTATATGTGATACATGTTTAAATTATTTCCCTTTCATTTAATTGTTGTCTAATATTACACCAAAGGTCAGTAAATCGAAATAGATTGTAATGTGTAAGGTATAAAAATAGCCTTTGTGTTGCCAGCTTGTCAACACTCCAAGATGACATCACCTGAGCATGGAGAAAATGGCTAATGTTATAGACCAACATGAAAAGTCCCTGCCAATGTAGGTAGGACTCTAATGTTGAAATCGCCTAATTTTGGGACGATTTACAGTTTAACGTGACGTCTCCGGACGTATTTGAATTTTTTTTTAAATTTTGGTTGCGAGGTAGTTGCATGGAATACTGGTGCTACCGGTCTAACTGTGTCAAAATTGCAACACACGTCATCATCCATCGAGAGGATGAAACTTGGGAGGTGTTACTGTTTGACACCACGTGAGTTAGAATAAATATATCATGTATTACCCGTGTATTTCAATTGAATCTATGCCAATGCATTAACGAAAACTAATGGGAATATTCTGACAATGGTAAAAGATTAACCCTAAAATTACAAAGTGCTTACATAAAAGGTGATACCTTTTATGAAGGTGGGGTGGGCAGCATGTCATAATCCCCCATAGTTATGCCGCGGCGTCGCTACGCGCGCCAGGCAAACCACAGGTACCCATCCACAGGTTGGTGGGTGAGCTAGAGTAACCGACAGCGGTCAATCTAGTGCAAGTGTGATGCACGCAGTTCCCGCTGGATGATGATGATGATGATGATGATGATGATGATGATGATGATGAGGATGATGATGATGATGATGATGATGATGATGATGATGATGATGATGATGATGATGATGATGATGATGATGAGGAGGAGGAGGATGATGATGATGATAATGATGATGATGATGATGATGATGCTGATGATGATGATGATGAGGATGATGAGGATGATGATGATGATGATGATGATGATGATGATGATGAGGAGGAGGAGGAGGAGGAGGAGGATGATGATGATGATGATGATGATGAAGATGCTGATGATGATGATGATGATGATGATGAGGATGATGATGAGGATGATGATGATGATGATGATGATGATGATGATGATGATGATGATGATGATGATGATGATGATGATGATGATGATACTGTGAAACAAAACAAATAACACAATGACCCTAGTATGGCGATATTTTTTTCCTTCTGTCCAAATGGGAGGTCATATTTGGCGATATATTAACCCTCGGCGCTGAATCGGTTAAAAGAGGTGTGGCCAAACAAGAACACTACGCAGGAAGCCAAAGAAGATTAATAAATCAACACAGAACTGGTGTCGTTAGCCGCTACACGCTGCGGGATTTACTGAGGAGGGGACCCGAGCATTTATGGACTGAATGGTTCGATGTGCAATGAGGATGATATCTCGTCTAAATAACTAATTAAGGGACATAACAACATAAGTTTATTATAAGGGAAATAACTCAAAAATTAATATATTTATTATATGATTTAAAAAATTATAGTAATTTTTTCAAATTTTTGATATAATTTCTATGTGTCTTCTTAAATCTCATACACTCCATAGGTAATTTTATAAGATATTTGAGATATTTTTAGAAATTGTATAAATAATATGGCTAACTTTTACATGCCTAAAAATTTATAACCTAGTTTTCTACTTTTCCTTTACACACTATATTTTCTTTTGTAATCTTTCAATGCATCCTGCAGGATAGAATAATATTTATAATTTTTGTCCGGCTTTTTTTTATTAAGGCCGATAATCGTTTGGTAATCAGTCACAGATCAAAGGTCTCCGTGACCAAAGGCTTGCGAACGCGGTTCGTGAGCCGCTTACCAGGCTTTCGAAACTTAGCTGCGACCGATTTGTGCAACAGACCGTGTCGCGTTGTGTTATAACGTGTTGGTATGGGAGCCTTTCGTTTAGAAAGCAATGGCAAACTACTGAAAATAAACCTTACTTAGTACATCAACAGCAGCTGAAGAAATGCTGGTGTTGACTGCAACGTCATGTAAGGGATATGCAACATTTACAAAATGTCTATCCCAGATCAAAGTACATCTCCTCCTGCATGACGACAGTGAATAAGAGATTCATCCATGGGCACCAGCTGAGGCAGTCATCACAATGACACATTGGTCTATTTTTAGTTAATAAGGGCTCTCGGTTCCCCCAGGGGCCCAAAGCACCCCATTAGGTCTGCACGCCCCTGTGTGTCATGTGATCATCTTAGCCAAAAGGCCAAGATCACATTACCCATCATTCGCTCCAATATTCACCGTCTCGAGGTATGGTGTCCGCCTCGAGTGCTGGGGGTCTCGGGTTCTAGATCCGGTGAGGACCGGGCTTCTTTTTTTTATTCACGTAGTTTTCTACGTTATAAAATTATAAAAGTCGTGCAATATCTTTCATACCTTTCTTAACTTTCGTCAACAAGATTCTAAAAAAAATAAAGGCAGTCAGTGTCTTCATAACGATTCGTTGCAAACTGAACAGGCGCATTCGATAATATCTGAGCGTAACAACCACGAGCATAGTAAATGTTAGCACGCTAACGGGGCGCTCCGAGTGCATTTGTGAAATTATTAAAATGTATTATATATTATTATTATATTATTATTATTATTGTTATTAAAGTCTCCGAAAATAAAGGCGTTTGTGTCAGTTATTTTTATGTTTGAAAGTATAAGGTCCTTATCTGCTAGGCTATATAGATTGTAAATTCTTATTTTCACGTTCTTTATCATTATATCAACATCTATTATTTCCGTGTGGTTGTCAGAAGTCACAGATACTTCACTGCAAGGTATTGTGTTTCGTGTAAGTATTAGAACTCCTCCTTTGCGTCCTTCGCTGTGGAAACGTGTGGCCTGATATCCTCTGACTGAGAATCTGCGATTGGCGTTGAGGTGTATGTTGAGTGTTCCATTACTAGTGGTGCCTGTTGCAATCTAATTAAACGTCCGTCTTGCTTTACATCTTAATTACGACTGTCGACTAGATCACCTGACCATTCTTTGGTGAAACATTCTCTCTAGACTATGATAGTCTGTCTAAGAGTGTCTTAACCACATCTGCCTTAACGTGCATCAAATGACTCCTTAACGATGCTGCACCAGCCGATCTGTCTGCCTGTTCAAACCCAACAACACCAGAGTGTCCTGGAGAAAAGATCCAGCGAATGCTCACAACCCGCGATCTCTGAATCCATGCAAGGCCATTCTGCACCAAACATGCCAGTCTTCACCTTTACTTTGTGAATCATGTACAATCACATCATGTGTATACTCTTTGTTCTCCAACCAGCGGAAGGTTGCAGTAACCACCTCCACCTCCATTCTCAGACTTGAGGTTGTGGTGTCATATGCCAAGCTCTCCTTTACTAAACATCGGCCATTTTCTTTCGCTATGAATCCCCAGGCACTTTTATCTTTGCCTCTTAACATAGAGCATTGGGTATATAGTTCCAATTCCAATTCCAGTTTTCAAATCAAAAATTCCAAATTCGGTCTCGTTCATCCTGTCTCTTCAGCTGTGGTTATTGTTGAGGTCTGTGGTTTTTGTGGGTTTACTCACCCTAATTCTTGTCTTGTGCGCGCTTACGAGTGAGTCCTATCTCGGACTTGTTCTGTTGATTTGTGTCTATGACGTCAGCTGGGGGTTTTGTGGCGGCTGTCCTTTGTGCCCGTCTCCTGGTGGTTTCTGTTGTTAGTGGTAGTTTCTGGCTCTTCTGGTTGCAGGCCTTATAAGGACTTTTATGATGGTCTTTTTGCCTCCTTTTTTGTGTATTTTCTGTAGCAGCTTTTCGATGTTTTCATTTTCTTCCTTGTGCCGGTTTTCACTGTCAAGTTTGAGTTGCTGTTGCCTTTCGATTTCTTCCTCCCCGGTCAGCCATGGAATCATCTCTCCGTCTTCTATATAGTACGTGTAGCCGGGTCCACCCTTGAAGTCAGTAATTCTAACTGGGTATACTACCGTTCTCCTGAGTTTCTTGGGCTTCTTCTTTTCTCTTTCATCCCAGCGGCTTCTGCCTGCGTTCTTCCAATTTTATCGATTCTAGGCACTCTTCCAGGGAGAGTCCGGGTGGTTATTCTGCTTGCGGTTCTGGCTCGGTCTTTTGCAGGCATTCATCTTGCGGCTTGTCTGCGTTCTCTTGCATAGCTTCTGTTGGTTTGTTTCTGATTACTTCCATTTCAGCTTTCAGCAGCTCTCTCTCCGCTTTAATCGTGCGTAGCATTTCTTCGTTTTCTTTCTTCATCTCCGCCATATGTTCCACTTCTTTCTTGATGTTTTGCTGGATCTCCTTTATTTCAGCAATCAGCTTTTCATTGTCGTTGGTCGGTGCCGGTGTTTGAAGCAGCTTGATTTGCTTCTTTAGCTCATCTATCTGGTCTTGCAGTTGAGCTTTCTCCGCTTTTGAGATGCTTGTGGCTGTCTCACACCTCCGCCTTGCTTCGTTGTATGGTGTCTTTGTGTTGATGGCAAACATTAACACGTCTCTGTGTCGTTGCAGGTACGGACAGCCCAAATATCTTGCTCCATGCTTGCCCAGGCAATTGACGCACTTTCGTTTGTTGTTGGGTGCTCGGAAGTCCGTGTCCAGCTTGGCCAGCGGACACTCCTTGAAGGCTGCAGTACCGGCAGATTTCCGTCTTACTGTGGCATGTTGTTCTGCTCTTGCCGGCCCTCTGACATCTGGAACATTGGTTGATCCTTGGGATGAATCTCTCTGGCTGCTGCATTCTCTTGTTGATTGATACTGTGATCGGCATCTTGCTGCCCTCTGACGTCACCACCGCCAATGTTGTAGAAATCTTAGAGTAGATGAGGAGCCGCTCCGCCTTCAAGAATCGAATGTGGAGATTCTCTTCTCGAAGCTGCTTCATGATTTCTTCGTCTGACAGCTCCACTTGGATACGCTTGACAACCCACTTGCTTGTCGGTGAGTCAATGTTTCCGACTCTGGTGTCTTTCTCCTACCTCTGCTTCTCAGTAGATTTGGCTCTTGTCTGTGGTGAGCTGTTGACTGTCTCCCTCGTAGTGACTTCAGAAGTAGCTGTATTTCAGGTTCTTTGTCGCAGCTCGCAGGTAGGCTCTCCACGTTCTTCTTGTCGGCTCCCACGCTGCACATCTTGGATACAGCGTGTCGTTTGGTATTCTTGCAACGTGTCATTTTCCCCCGTATCAGGATGCTTGATTTGTTCAGGCGACTTGTCTTGATAGCGCTCGCAGTGTGAATGCACGGCGCACAAAAAGGGGTATATAGTGTTCGTCCGGTGTGTTTATAGACCAATCGGCACTCGATGGCTGATACGGTCAATATTACACCCTATACTGTTACGTCTCCAGGTATTTCCTCGTACTTAATTTACTCTAGGTCGACCCGGATCCCATGTCCATTTTAAAATCAACCTCGATACTTTGGTTTAACGAATATGTTTTGTTTGTTTTAATAAGAGCTCGCGGTTTCCCCAGGGGACGTCCCAACGCCCATCTGTGTAATTCGTATGACCGCCTCTGCTGGTGGCTTTCGATTTCTATTTCTATTGAACCTCAAAGAGAAGTTATATTAGGATCTATCCCTGGCTCACATTAATAATCCTGTGACTGAAACAGCCACAAATAGCGACTGACCACGGTTTCACCCACAAGGGATATTAATTTGAAGGTGATCGTTGCCCACAGAGAGTAAAGGATGGTTATATGGCTGATCCCTAGCCAGATGAAGTGCCACGGAGCTGGCCGAAATAAATCTACACATGTCAAGGAACATCTGAGTAAAATAATGGTAAGGGACAAAACAACTTCCGGTCAAGATGGAGAAGGACGGTTTTTTTGTTTTTGTGACCGTTCCCTTTTTTGCGTGGGAGATGGATATTTTAATCTCCTACGTGTAATTTGTGTGCCAGGATGTAAAACCAGGAGTTTCTTCTCATGCATTGAGCGAAGCAATCGTTGAGTGAATTTTCACAGCGTGTGTGGTTATGTGGTGTTCGGTCTTTTCAACATGGCGGAACAATTTGTGTGTTACATGAGGACGGCAGTCAACAAAACAAGGCGACGGGGCCAACGTGGTGGCAGTAAGCGACAAAGCATACGGGGTGGGGTAAGGCGTTTTAGACTAAAATGTGACCGTCTCGGCCTCAGGAATACTCATATTCTATATTGGAACTGCGCCAGCGTAAAACAACGAGGCCCTATTCTTGAAAACCTGGTTTACAGGAATGACATTGTTGCACTCTAGGAGACGAGACTGGGTGATCGGCTACTCCACATGGCCGGCTTCAAATGTTTCTACAACAGATGACATCTGGGAATGGCGATTCTCACTCGCGACAGTATGGTGGCTTCAGAGCTAGAATGTCCAGTTGGGACAATGATGACTTACAAATACAGGTGGTTAGAGCTCAGTCCGGTCTTCTATTCGTGTTGGTTAATGTTTATGCCCGTAACGCGAGTGTGGATTCCCAGAAGTGGCAGTGCTTAAGTGACATATTAGGTCACGAGAGAAATGTTATTTTCTGTGGCGATTTCAACGTTACAGGCAGATCATGGGGAAACATCTTCTCCAACATACAGGGGGTGGGGGGGGGGCGCTGGAAACTGCACTTGAATCCATTTACCTGATTTGTATCAACACTGGCTGTGTCACCAGGACAGCAAGCCGCCCAGTTGATGAGGGCAGTGCTATTGATCTGGCGCTAGTTTCTCCTTCACTCCCTACAGTGTGTAGATGGGGTTTCCTAGGGTACCACGGCAGCGACCACCACCCTTGCAGCATATTGATCGAGAAAGGCAGAACCAGGCAGCACAAGTCAACGGTCAAGACATTCCAGTATGGCTGTACATGGCAAGATGTGGTGAGTAAAATAAGGCGCGACAAGCGCAGAAAGTTACAGTGCAGGAAAAAAGCTGGAAGCAGCCACCTTGGTGGAATTTTGAGGTGGAGAAGGCCTGGATGGATAAGCGTAGTGCTGTAAGGAAATGGCAAAACGCAAAAAAGAACAGTGTTGCCCATCCTAGTCCATGAATGAACGTAGAAAGAGATGTGCACATACCAAAAAAAAAACTTGTTAAACGTGAAAAAATGGGCTGAGGTATGTCACAGAGTAAGCACAGACAAGTCACTGAAATTGTTTTGGTGACTACATAAAAGCATGAGTGGGGTAGTCAAGAATAAGAGCATTTCTGACTTCCAAGATGCCGACCTCATCTGGCAGAGGACTAACGACAACAAGGTATAAGGCCCAGAACATTTCCGATGAAGACACAGTGCCGGTAAAAGAAATCAAGGGTGTGCTTCAACGATCAAAAACCAGCGCTCCAGGGCCTGATGGCATAAGATATGACGACATCAATAGGTGTACTGACAACGAGCTAGAGAAACTAGCAGACATGTACAACAACAGTATAAGGAGTGCTGGCATCAAGGAGGAGTGGTTACATAGCTATCTGATTCCATTGCCGAAGCCTGGCAAAGACCACAAACAAATTCAGGGATATCGAGTAATAACCTTGCAGAATACAATAGGCAAGCTGATGGAGAAGTTAATTGCCAGAAAATTATCAAGCCAGCTAGAGAAGCAAGGTGTTTTCCCACCTACCCTTGGTGGGTACCGTCAGAAAAGAGAAACCTGGACCTATACAGCAGTTTTTGCCCATAATGTTTATGAAGGTTTCCACTCAGTCATTGAAACCTTTGCTGTAGCGATTGATCTTGAGGAGGCGTACAACAGAGTACTATTGGATTTTTTAATGCTTCAGCTTTTTGAATTCAAGATAAGTCCATTCCTCCTTAGTTGGATCGCTGCAGCCCTCTTCCATCGGAATGTAGTCTTTAGATGTGGCAGTTGGACTTCGGAACAAACAACAATATACCCTGGCTTACCACAGGGATCATTATATTCCTTGTTGTTCAACGCCTACACTGTGAGAATCACCAGCAAGCAGATCACTGGACCGGGGAGGACATTGTCATATGCCGACGTTGTTTTAGTGTATCGTCAGGGTAAGGATAGAGATCAGGTTTCTGTGGAATTGCAAACCGAACTCAATCGCATAAGTACTTGGTGTGCTGAAGCTGGTGCAATGGTCAACTCAACAAAGGCAACAGTGACTTGGTTCTCGTTGAATAATTATATTGTCAACACTCCAACACCAACTGTTAATCTGTGTTCAGAGACTGGAAAGAACGCATGCAATGAATTACCTGGGGATAAATTTTGATCGAAACCTTGCTTATAATGAGCACATAGACCAGGTGATAACAAAGGCGAAGCGGGGTTTGGCTGCGATGCGGGTGATGGCGGCAGCAAACTGTGAGCAGCGCCATCTATGCCTCCTATATGATGGGCTTGTCAAGTCTGTTTTTGAGTATGCGATGGCGATCCTGACTCTCAGCCGCATGCAGATAGAATGGATGGAAAGGATACAAAACGAAGTTATGCGCATTATTCATCGATGCGCTACCTTCTTGATTTTCTAACCATTTAAGACAGACTACAAATTTGTAGAGCACGTGCCTACCTCAGAGTTAACGCAAACACACAACATCCACTGCATAGTGAAATTATGAAGGTGTACGTCCTTTTCAGTTTGCATCCAACTAGACAGCAAATGCAGACACGAAAATCCGGCTGCTGTGGAGGCGGAAGTACAAGCGTTCATCTTCGAGAATTCGTTAGACGGTGATGCTGTCATTTACACAGATGGGTCCGTCGTCCGACATGTGAGAAGCTCATGGGCTTTTACGGCGCGGGCTCTGGTGCTTTTATGGAGACCACAAGTAGCCTGACTATGGAAGACATGGCAGTAAGAAAGCAATAATATGGCTCGAGACACAATGACTGCGAATCAACAACCATGTTCAGACTGCGAGAGCAGCAAATTAAAAGAGGTGTAGCCAAACAATAACACTACGCAGGAAGCCAAAGAAGATTGATAAACCAACACAGAACTTGTGTCGCGAGCCCTACACGATGCGGGATTTGCTGAGGAGGGGATCCGAGCACTCATGGACTGAATGTTTCAATATACAATGAGGATGATATGTCGACTATCTAACTAACTACCTACGGGACATAACAATATAAGTTATTGCAAGGGAAATAACTCATAATTTAATATATTTATTATGTGATATAAAGAATTTTAGTATTTTTCTAAAATTTTAATATAATTCTTATAGTGCTTTGGTCAGATTTTAAGTCCTTCCCAGACACTATCACAGCTTTGAACCATTTATCTCTCTGAGGACAGGCCATGGACTCTAATTGCTAGTTTTAAATCCCTGATTCTTGTTCCTCCAAACAGGACATTTACAGGGCACTAGAGCGTCATCCTGTAATTTAACATCAGGCCAACAACACCAACAAATGTGAACCTTCACCTCGGTAGCTAAGTGACCCAGAAATTACAAAGAAGCCACATTTTAATGGGAATGATAATTTAAAGTTTATTACCCAAGTTCACGGTATTCAATGTACTGTTGTCTCCAAAAAGCATGAGATGGATCAAGATAAAATGTGTGTGTGTGTGAGAGAGAGAGAGAGAGAGAGAGAGAGAGAGAGAGAGAGAGAAAGAGAGAGAGAGAGAGAGAGAGAGAGAGGGAGAGAGAGAGAGAGAGAGAGAGAGAGAGAGAGAGAGAGAGATGAGAGATGAGAGGAGAGGGAGAGATTGACAGGTGTTACATACATTCCGCGTGTGGAAGTGGAAATGAAGCATATGCAAGGAATGTGTGTTTACATCCACAATGCCATAAATATTATAGTATCATAACTGTATATATGTATGTATTTGTTTTATTCACACATGTGACACGAAACACTAACAAACGGGAACGCTCTGTAATACACACAAACAAAAGAAACACACATTACACCTTGTAAATATACATTGCTTTGTATGAAATAAACGTTTAAAAAAAAATGTCAGGCCTTTTTATAAAGGCCAATAATCGTTTGGTAATCAGTACCAGATAAAAGGTCTCCGTGGCCAAAGCTTTGCGAACGCTGTTCGTGAGCTGCTTACAAGGCGTTCGAAACTCAGCTACGACCTATTTGTGCAGCAGACCGTGTCGCGTTGTATTATAACGTGGTGGTATGAGAGCCGGTCGTTCAGAAAGCAATGGCAAACTAAAATGTTTTGCATATCCTTTACAGGACATCACTGTCAACATCAGCATCTTTCAGCTGATTGTTGATTTCTTGGCAAGATTACGCTCAGTAATCCCTCCATAGATCTCAGTTCTTGGTGCTCTCCATCAACTGTGCTAATGATATTCCTTCCTGTCACAATCTTAGTCTATCCAGCCTCATTCCTGTCGGTATGTCTCTGCTTCTTCCCTCACTGGTCTTTCCGGTTACTATATAATGTCTTCCAATGCTTCTCTTCCTATTACATGACCACAGAATGACTTTTGTATTAATAGTGTCCCTCGCCATCAGGCGAACCCAATCCGACTTCAGAGGTACTTGTAATTTACGTCCCCAAGTCAAGGACGACAGGTCAATATTTTAGTCCAGCTGTCCGGTGTAGGGGGTTGAACCGATTACCTCGGCATCAGCACAATGGATGTTTAAGTAACACGCGTTCTTATCCATTCGGTCATGCTGACCTGCGTTTCGATGGTGTGTACCGTAGGCCGTTTAGAAAGCAATGGCGAACTACTGAACTAATACAGTCTTGTAAATCACAAGCAGTTAATAAATGTTGGGGTTAATGGCAACGTCCTGTAAATGACATTCAACTAACTTAATAGGAAAGATAAATGTTTTAGAACGTTATACTCATTTGTTTCTTGCTATCGTGCCATATGTGTGTAAACTAGAGCTGAGATATTTGTGTCTTTCAGTCGTTGAATTCAACTACAGCGCGATATTTGATGTTCGAGTTTACCTTCCCTGATAGTTTGGTGGTAGACGCCCCTGCCTGAATGAGTCGATGTCGTCTGCGCCTACGTCAATTGTATACATAAGATCACATCCCATGTAGCGTAACCAGATTAGCATACAAGCGCTCGACACTTTTATTTCCCTTCTATCAATACGAGAGTTCCCTTCTATCAATACGAGATTAACCTGTTCAAATTGGAAATGGTTATAATTAGGGTGATTAGTTACTAGAAGAGCGGCTGGCCGAGTGATTAGAACGCCGGCTTCTCCTTCAGGAGACCTGGTTCGAATCCTCGGTAAGGTGTTGATATTTCTCTGTCGGCGGCAAAAAGAAAACCCTAACCTGCACAGTTCGCGGTGAGTGCACTAGCCAAACAGGCTTAATTTTACACTCAAGACCTCCATGCCGCTAAAAGTCGAAAGTCGACAGGGTCGACTTCATTGCACCGGGTTTTATCCCATATGGCTTAGTCCCTTTCCGCAGCGCGGTAAGCGTCGCACAAATTACAAACTCCGTGGCTCTAGCGACGACCCACTGGAGTTTCCGAAAAATTTCACTCGTGAACCGAAAAACGCGGCCCGGAATCGAACCCACAACCGTCGGAGCTCGAGTCAAACGGCTTGACTACTTCGCCACGGAGACTCCTAGAAACCCCCCCCCCCCCCCCATGTACTACACCGCAAGTTAGTAGATGGCAGACAGCTATGATGTGTGTGTGTGTGTTTCATTTTTTTAAATGCTCTTTTTAAAGTATCCGTTAAATCTTTAAAATAATTTTTCTTTAAACATACTGGAGAGGTATGGTAGAAGGCCAGCGAGCAAGTAGTAAATAACGTTAGCAGAATGACAGAATGACTATTATAGGACGACATGGAAGAGCTCGAATTTAGAATTAAAATGATGAATAGAGAAATCAAATTTAGTGTGCTATAGAATATGGCAAAACACACTGAAAAGCGCAAGATACACGTAGAAGAAAGTTGGGTAGTATCCAGGCAATGATGATACTTGAATAACAAAGACACAAACCATAGAATCTACGATTATTGCCTAGCATATTTCGCTGCATCTCGTCGGGTACATACTGCAGATGCCACACAACGTAGAGTAAAATAACTAGATACATCGTCCAAGCTAAAATATACACATGTTCGCACAGTCTTTCTATTTGCACAAAATTGGCCTATGTAGATGAATCATTAGGGCTGCTGCAAACTGTAACAAACTGTATTTTGTCACGAATAAACAAGAAAATGTATGTATGGAAGAATTAGAATGGCACTGATGAATTTGAATTTGAGACATTGAAACCAATGAGCTTTGTAATCACTATATCGAAATAACCATTCCCGCAGGAAGGGAAAATAAACTAAGACGTTAACAAGATAAGTTGGATTTTGTTTTTGTTGGTGACTGCTTTTGAAATTTGAAGAGTTTCATGAAGTTGGATAGTTTGACACGGTGTGAAACCTAAATCAACATTTAGTTCCTGGCGGCCTTAATCCCTCAGTCTCAAGACCCCCTTGCCGTACACGCCAAGGTACTATATTGGCAGTAAATGACAGTTTTTGACAGTTGTGTCACTAGCGTTCACCGGTCGCGTGTGAGAGCCTCGATATCAACGGGCCATACTGGGTTGGCGAAGCTGTTACAGTGGGAAGAGAACATCAAGAGATGGACGAACATCAGCCTGACAGAATTTACAGTCAAGGTGAGAGCAGACAGTGTTGCAGATCCATTGCAGCCAACCTTCATTTATTCTCATTTTCTCTTCATTGTTTCCATTTTCCTATGCTTTTGTTCTTCTCGTCCTGTCGTCACCTTCTGATGTAGTCACAGGAGATCTCCTTGACTGTATTTTGTGTTTGTGAATGTGTTTGTTTGCTGAAGAAGGCTAATCGCTGCAACGTTCTGTATGTGTCTTAACTCTGTTATGTAAAGATACACTACTTTGTGTCATTTTATATTGTTAACACAGAACTGGTACGTTAGCCGCTACACGCTGCAGGATTTACTGAGGAGGAGATCCGAGCACTTATGAACTGAATGGTTCGATGCGCAATGAAGATGATATAACGACTAACTAGCTTCTTCTTCTTCTTCTTTCGTTCGCCTGAAACATGTCTACAACTGCAATGTCGTCTCTTGTATGAATCTAACAGTCTTTTTTAGTTCATTCAGCGGTCCATAGAGTTTATCTTCCACTGTTGTCTCTCTAGGCCAGAAGGTTCGCCTGGATATGTTGTAGTTTGGGCAATCCTGGAGTATGTGCTCTGCTGTCTGCGACGCCAAACCACATGTGCACATGGCTGAGTCACCAATCTTGAATTTTGTATACAAGTGGTTGCGTAATCTATTGTGTCCTGTTCTGAGGCGCAGAAGAATGACCTGTTCTGGTCTGTCCATAACGTGGTAGTCGTCTTGAGTAAGGTTTGGTGGCTTTCTGATTGATTTGATCATTCTTTTCTTTTGGTGGTATGTAATAGGCACATCAGGTTGTTCTTCTTTTGCTCCTTCCTTAGCCAATCGATTTCCGGGGACTCCACAGTGGGATGGTATCCACTGTATGGTGATCTTACGCTGACTGCTAAGTTCAGAAAGTAGTGTCCTCAGAACTGGCAATTTCCCAGACAGGAGCGCCTCTATTACGGATTTTGCATCTGTCAATATCACTGCAGGTTGTGTACCATGGCTAGTATTTTGTAATTTCTCTGTGGCTATCTTGATTGCCTCAATTTCAGCATCATAGTTATGGCAGTACTTTCCTGTTGGAATTCTGGCCGTGTCTCTAGTATTATTTGGGTATTCTATGTACACTCCCGCTCCTCCATTTCGAACAGCATTTTGTGCTGACCCATCTGTGTAGACTCGGATCCAGAGGTCCTGTGGGTATTCATCATCAAGGAAGCTGAGAGTGGCTGTTCTGCGCTGTACACTGTTCTGTTCTTCCTTGTCCAATATTCCTCTAACTTTTGACTGGATTTGTAGCGATATTCTATGTTCATCTTTCCACGGGGTTCGCTCTGGAATAGTTGTCAGGGGGATACCAACTGTGGGAAGATCGATGGATTCTCTGCAGAGTTGTTTGGCCTGGTGGATGAAACTACTTCTTTTCAACCGCCCCATAGCTAAGTTTTCAAATCGGTTCTTCATAGGGTGGCCTGGCAAGCTGAGAAACTTTTCTGCTTGTATTAGTGTTTTTGTATCTCTGCGTTCTCTTAAAGCTTGTGTCCTCCCCATTTTCTCCATTGCTACTATAGGGGTTGATCTCATCCCTCCTGTGATGACTCTAAGAGCTTGATTTTGCACCTTGTCCAGCTCCTGCAATGTAGTTTTTGATGCTGAACACCACGCAGTTGACCCGTATTCCAAGTGTGGTCGTATGCTCTGTTGATAAACTTTGCTAAGTATTTTCCCACTGGCTCCCCACGTGGTTCCAGTTAGCTTTCTCAGGATGGCAATTTTCCTTCTGGCTTTTGCTACTGCTTTTTTGATGTGTTTTCTCCATGTCAGCCTGTCGTCGAATGTTACACCAAGGTATGTTGGTTCCTTATCTTCTCTTAGGGGTGTTCCATTTATCTGAATGCTCCCTGCCTTTTGTTTCGGAGAAAGGGTAAATAGAGTGGTGCTGCACTTGTCAGTGTTTATGCTGATACACCATCTATCCGCCCATGCAACAAATGTATCTACAGCTCTCTGTAGCAATATGGTGGCCACTGATGCATGTTTATTTGCGCTCCACAAAACCAGGTCATCAGCGTACATTGCCGCTTTAATTCCATCGGGTAGATTAGCAACAAGATCATTGATGAAGATTAGAAAAAGTGTTGGGGACAGGACTCCGCCCTGGGGAACACCGTGACGCAATAGTACTTTCTTGCTCTTGAGACCGTCTATCTGTACTCGGGCTCTTCTGTTGTGCAAGTATGCTTTTACCCATTTGTACATTCTTCCATTGACTTTACAGTTTCTCAGTTTCTTCATCAGACCCTCTTTCCAGACTTTGTCAAAGGCTTTCTTCAGATCTATCCAAGCCGCAAGTACCAGCTTCTTCTCTTGGAATGCATCCTCAACTTCTTGAGAGAGGTAGGTTGTCTGATCTTCCGTAGAGTAGCACTGCCTAAAGGCAGCCTGTTGTGGCACAAGGATGTTTTCACTTTCAATGTACCATTGTAGTCTGTGATTGATGACGCGTTCCATTGTTTTGCAGAGACAACTGGTGAGGCTAATGGGTCTGTAGCTGGAGGCAATGGAACTGTCTTTCCCAGATTTTAGGAGGGGTATCATGATTGCTTCTCTCCAGACTTGTGGAACACTGCCTAAGGTCCATGTATTATTAAAGATCTGTAGCAACTTTGCTTTGGCCTCTGTTCCTAGGTTCCTGATCATTTCATTGGAGATACCATCAGCTCCTGGTGATTTTCTCATTTTCAGTTTTGATATGGCTAGCTCCAGTTCACTGAATGTGATAGATGTCTCCATAACCTCATGTACAATTTCCTTCTGTCCTGTATTTTGCCATTTCTCTCGAATCTCCTGTTGTTTCTCTGGACTAATTTCAATATTGTTATCTTGTGCGAATGAGTCCGCAAAATGGTCAGCTGCTTGCTTTCCTGTTAAAATGTTTCCGTCTTTATGTAGCGCAATTTTTGAGTTTCTCCCTGTGCCCTCATCGTTAAGCTGTTTTATTAGCCTCCATAACTTCCTTGTGTCTCTTTCAAAGTTCAGTGACTCTGTTTTCTCCTGCCAGCTTTTCCGTCTAGCCTGCAGTTGGGCCCTTTGAAATTTGGCTTTTGCGTGCTGATATTTATTGTGGTGCTCTTGGCTGGGATTGGCCTCTGCTTGTTTTCTACATACATCCACATCATTATGCAACTGTTCCAGTTCACTATTCCAGTAGGGTTTATAATGTTTACGGGCTCCTCTTGGTATTGTTTCTCGTGCTGCCTGTAGTATGCATTTCCCAAACTCTTCAACTACTTTATTTATGTCCTTCTCAGTGTTCAGGTTTTTAACCAGTATGCTGGTGCGATGCTTGTACATTGCCCAGTCTGCTTTCTTGTAGTTCCACCTCGAGAGGGTGCTGCTTTCACTTACAAACTCATTTTCTACAGTTAGAAAGACTGGCCGATGGTCACTGCCACCAAGTTGTTTCCCAACAGTTCGTGTAATGTTCCACGCCAGGTCTGGTGAATAAAACGCCAGGTGAGGTGTAGTTGTAGAGTTTCATGATCTCGAGTAGAAGGTATGTGGGTCGGACGGCTTGTTAATCAGTATGAATCTATTCTCATCCTGCCAATCTTCCAATCTCTCTCCTCTCTGGTCCATGTGATCATAGCCCCAGCTCTGCGAATGGCTGTTGAAGTCGCCACACACAATCATTTTTCTTTTTAATGGTAGTGTGTCCAGTGCCTGTGGGCGGTCATTTGGACAGTAGTAATTGATCAGGTGAAAGTCCGTATTGTCTGTTTTAAGTTTAAGTGCCTGATACGCAACCCCTTTCATGTGAACTTCAATTTGGGAAGGAGGAATGTTGTTTTTGACGAGAGTCAGTATCCCACCCTTTCGCCTGTCCTTTCGGTCAGATCGGTAACACTGGTAGCCTCTGATTTTGAATGCTATATTTTCGTTCAGGTGAGTTTCTTGCAAGCAACATACACTTACATTTTCATTGGCCAAGATGTTTTCTAGTTCTATTCGTTTTTTGGTGATACCCTCTGCATTCCAGTGCATTATTTTAAGTCTTTGTTTGGTACGGCCAGACTGTCTATTTTCAGGCCCTCTGGCTCCGCTGGACATCTGAGAAGGACCTCCATTATTTGTGGTTAGACCCTTACGAGGCATAAGGCCCGGCACTGCACCTGTCTGTGGGACGAGAGCAGGGCGAGCACCATAACATGTAGCAGTTGTCGACATAATTCACGGCGTTATTGCGTGGCAGCCTTATTTCTGTGGTGCGCCTCCTGGCTGGCTGCCTCCGTCTTCAGCACCTATCTTTTGCAAGAGTAGACTATGGTCTTACTCGACACACGAACACATAATCTTCCTTTTACTAGTATTTCAAAACTATAAACTTTACTTGGAAATTGATGGGCGCCACCATTAGTAACAATGACGTAAACAGGCTTCCCTGATGGCAACGCAATATCGATACATACATCTGATCAAGAGAATAGGCCAGTAAAGCCGATTATACACATTCCAGATCCCAAACGGAAACACCCACATATTGATGTATCAGAAATGGAAAACTTGAACGTTAGCAAATCATCTCTTCATCACGAAAACTGTATCAATGTTACTTGAAAAATATTCAATTCATGAGAGCCGCCATTTGCACCGTGACGTGACTAACTAGCTAACTAAGGGACATAACAATATAAGTTCTTGCAAGAGAAATAACTCAAATTGTAATATATTTATTATGTAATATAAGAATTAGTAATTGTCTCAAATTTTTGTATAATTTATATATGTCTTTTTGAAAGCTATAAACTTTATAGGAAATTTTATAAGAGATTTAAGAAACTTTTTAGAAATTTTATAAATAATATGGCTATACTTTATAAGCGTGAAAATTTATAACCCATTTTTCTACTTTCCCTTGACATCCCTTGGCTTATTTGTTATCTTTCAATGTAAAAAGTAGTTACTTGAAGCTTACTATACCTAATTTTTGTCAGGCCTTTTTTATAAAGGCCAATAATCGTTTGGTAATCAGTCCCAGATCATAGGTCTCCGTGACCAAAGGCTTGCGAACGCGGTTCGTGAGCAGCTTACAAGGCGTTCGAAACTCAGCTGCTACCGATTTGTGCAGCAGACCGTGTCGCGTTGTGTTATAACGTGTTGGTATGGGAGCCGCTCGTTCAGAAAGCAATGGCAAACTACTGAAAGTAAAACTTACCTAGTACATCAACAGCAGCTGAAAAAATGCTGGTGTTGACTGCAACGTCCTGTAAGGGATATGCAACATTTAAAAAAAATATGTCCCAGATCAAAGTACATCTCCTCCTACATGACGACAGTGAATAAGAGCGGACCTATATGCACCTGATCCGTCCATGGGCACCAGCTGAGGCAGTCATCACAATGACACATTGGCCTATTTTTAGTTAATAAGGGCTCTCGGTTCCCCCAGGGGCTCAAAACACCTCATTAGGTCAGCACGCCCCTGTGTGTCCTGTGATCATCTTAGCCAAAAGGCCAAGATCACATTACCCATCATTCGCTCCAATATTCACCGTCTCGAGGTATGGTGTCCGCCTCGGGTGCTGAGGGTCTCGGGTTCAAGATCCGGTGAGGACCGGTTTTTTTTTTTTTTCATGTAGTCTTCTAGTAACAAAAATTCCCCTGGTCTCTGGTATAACAGAGTGACTGTTATAGAAGTTACATAGGTGATGGTCGTGGATTGACATGGTAAAGCTCAAGCATGGAAGTGAAATAGTAAAAGTAATGCAGTGCGATAGAAAATAGTAATGAGAGACGCACTAAAAAGCACCAGAGTAAAATCCAGGTATGACGAGACGTTTTGGGGGAACAAATACGTAGGTCCTGAGGTTTGCGTGAGTATCCGTTGTCCCATGTCTGGCTTATTGGTGTGCAGACTGGTGGTTCCTCGCCGTACAGGCAGACACTCTCCGACTTCGGAGGAATCGGCGATCCTACTGACTTTAGCCAGGACCCCGAAGGGACCTGTTGCCCAGGACGCTCGACGAGGACGCGTCAATAGGTCTTGGCCAGTATACAACCTGGCCCTGGTGCCTTGGAAACACCTCTGCGTCCCAAGTTGTAACTGCTCTATGAAGAAAAAGAATAAAGAACCAGCAAAATCTGAATAAGACGAAGTCCTTCATTTGTGCCTACATTTCTGCAATTTATGAGTTTTATGAATTCTTGTTGAATTTTGTTGCAACCAACACATGGAATATCATCAAATGCATAACAACGGAGTCTACCACTGTTGTCACAGTGCGATATTAGTCAGCCGATCATTACTGGCTCAGAGAGGTGCAACGTATTTCAGAGGCCAATTAGTGTCGTAGGTAGGTTTGGCTTCTTGCCGTTAGGTACTTCGTCGATTGTGCCGCGACTGCTTGAATCTAACATAATTCATAAATACAAATGCCAAACCAACAAAACGAAATTGCGTACAGAGACGTCCTGGTTTCGCTTCTTGAGTTTGCTTTATTTAATTCTTAAAGGCCTTCTTTCTTCTTCGGGGATTGTCGACAGTCAGGATGATACAAACTGCGTGTTATAGTTACCACCTTACGTATTTCGCAGGTTTCTTTACGTCAGGGTGGTGACCAAATGGTGCGTGTTGGCTGGCATTCATTTTACGGGAAAACCTAACCTCCTGATACCAGACATATAGCATTGTAACAATACTGTTACAATGTACACGATCCTTCGGTCACGACAGAGTCCTCTAAGTCGGTTGGTCATAATGGTTGACGGCACTGTCAAACTGGGTAGTGAGATCGGACGCCCTTGTGTATTGTTGCGCACGTAAACAATACCTTAGGCAGTTGAAAATCGAAAAAGCGTAGCCTAACGGCGCTGCCCGGGCAAAATTTCCAGTTAAAAACATACCCAAAGTATTTCAGGATTCTTGCCGGTGCTACGGAGTTCGTGCAGTGAGCTGAAATTCTCCGGACTCAAGTTTGAGATAGGAGTAGAATGGAGCATTTATGGGTTACACCCGTGTGCCGTGATGTTGATCCGTAGACTAAACTTTACTCATCCATCACCGCCTCTTCTTCAGTACATTAGTTAGTTAGTTAGTTAGTTAGCTAGCTACCTAGCTACTAGCTAGTTAGTCAGTCAGTCAGTCAGTCAGTCATTCAGTCAGTCAGTCAGTCAGTCAGTCAGTCAGTCAGTCAGTCAGTCAGTTAGTTAGTTAGTTAGTTAGTTAGTTAGTTAGTTAGTTAGTTAGTTAGTTAGTCGTGGTTCAAACTTAACGGCAACGGGTAGTACCCATATTGCTCCGCTCCTGTACCATAAATACCACACAAAATGCTCCTCACTGCTCTATGTGAACAATGGAATAGACAAGAGTATCGGCAAGCCAACAGCCCGCACAGGTGCACTGTGCATAATGCAGCCGCCAGAATGCCTACACGAAAGTCCTCCACGAAAAATTACAGTTCATCGCCGATGGAAACGGCAGTCACCAGAAAGACTTCATTGACCCGGGTGTTATCCCATATGGCGCGGTCTCTTTTCGCAGGGCGACCCGCTGAAATCGCCGCATAAAGCACGAACTCCGTAGCTCCAGCGACGACTCCCAGGAGTCTCCTGAAAAATGAACTCGTGAACCGAAAAGGCAAACCAGTCAATCCAGCAACATTCCAAACATGCAGTTCACGCTACAAGCAACCGTGGACAGATGTAAAAGCATTCCACGCGAAACTCACAGCTCACAGTGTCGTGCAACGCACTCACTCAGTAGCAAGGCGACGGAACCATAGCCTCCTTAGTCGCCTCTTACGACGTGCATGGTAGGCACTAGTGTTACTATTCTTTGCTCCACAGTATAGGCCCCGGCAACACACGGGTGTTCGGTACAATATTTATCAATCACCGCATCATCTTTAGCACATTACTTATCAATCACCGCCTCGTCTTCAGCACATTAATGTTTTAAAACATGTTACTCCAGCATAAATCTAGCTTCGTGAAAGCCAATCAACTATTTATGGGGGTATTTATATGACCGTTCCCCTTCACTTCCATACTAACACAACATATGCTTTCCGTAAGTATATTGAACAAGTTCGCGACTGAATTTCAGTGTGTGAGCAAGCCACGGCACATCATTTGTTCAATACCATAGATATTTTTTTTTAAATGGTGCATATCCCTTACAGGACGTTGCAGTCCAGCACCAGCATTTGTTAGCCGTTGTTGATGAACTAGGCAAGTTTTACGTTCAGTAGTTTGCCATTGCTTTCTGAACGACCGGCAAGTTACCAGTGCGGCTCGAACTGCTGCCGATTCTCACCGATGCTGTTTTCCCCACGTGGATATACGGGATTTCGAACAATGTCGTTAACCCCTTGGCCAGGGAGACCATAGATATACACTATCCAAATTAAAATATGTGCTAAGCTGTGCCTTGTGTGAACTGATTATATAGCATAAGATATTACTTCGACTAATGCAGGTCAGCATGGCCGAATGGGTAAGAACGCGTGTTTTTAAACATCCGGTGTGCTGATGCTGAGGTTAGGTGTTCCTGCACCGGACAGTTGGACTAAAATGTTGACCTGTTCGTGAAATAACAAGAGTTACTTTCTTCTACAGAATGTTACCATCAAGAATACTCAAAACAGTCATTATCATAATTTCGTGCCATGCCGATAAGCGTGGGTAGTCATGTTTCGCCAATATCTCCAATTCTCTTCTTCTCTCAAAGTGTCCAAAGAATTGTGACCGTCTACGTCCAATCTCCCCAATCAGCCTACGACCCACACCCGTCTCCTCTAGGAAGTTGTCTTCGGTCTCTCCGTCCGTCCATGGCACCCCTTGCACTCTCACCAGAAAACCACACCTCCACAGCCACCAGATATCCCCCCGCCCCTCTGCTCACTGTCCACGGCCAACATCCACACAAAAGTACAGGCCCCATGCATCACCCCAACACTCCTCCTCCAGCCGCAATCGACATCCTTCCACCGGTCAAAACAGCCCTGACAATTTGGACAGCAAACAGAGAGAAAGAGACAAGCCACGCTATCAATCAATTTACGGAATAATAAAGAAAATGAAAATTTCAGTGCACGAAGCTCAAATGAAGGTCTCAGAAGCCATCACAATTAATCTGCATAATCTTCGCTTTGTGCAAACAGAAAGACATGAAAGAGAGTTTAAAAGTACCGTGGTAGCCAATTGAAATTACTATGCGAATATGAAAGATATATTTTATTACTTTATTTTGTGTTGTGTGATTTCTGCAGTATGAACCTGACGATATGCAGCGAAATATGGCATTCAATAAATCGTGCAATCTATTGTTTGTGTCTTCGTTATTCAAATCCTTCCATAATTGACGCTGAAAGGTTTAAGTAGGAGTGTAGAAAACAAAATGCGGTAATAATTCTATTTATCACTACAGAAATGTAAAATTGTCATATATAACTCGGTAACATAACAGAAGCTTAACTCCGTGGCGAAGCGTTTACGGACGTGGTTCGTGACCCCGCATAGCCACATTCGAAACACACCTGTGCGCGATATGGCAGCAGACAGCGTTGCGCTGGTATTTTACAAAATAGTATGGATGCGGTTGTTCAGAAAGCAATGGCAAACTACTGAACGTAAACTTGCCAAAACATCATCAACAGCAACAAAATGCTGGTGTTGACTGCAAACATTCCTATAAAGAATATGCAACTAACTTTACAATTACATTGAGTAACACTTGATTTTGGCTCGCAAGGGACACAACGATATTCACAATATTTGTATGTGTTGGAGTTTGTACCTAAAAGCTCACAAACAAAACTGTACATCAACCACAAACCACAATCATCAATGAAGAACTTGAATTTGCCACGAACTTGGGATATCTTAGCTCCATGATCAACAACAGTGCGGACTGGTCATAACAAGTCAGGCGTAGACTAGCCACATCAATAATGCAGAGGTTAAAGGGTATTTCTGTGACGGGTTGGTCCGTTCTCAGTATTCGTAGACTTAGATGGATATGACGTATTAGGTGGATTGACGACGGTAGACTATCAAAGGCCATTTCTTTGGTGAATTACAGATGGGTAAAATGTCTCGGGGTCGGCCTCTACTACAGTACAAACATGTCTGTAAGTGGGACGTGACTGATATTGTACCTTGTGAACAAGTTACCGCTGACCGCGTTGATTGGAGGGCAAAGATCAAAATTTTTTTTCCTGCGTTTCCATCCTGTTTCAGGATATTGCGGTCATCACCAGCATCTTTCAGCTGTATGTTGATTCCTAGGCTAGATTACGCTCATGAGCACGCCACGACTTTCTGAGCGACCGGCTCCATACTCTCATAAGTCACTGGCGCGATTCGAACAACTTCTAATTCTCGTCGCGCTCACGTTAACCACGAGAGTATTAGGGGTTAACGGAGAAAGCTGCTAACCCCTCGGCCAGGGAGCAGGCAAAGATCAGAAATAGAATAAAAACATTGGAGTAAATGGATAAAATGACTGCAGGTCGGTCACACACTGAGCGTGTGAGACATCAGATGGTAAATAAACACACATGTATTGTTGGGCGCTCATAGACGTAAAAGAAAGAAGTATAGGCCTGAGGACACACTAGACCAGTAGTTCCCAAGCTTTTCAAACAGAGGGTCATATCTACTATTTTTGGGAGTTAAGCGGGCCTCAACGTTATAAAATTATAAAAGTCGTGCATTATCATTCTTACCTTTCTTAACTTTCGTCAACAAAATTCTAAAACTGTATAGGCAGCCAGTGTCTTCGTAACATTTCGTTGCGAACTGAAAAGGCGCAGTCGATAATATCTGAGCATAACAACAACGTCCATAGAGTAAATTATCGCGCGCTGATGGGGCGTTCCGAGTGCATTTGTGAAATTATTAACATATATAATATATTATTATTATATTATTACAATATTATTGTATTAAAGTCTCCGACAATAAAGCAGTTTGTGTCAGTTATTTTGATGTTTGAAAGTATCTGCTGGGCTATAAGGATTGTAAATTCTTATTTTCACGTCCTTTATCATTATATCAACACCCATAATTTCCGTGTGGTTGTCAGAAGTCACAGATACTTCACTGCAAGGTATTGTGTTTCGTGTAAGTATTAGAACTCCTCCTTTGTGTCCTTCGCGGTGGAAACGTGTGGCCTGATATCCTCTGACTGAGAATCTGCGATTGGCGTTGAGGTGTGTCTCTTGAATGCATGCAACATCTATTCTATCTTTATGAAGACGATTTGTTAGGGAGACTTTCTTGTTAGAAACTCTTTCGGCATTCCACTGTAGTATGTTGAGTGTTCCAATACTAGCTGGTGCCTGTTGCAATCTAATTAAACGTCCGTCTTGCTTTACCTCTTAATTACGACTGTCGACTAGATCCTCTGACCACTCCTTGGTGCCACATTCTCTCTAGACCATGATAGTCTATCTAAGAGTGTCTTCACCACATCTGCCTTATCGTGCATCAAATAACCCCTTAACGATGCGGACACCAGCCAATCTGTCTGCCTGTTCAAACCCAACCACACCAGAGTGTGGAATCTCTCTCTGAATCGATGCAAGGCCATTCTGCACGAAGCATGCCAGTCTTCACCTTTGCCGGCATGCATTGTGAATCATTTACAATCACAACATGTGTATACTTTTTGTTCTCCAACCAGCGGAAGGCTGCAGTAACCGCCTCCACCTCCATTCTCAGACTTGAGGTTGTGGTGTCATATGCCAAGCTCTCCTTTACGTAACATCAGCCATTGTTTTTTTCTTTGAATCCCCAGGCACTTTTTTCTTTGCCTCTTACCACAGAGAATTTGGGTATATAGTGCTAGCGGACTGTGCTTATAGACCAATCGGCACTCGATGGCTGATACGGTCTACCGTTACGTCTCCAAGTATTTCCTCGTAATTAATTTAGGCTAGGTCGACCCGGAGCTCATGTCCATTTTAAAATCAACCACGATACTTTGGTTTAACGAATATGTTTTGTTTGTTTTAATAAGAGCTCGCGGTTTCCCCAGGGGACGTCCCAACGCCCATCTGTGTCATTCGTATGACCACCTCTGCTGGTGGTTTTCGATTTCGATTTCTATTATGCGACTACCCCTACCCCGTTCAACCTCAAAGAGAAGTTATATTAGGATCCATCCGTGGCTCACTTTATATAATAATCCTGTGACTGAAACAGCCACAAATAGCGACTGACCACGGTTTCACCCACACGAGATATTAATTTGAAGTTGATCGTTGTCCAAAGAGGGAAAAGGCTGATTACATGGCTGATTCCTGGCCAGAAGAAGTACCACGGAGCAGTCCGAAATAAAACTATACATATAAAGGACCATCTAAGTAATAAAATTGTAATGTACATAACAACATAATTTATTTCAAGGGGAATAACTCGAAATTTAATATGTTTATAATTTCATATAAGAATTGTAGTACTTTTCTTGAATTATTGCTTATTCTGTCTAGTTTTATATAGAACTAATACATATTATAGGAATTGCTATAACAGCTTTGAGACCTACTTAGATATTTTGTAAATATTATTGCTATATTTTATAAAAGTGAAATCTTATAACCCAGGTTTCTATTTTATCTTCATATCTCATGAATGTTTAGTTATTTCTCAGTGCATCGTCTCGACAGCACTTTTTAGCGCTATCAAGAGAAATCTCCCTAATTTATCAAGAAGTCTGATATGGGGGGAGGAAAATGGTTCGCAAAGCAAACTCAAAGAAACAGCAGCCTCACAAGATGTGCAGCGTTGGAGCCGCCAAGCCTGCACAGGGGACGAATGTGGAGAACCTGCCTGCTAGCTGCAGTAAAGACCATTTAGCTACAGTCAAATCAAGTGATGCTACCACGAGAAAGACGGATGTCAGCCCACCACAGACAAGAGCCAAGACAGCCGAGAAGAAGAAGGAGAAAGACACCAGAGTCGGTAACACCGACCTCAAGACAGCCAGATGGGTTGTAAAACGTGTTCAAGTGGAGCTATCAGACGACGAAATCATGAAACAGCTACAGGAGGAAAACCTACACATGAGAATTCTGAAGGCACAGCGGATCTTGACGTACTCAAAGATACCAACTACACTGGCGGTGGTGACGACTGAGGGCAACGAGATTCCACACCAGGTGTCAATGAACAACATAACTCAACAGCCTGATTGGTTTATACCAAGAATCAACCAATGCTCAAGATGCCAGAGGGCCGGCCACAGTCGAACAATCTGCCGCAGCAAGACTGAAATCTGCCTTTACTGTGCCGATCACCACGCATTCAGGGAGTGTCCGCTGGCAAAACAGGACACCGACTTCAGAGCACCCAATAACAAGAGGAAATGCGCCAACTGCATGGGCAATCATGGAGCAAGGTACCTGGGCTGTCCGTACCTCCAAAGACATAGAGATGTATAAAAGATCGCCATAACGACGAAAACACCATTCAAAGAAGCAATACGGAGGTGCGAGACAGCACCATGCATCTCGCAAGCGGAAAAATCAATGTTGCAAAGCCAGATTGACGAATTAAAAAGACAAATCAAGCTGCTCCTAACACCGTCACAAACTAGCGATAACGAAAAACTGCTTGCGGAAATGAAGGAGATATAGGAAAGCATCAAACAAGAGATGGAGCGCATGGCGGAGTTGAAGAAGGGGAACGAAGAAATCTTACAAATTATCAAGACCGAAAGAGCAGAGCTGAAATGGAACTAATGCAAAACAAGCCAGATGAACACATTAAAAAGAACGCAGAGACACCGCCAGATGAAACTCAACTGAAAAACATCGACAAACTAAGGACACCAGCCCAGCCATGATGCCCAAAAAGAGTCAGGGGAAACCAGAAATCAACCAGACTCAACAAGAAAGTACAAAGAAAAACACCGACAAACCGGAAGAAGACTGGGGCATATACAAGAAAGGAGCATCAGAGGCTGAACATAACAAGGTGTGGAATATTGTCGAAAGACGGAACGAACCAAAAGTCAGAGCAGCAATGAAGGAGCCTTTAGACAGCCCCACATGGTTCAAAGAATATAAAAGGGGAATGAATCGCCTCAGACAGAAAATGACAGAAGAACAACAAAAACAAGAAGATGCATGGTCCACCAACAGCTCCAGCTCAGAGGAAGAGGAAGACTAACCAATAACCTCACAAGAAGCCAATATGATGACAGCACCCTAGCAGAGCAGACGAGCCAGAAGCCAACACTGACAGAAGAAACTGCCTAAAAACACACAAAAGGAAAACTTGCCGGTCAACAAATTCCCCTAGCTGACGTCACAGACACAACCTGCACAACAGATAAGCCAGTTTCTAATGGCACGCAGAGAAAGTAAGAATCCACGCACCATGAACCACCGCTATTATAACCGATGCCGCACGGGCTGGTTGAAACAAGGTGGAAAGTTTTTTTTTTTTTTTTCCAAATTGGACGGACGGACGGACGGACTCAGTGCATTCATCTTTTTGTCATATCTTTACTAATAGAATAATTTTTTTCCGGCCTTTATAAAAGGCCAAAAGGCCACAACATAAAATACCTCACACCTCTTAACAATGCAAATGCACACTACCAGGGAAGACTGCCAACATTCTATCAGACATGCATACAGGCAATAAAAGCACATGAACAGTTAATACAGCAAACAAGACACACAATATACAAACATTTTGTTAGATTGATTGATTGATTGATTGATTGATTGTTTTAGGAATCGACATCACAGCAATAGGGGTATTCCCATAAGTGCTCCGTCCCCATCCTCAGCAGCCAGCGAAGAGTTCCAAAACTAATAGTACCAGTAGCAATCTGATTATAAGTCCGTCTCGCCTTTCCTTTGAGCGTTAAGCGTAGGCCAGATCCCTTCGTCACTCCTCGTTGTCTCATTCTTGCCAGACCATGGTAATCCATTTGCTCCTCCGAGGTGTGCAAGTGCTCCCACAAGGCCGTAACCACGTCTGCCTTGTCATGTATCAATATTCCACCAAGTTCTGCAGAGCCAGCCAATCTGTCCGCCTGTTCATTTCCCAGCACACCGGCATGCCCCGGAGATAAGATCCAGTCTATGCTTGTCACCCGTGACATCCGAAGCGAAGCAAGCCACTCCGCACGAAGTCTGCCCGTCCTCACCCTCGTCAGCATGCTTTCTGAGTCAGTTACAATCACGAGGTGCAATCACGTCATACTCCAGCAGTTTTTGTATTTCCTCCTCCAGGGCCTTTTCTTTAGAGAATGGGACTGGGTAAACCTTTTGGCGAACAGGTTCTTGAGTGGTCAAAGTCATCTCGAACTCCACCAACCTCGTTCGTCCTGGTTTATCAGTCAGTATCTCCTTATGAGACTCGAGAACCTGGGTGATCTTTTCCCTCTCCTGGGAGGTCAGATCAGGGTTCACTTGCACATCCCTATAGGTTTCCTGGTGTACCAAGGGATATTCCCTGCCCTCGTTGGTTCCCACTTCCGTCTCCACTGCAACTGCCATTGCAATGAGGTGAGCTGCCTTGTCTCCGGGTCTCTCTTCGTATTTCCGCAAGAGATTGGTATGGAAAATCTTCGACTTTCCCCGGATCCGGATCTGATAGTTGGTTCTGGATATCACCCTTTCCACGGGAAATGATCCTTGCCAACCTATCTCCAGTTTGTTGTTTCCCGTTGGGAGTAGCAACAATACTTTGTCTCCCACCTATAGAGATCTGTCTTTAGACCTACGGTTGTAGTAAGCCGCATGCCTTTTTCTGGCCTTTTTCAAGTTTTGATTTGCCAGAGTCCATCCCTTGTGAAGTTTTTCATTCAGTTCCTCCACATATTTGTAAGAAGAGATCACTTCTTCTGACGTCCCCTCTTCAGTCCAACTCCTCAACATGGCTTCCAACGGTCCTTTGATTGGACGACCAAACAGCAACGTAGCGGGTGGTAGTCCTGTTCAGCCATGAGGAACTTCCCGATAGGCAAAGAGTGCTGCTGGGATATATTCATCCCACCTATCAGGTTTTTCCTGTGCCAGTTTCCTGAGCATTGTCATCAACGTGCCGTTGAATCGCTCTACTTGTCCATTGGCTTGAGGGTGGTAAGGGCTGGTATGGATATGGTTAGAGTGGAACACCCTAAATACCTCCTCCATAAGTTTTCCACAAAACTGGGACCCATTGTCCGTCAGAATTTGATCTGGAAAGCCTAATCTGGTAAAGGCCTCCATCAGTGCGTCCGCCACTCTTTTCGAGTCAATCGTGGTCACCGGTATGGCTTCACCCCACATTGTACAGCAATCCACCATTGTAAGTATATACATGTTCCTCTTCCTAGTCCTAGGAAGTGGACCCACGATATCGATGGCTACCCTCTCGAAAGGAGAGTTCATGATGGGCATCTCACCCAAGACCACCGGTGCTGTCCAGTGTTTCGGTGCCACCCTCTGGCACTCAGGGCACGACTTTACATACCGACGCACATCCTCTGTCATTCCCGGCCAATAGTAATGGCAGAAATTTCGCTGCATGGTGGCGGCAATACCCATGTGTCCACTAAAGGAGATGGTATGCCCCATATGAAGAATCTGGGACCGGTGAGCTTTCGGGACGACCAACTGACCGTACAGGTTGTCTCCCCTTCCGGCTCTCCTGTAGAGTATCCTATTCTTCATGTAGTACTGCCCACGTCCTGGTGGATCAGCACTCCTCTGCAGCTTTTTGTAGCAAGGACGTAGAGTAGCATCCTCACTCTGGGCAGTTCGTAGCTCCCCCGGCAATGGGTTAGTCACAATTGCTTCTGCCTCTTCCGTTCTCGTCTGAGAGCGAGTCTGTATTGCTCCCATATGGATTGGCTCCCTGGGCATTCCCAGAAAGACATACCGGCAACCGAGGATTACTGGAAAAATGGGATCGGTCAATACCGCAGCCTTGATTGTGCCGGTGACATATCTTGACCGAATCTCCACGTTAGCAATGGGCAACTTCATGGCCACAGCACTCTTCTGTGCAGGCTGTATCTCCATGGTCTCACCTGTGAATTGTTCTGGGTGTACCAGATCCGCAGAAATCACGGCCTCCCCGTCCAGTCCGGGTTCGTACAAACACTCCACTTGACGACCGTTAACCTCTACCAATTCCACTACAGGTGGTTTTTCCTGGTCTGGAGTCTCTTCGTCGGCCTCGACCTGTTCAGTGGGCTCCACCTTAGGTCTCCCGGGGCACACGATGAATTTAGAGTCTCCTGACTTTCCCCTGCAGTCAATAGCATTGTGCGTGTTTGACTTGCATTGGTTGCACCATTTCCCTGTCCTAGATTTTCTAGTGCCGGACTTGAGTGAGCTCTCCTGATGGCGAGCTTTCTTGCTGACCTTGGCATTCTCCGTGACAACCTCCTTGGAAGTCACTTGACATGCTGCGAAGTGAGGGCTCTTAGCCTCCAATTTGCAGTCCCTCGTATTGTGAGAGGGTGACTTACAAATTGAACACCACTTCTCCGACCACGGTCGTTTTGGTGTAAAGCTTGAAGTGCTCTTGTTTCCCTCCCTCTTCTTCTCTGAACTATCCTCTGATTTTTGCACATAAGGTTCCCACTTTTTGGTTCCTGAGTTTTTGGCTTTCTTCTTGTCATGTTTCTCCTGACTTTTGGTGTTGTTGGAAAGGTTTCCCCTGCCTCCCCATGTACCTCGACGAACCGTTCTGCTAATTTTGTCACGAGGTCAATACATTCCGCTCCTTGTTCTCCCAGGAATGTCCTGAGCGGTTTCGACATTTGCTTCTTCAGCTGGTCGACCACCATGAGCTCTTCCAAACTCTCATAGTCATGTGCGAACCCAGCCAAATCCATCCACTTATGGAGATAGGATTTTAGACGCAAACTGTAGCTCCCCCAGTTCTCGTTTCGCTGCTCGAAATTTTTTCCGGTATGTATGTGACGTACCCTCGAATCGTTTCAACAGAGCCGTCTTCAATTCGTCATAATTGTTCTCATGTCCTGGTGGCAGGCGAGAATAAACCTCGTAGCCGGTCCCGCGTAATCCCTGGGATAGCTTAAGACACCATTTGTCACGGTCCAGACCCATAGCAACAGACATGGCCTCGAAGCGTTGAAGGTACTGGTCAATCTTCTCTTTGTCCTCCTCGTAGACCGCTAGAGGAATATTCATAGCATGGTAACCATGTCCACCTACTGGTGTTGAGCCTGGGACAGAGGAACCTCCAACTGCTCCCTCAGTTTCCCCATGAGATTGCCTCTTGAGCTCGAGTTCCCGCATCCGGTACTCGTGCTCCCTTTTCTGTGCCTCCTGTTAAGCTTCTAATTTCTTAGCGGCCTGTTGAGCTTCAAGTTTCGTAGCAGCCTGTTGAGCTTCAAGTTTCCTAGCTTCTTGTTCCAACTCCATCCTTCTCAATTCCAACTCGGCCTTTCGATCTTCCATTTTTGCTTGACGATACTCTCTCTCCAATTCCTGTATGTAATCCGTTAGAGCCGAACCCGACAATCCCATTTCTTCCCCCTTTGGCCTTAGTTCTGCAGAGGTTAGTTTCGGAGTGGCCATTTTACAGAGAGGTAAGCTAGCAGGTTGAGTATAATTTTACTGCAAATGAATATATAGATATATGAACAAGTACTCTAAATCTATATATGCACCACATCCAGCACACCACAACACAATCACTCAGTGACAAGAGTAGAATCAGGACCACAGACCTGTACAGACGTGTGAAGTGTAAACAGGTAAGATATGTGTCCTAACCCCTATGCACATTCACTCTAGCTGGATTCTCCAATATGATATCTCCGTCTTATAACTAAGGATCCCGTGTCAAGGGACCCCGTTGACAGAGGATCCCACTGTCCAAAGATCACATTGACGAGAGATCCCGCTGTCCAAGGATCATGTGTACGAGAGATCCCGATGTCCAAAGATCCCGTTTACGAGAGATCCCGCTGTCCAAAGATCACGTTTACGAGCTCCCAATAATGTCGTGTTTTCCGTTAAAGTGTCGTCTCTGGAGTGAGGGGAGTCAACACCCACATTATAATTTTTCTTCCCTATCAATATCCTGGAGAATCCACCAGCTTCCGTCCAACACACTCCATCAGCCCATGGACACCCTTTTCTCTCTCTCTCTCTCTCTCTCTCTCTCTCTCTCTCTCTCTCTCTCTCTCTCTCTCTCTCTCTCTCTCTCTCTCTCTCTCTCTCTCTCTCTCTCTCTCTCTCTCTCACTGTCGCACTATGCCCCCTCTCATACTTCCCCAACGCAACATATTCAACAACTCTTACTTCTAAAAATTAATAAAGATTAATTTATTAAAAGAAAAGTGTAACGTATATGAGACGTGTATGCGAAGAAAATGTGTGTCGTGTATTCTAATGTAAATGTATAGGTCAGGCCACAGAGTTCATGATCAGAATCCACTCATCATTGCAAGGATTACATGACATCACAAGAATCAGCACAATAGACCTCACCGAAGTCGTGTCCTTTTCTCCAGACATGTCCTCCTCCAGGAGCTCTGATGACCATGAGATCTGAATCCCATTCAAATATATAATCCGTGAAAAATACTAGTATTGTTCCTAACACAACTGTTCCTAATAGTTTTTAGAAACTCAGACTTCATAATTCCTGCGCAGTGAAAAAATCCTGCTGAAACACTGTCCTATGAACATGACGTTTATCCTTCCTGCGAAATGTTCTATAGTTCTCACTCTTACACAGTCATTGTATCTAGACTAAAATAGCTTTCTATATTGTCTAGATATTGTCTGAAGGTTATTATTTCCTTGATACGTGGAACAACTACACTTAAATGTTATCTTTCCTCCAATGTGAACATCAGTCGCTACTGTTCTCGTCAAACGTGGACTGAACATCCATCACTACTGGTGTGTTAAAGACTGGTATGACCTACAACTCATTCGGTACTTATCCTGTAGGATACGTGTACCATTCAGCTCCACTGAGCAATGTTGATCAAATTATTCCATTATAGACCCATTGAGAACATTGCTGGCCAATCTTTCTGCATCATAATTTATCCAGGATCGGATTTTACAATTGTTCTGTGTTCTTCCTCCCGACCAGAGGGAACCTGTAAAATAGATAATACAACGGGTGATAGCCTCTCCGTCACTGATCTCTATTAGATGATCGTGGCCATTGGCCCTTGCTCAGCAAAATACAATGAACCTAACTCTGTCAGGGACAGATGACTCCACACATTGGTTATCATCAGGCCAAGACAAGGAAAAAAATCAACAAACAGAATGCGGAACCCCGCCCACCAGGGACACCCACTGGAATATCCCAATTATCCCTCATTACTAAATTCTCAACTAGTAAATCTTATCAATACTTCACTAATCTATTTTCAACCAACAGAGCCAATTATCACTTCACTACTCATACTAGTTTTCAACTAACAGTGCTAATCATCACACTCTAGTTTTAACCAGACTATTGCCTATATTAATTAGGACTAATTATACAATATGAATACCTTAGGCAACACCGCAGTTAGATCAAATCACATCTACATTTGCCATGACAGGCACGTGAAGAATTAAATTAATCCAATTCGCACACGGTAGATATTATTCCACTCCCTAACTGCAGTGCCAAAGCACGTCCGCCTAAATCCACTGTTTGAGGTACACTAGTTGTCCCCAAATCGGGTTTTTGGCAAACACCTAAATTGGTCACGTGACGTTATTCTATATGTCCACACATGTGTTATTTTGGGCAGATGATCCCTTGTCAGGAATCTATCTCCCCTGGCTCAATCAATGTCAGATTTGTCATCACTTGTTTTGACGCCCAAAACAAGCTAGCGAGTTCCTGTATGGTCCCAGCAACAGTTTTCAATAACAAGCTGCCAATCTTCTGTCGAGTGGTGACAACCCCAGCCGCCATTTCGCTTGATGTCCGGAACTCTAAATGACAGACGGGACTGTTTTATGTCCCGAGCCGGCCAATTCTACTTGTATCCGACTGTTGATAAACTGTCAAAGCGATGTATGGATTCATCTCACTCACTTCCCCTACACATCTGCAGCTGTTATTTTCGCCCGACCTGGGATTGTCTGATATCTGATTGTTACTAGGATCTGACAGGTTCCATCTGTATTATGTAAACTGTTGTGGCCTAGAAAATATGCGCTAAGCAAACTTTCTGTATTATCATTATCTGGTTAACTCATGGCGATCTCGTGACAACTATGGAAGTCATGGCAGTAAGTAAAGCAATAACATGGCTCGAGACACAAACATTCACTAGGGCATGTGTCCTTAGCGACTCAATGAGCATGCTCAAGTGGATAGAGACGGGGTAGATTCGAAGATAGTGGTTGTTGTCTCTGGAGCGGTGTCGGCTGGCAAAGATTAGTTTGGTTTTCCTGCCAGGACATGCGGGAGTACAAGGAAATGAGTGGGCTGACAAGCTCGCAGGTAAAGCTACTATGGAGGGCGGACGCGCCATGGACCAGACGGACATTCTGAATGCTCTACGAGACTTTTGCTAGGACCAAGTGATGACTGCGAATCTACAACCATGGTCAGAATGCGAGAACAGCAAATTAACTGATTCAGTGCCAAACAAACCGTAAGTTTGGACCATACATGGTAGACAATCAAATGAACAAATATTATAATGTACATTTCTGTTCACTGAGCACGGAAGATACTGTGAAACAAAACAAATAACACAATGACCCTAGTATGGCGATAATTTTTCCTTCTGTCCAAATGGGAGGTCATATTTGGCGATATATTAACCCTTGGCGCTGAATCGGTTAAAAGAGGTGTGGCCAAACAAGAACACTACGCAGGAAGCCAAAGAAGATTGATAAACCAACACAGAACTGGTGTCGTTAGCGGCTACACGCTGCGGGATTAACTGAGGGGATCCGAGCACTTATGGACTGAATGGTTCTATGTGCAATGAGGATGATATTTCGACTGACTAACTAAGGGACATAACAACATAAGTTTTTTTGCAAGGGATCTAACTAGAAATGTATTCTTTTTATTATTTGATATAAGGAATTGTAGTAATTTTCTAAAATTGTTATATAATTTGTATATGCCTTCTTAAATCCAATAAACTTCATGGGTAATTTTATAATGGATTTAATAAGTTTTTAGAAATTTTATAAATATGGTGGCAAAATTTTAAAAATGTTTAAATTTATAACCCATTATTTTACTTTATCTTGACATCTCATAAATTATTTGTTATCTTTTAATGCACTAGCTAATACTGTAATTACTATATAATATTTGTCAGGTCTTTTTGTAAAGGCCAATAATCGTTTGGTAATCAGTCCCAGATCAAAGGTCTCCGTGACCAATGTCTTGTGAACGTGGTTCGTGAGCCGCTTGCCAGGCGTTCAAAACTCAGCTGCTACCGATTTGTGCAGAAGACGTGTCGCGTTGTGTTATAACGTGTTGGTATGGGAGCCGCTCGTTCAGAATTCAATGGCAAACTACTGAAAGTAAAACTTACCTAGTACATCAACAGCAGCGGAAAAAATGCTGGTGTTGATTGCAACGTCCTGTAATGGATATGCAACATTTAAAAAAAGTATGTCCAAAATCAAAGTACATTTGCATGACGGCAGTGAATAAGAGATCCATCCATAGGTACCAGCTGAGGCTGTCATCACAATGACACATTGGTCTATTTTTAGTTAATAAGGGCTCTCGGTTCCCCAAGGGGCCCAAAACACCTCATTAGGTCAGACAGCCCCTGTGTGTCCTGTGATCATCATCATCATCATCATCATCATCATCATCATCTTCCACTTCTGCCGTCAAGCATCGTCGGGAGGAATAATTTGAGTTCCAGCGCCCGGTGGGCGTGACTGGATAGTGTCATTCCGTGTGGTTGTACAATGTCTCTGATGTCGTCAATCCATTTTCCTCTTGGACGTCCTCGTGGTCTCGTCGCAGATGATCTTTGATGTAAGGCCTGTGATCATCTTAGCCAAAAGGCCAAGATCACATTACCCATCATTCGCTCCAATATTCACCGTCTCGAGGTATGGTGTCCGCTGGGGGTCGAGTGCTGGGGGTCTCGGGTTCAAGATCCGGTGAGGACAGGGTTTTTGGTTTTGTTTTTTATTTTCACATAGTCTCCTAGTAACAACAATTCCCCTGGTCTCTGGTATAACAGAGTGATTGTTATAGAAGTTACATTGGTGATGGTCGTGGATTGACATTGTAAAGCTCAGGCATGGAAGTGAAATAGTAAAAGTAATGCAGTGCGATAGAAAATAGTAATGAGAGACGCACTAAAAAGCATCTGATGTGTTGTGATGTCGGTTCCAAAATCAACCAATCAATCAATCAAAGCACCAGAGTAAAATCCATGTATGACGAGACGTTTTGGGGGAACAATCAACAGTCGGGAGAGAAGCCATCTAGCAGTCAACCAGGGTAGAACGTGTTTGTGATATGTGTACTGATATTTCATCTGGTTTGTAGTAAACATTGCTTTTTAATAAAGAGGAAGAGGACAAAGTGATGTTGTCCCAAGTTGAATATGATAAAGGATGTCGAACGAGAAAGAGAGTACATGTCAAAAGAATATCTGTTAAGAATTATTTTATATGGTAACGGGGACATGCTAACAGGGACATTCTGAGCAACCATTTTTTATGACATGTCAAGTTGTAACTGCTCTATGAAGAAGAAGAATAAAGAATCAGCAAAACCAGCAAAAAAAAAAAAAAAAAAAATTCCTGCAATTGATGAGTTTTATGAATTCTTGTTGAATATTGTTGCAACCAACACATGGAATATCATCAAATGCATAACAACGGAGTCTACCACAGTTGTCACAGTGCGATATTAGTCAGCCGATCATTACTGGCTCAGAGAGGTGCAACGTATTTCAGAGGTCAATTAGTGTCGTAGGTAGGTTTGGCTTCTTGCTGTTAGGTACTTCGTCGAGTGTGCCGCGACTGCTTGAATCTAACATAATTCATAAATACAAATACCAAACCAACAAAACGAAATTGCGTACAGAGACATCCTGGTTTCGCTTCTTGAGTTTGCTTTATTTAATTCTTAAAGGCCTTCTTTCTTCTCTGGGGATTGTCGACAGTCAGGAATATACAAAAATACTTCATCTCAAGTTTAACATTGTATCAAAACGCGCTGGTTACAGAATATAAGATCAGGTTACGGGTTGTCCGAAGCTTCTCTCCTTTCTTAATTATAATGTACAATTCGCAACGCCATAAGGCTTATCCCTTATTATACATCTTCTTCATTCTTCTGGTTGAAGCCGAAATTATAACCGGATTGCCCTTCATTGATGATAATATATGTATCTTTTCAGATGGTATCCTAACACAATTCTATATTCATACCTTCCAGACGGCCTCCAAAATCATGACTACCCCCAAACGTGTTATGGTTACCACCTTAAGTATTTCGCAGTTTCCTTTACGTCAGGGTGGTGACCAATTGGTGCGTGTTGGCTGGCATTCATTTTAGCGGGAAAACCTAACTTCCTGATACCAGGCATATTGCATTCTAACAATACTGTTACATTGTACTCGATCCTTCGGTCACAACAGAGTCCTCTAAGACGGCTGGTCTTAATGGTTGACGACACTGTCAAACTGGGTAGTGAGATCGGACGCCCGTGTATATTGTTGCGCACGTAAAAAAAAATACCTTGGCAGTTGAAAACCGAAGAAGAGTAGCCTAACAGCACTGCCCGGGCGAAATTTCCAGTTAAAAATCTACCTAAAGTGTTTCAGGATTCTCGCTGGTGCTACGGAGTTCGTACACTGAGCTGAAGTTCTCTGGACTCAGGTTTGAGTTAGGAGTAGAACGGAGCACTTATGGGTTACACCCGTGTGCCGTGATGTTGATCCGTCGACTAAACATTACTTATCCATCACCGCTTCGTCTTCAGTACATTAGTTAGTTAGTTAGATAGTTAGTTAGTTAGTTGGTTAGTTAGTTAGTTAGTTAGTTAGTTAGTTGGTTGGTTGGTTGGTTGGTTGGTTGGTTCGTTCGTTCGTTGGTGGGTTGGTTGGTTGTTTGGTTAGTTGGTTGGTTGGTTGGTTGGTTAGTTGGTTGTTTGGTTGGTCACCGCCTCGTCTTCAGTACATTAGTTAGGTAGTTAGTTAGTTATTAGTATTAGTTAGTTAGTTAGTTAGTTAGTTAGTTAGTTAGTTAGTTAATTTCTTGTTAGAAACTCCTTCGGCATTCCACTTTAGTATGTTGAGTGTTCCAATACTAGTGGTGCCTGTTGCAATCTAATTAAACGTCCGTCTTGCTTTACCTCTTAATTACGACTGTCCACTAGATCCCCTGACCACTCCTTGGTGCCACATTCTCTCTAGACCATGATAGTCTATCTAAGAGTGCCTTCACCAAATCTGCCTTATCGTGCATCAAATCACCCCTTAACGATGCGGCACCAGCCAATCTGTCTGCCTGTTCAAACCCAACCACACCAGAGTGTGGAATCTCTCTCTGAATCGATGCAAGGCCATTCTGCACGAAGCATGCCAGTCTCCACCTTTGCCGGCATGCATTGTGAATAATTTACAATCACAACATGTGTATACTTATTGTTCTCAAACGAGCGGCAAACACGTCCGGTTTCAAGATGGCGACGGACGGTCGTGTTGTTTTGTGTTCGTTAACTTTTTCGCGTAGGGGATGGATTTATTCATCTCTTTCTTACGTGTAATTGGTGTGCCAGGATGTAAAACCAGGAGTTTCTACGCAAGATCTGCGCGGGTGCTACGGAGTTCGTGCATCGAGCGAAGCCATCCTTGAGTGAATTTTCAGCAGCGTGTGTGGTTCTCAGCAGTCTGTGTTTACGTTTTTTCAACATGGCGGAAGAACGTGTTTTTTCCGAGCGGTCAGCAGTCAACATAACGAAGCGGCGTGGTAGCCGCGCAGGGACAAAGAAGCAAGGTAAGCGCGGTGGTTTGAGACGTTTTAGACTCAAGTGTCACCGTCTAGGACTCAGGAACATCCGTATTCTATATTGGAACTGTGCCAGTGTAAAACAACGGGGCTCTATTTTAGAAACCCTAGTTTACAGGAACGACATTGTAGCACTCCAGGAGACGAGACTGGGCGATCAGCTACTCCGAATTGCCGGCTTCAAATGTTTCTACAACAGACGACATCTGGGAACGGCGATTCTCGTTCGCGACAGCATGGTGGCGTCAGAGCTAGACATGTCCAGTTGGGACAGTGACGATATACAAATACAGGCGTTGAGAGTTCATTCCAGTATACCATTCGTGTTGGTTAATGTTTATGCCCGCAATGCGAGTATGGACGCCCAGAAGTGGCAGTGCTTAAGTGGCATATTAGGCCACGAGAGAAATGTTATTTTCTGTGGTGACTTCAACGCTAAAGGCAGATCATGGGGAAACACTTCCTCCAATACACAAGGGGAGGAGCTAGAGACTGCACTGGAAATCATCGACCTAGTTTGTATCAACAGTGGCTGTGTCACCAGGACAGCAAGCCGTCCAGGCGATGAGGACAGTGCTATTGATCTGGCGCTAGTTTCACCTTCACTCACTACAGTGTGTAGATGGGGTGTCCTAGGACACCATGGCAGCGACCACCACCCTTGCAGCATATTGGTGGAGAAAGGCAGAACCAGGCAGCACAAGCTAAAGGTAAAGACGTTCCAGTATGACAGTACAGGGCAAGATGTGGTGAGTAAAATAAGACGTGACAAGCGCAGAACGTTTCAGGGCAGGAAAAAAAGCTGGGAGCAGCCACCGTGGTGGAGTTTCGAGGTGGAGAAGGCTTGGGTGGATAAGCGTAGTGCTGTAAGGAGATGGCAAAATGCCAAGAAGAACAGAGCTGGTCATCCTAGTCCCTGCTTGCACTTAGAAAGAGAGATGCACACAAAAGTAAGCTATTTCAAAAAAACTGGTCAAGGTGGTTAAAAGCGAAAAATGGGCAGAGGTGTGTCAAAGAGTAAGCACAGACAAGTCACTGAAATTGTTCTGGCGACTACATAAAAGCATGAGTGGTGTAGTCAAGAATAAGAGCATTTCAGACTTCCAAGGTGCTGACCTCACCTGGCAGAGGACTGACGAGGACAAGGGCAAAGCCCTCTTTGAACGCTACCTTGAGCAGGGCAACCAGACAGACATGGGAGGCCGGAATCTGGCCAAGGAGGTCACCTCAGACAGATGCAAGGCCCAGAACACTTCGGAGGAAGACACAGTGACAGTGAAAGAAATCAAGGCTGTGCTTCGACGATCAAATAACAGTGCTCCAGGTCCTGATGGCATAAGATACAACGACATAAATAGGTGTACCGACAATGAGCTAGAGAAACTAGCAGACATGTACAACAACAGTATAGGGAGTGCTAGCATCAAGGAGGAATGGTTACACAGCTATCTGATTCCCTTGCCGAAGCCTGACAAAGACCACACAAAAATTCAGGGATATCGAATTATAACCATGCAGAATACAATAGGCAAGCTGCTGGAGAAGGTAATTGCCAGGAAAATATCAAGCCAACTAGAGAGGCAAGGTGTTTTCCCACCTACCCTGGGTGGGTACCGTCCAAAAAGAGAAACCTGGACCAATGCAGCAGTCTTTGCCCATGATGTCTATGAAGGTTTCCACTCAGGCACTGAAACCGTTGCTGCAGCGATTGATCTTGAGGACGCATACAACAGAGTACCACTGGATTTTTAATGTTTCAGCTTCTTGAACTAAACGTAAGTCCATTCCTCCTTAGTTGGATCGCTGCAGCCCTCTACCAACGGAAATTAGTTTTTAGATGTGGCAGTTGGACTTCGGAACCAACAACAATATATCCTGGCCTACCACAGGGATCACCATTATCTCCGGTACTGTTCAACGCCTACACAGTGAGAATCACCAGTGAGCAGATCACTGGACCTGGCAGGACATTGTCGTATGCCGATGATGTTTTAGTGTATCGTCAGGGTAAGGATAGAGAGGAGGTTGCTGTGGAACTACAAACCGAACTCAATCGCATAAGTACTTGGTGTGATGAAGCTGGGGCAATGGTCAACCCAACAAAGGCAACAGTGACTTGGTTCTCGTTGAATAATCATATTGTCAACAACCCAACACCAACTGTAATGCTGTGTTCAGAGACGGTGGAAAGAACGCAGGCAATGAATTACCTGGGGATACGGTTTGATCGAAGCCTTGCTTATAATGTGCACATAGACCAGGTGATAACAAAGGCCAAGCGGGGTTTGGCAGCGATGCGGGTGATGGCGGCAGCAAACTGTGAGCAGCGCCATCTATGTCTTCTGTACGAGGGGCTGGTCATGTCTGTTTTGGAGTATGCAATGGCAATCCTGACTCTCAGCCATAAGCAGATAGAAAGGATGGAAAGGATACAGAATGAAGCTATGCGCATTATTCTTGGATGTACAAGAGATACAGCATGCAGGGCGATGCGCTACCTTCTTGATTTTCCAACCATTGAAGAGAGAATACAAGTTTGCAGGGCACGCGCCTACCTCAGAATTAACGCAAACACACAACATCCACTGCATAGTGAAATTAGGAAGGTGAAGGGCAGCAGGTTAAAAAGAGGACGGTCGTGGATGGGTCAAGCCGAAGACATTCTTCAACAGGTGTGTTCACTTGAGGACTTAGAACCTGGCGAGGAGTGGGTGCAAGTGCCAACAGACTTCTGCACATCCTTTTCAGTTTGCATCCAACTAGATAGAAAATGCAGACAAGAAAATCCGTCTGCTGTTGAGGCTGAAGTACAAGCGTTGATTTTCGAGAATTCGCTAGACGGTGACGCGGTCATCTACACAGATGGGTCGGTCGTCCGACATGTGAGAAGCTCATGGGCCTTTACAGCTCGGGCCGGGGGGAGAATTGTGAAGGAGGACTCTGGTGCTTTCACTGAAACCACAAGTAGCCTGACCATGGAAGTCATGGCAGTAAGTAAAGCAATAACATGGCTCGAGACACAGACATTCACTAGGGCTTGTTTCCTTAGCGACTCAATGAACATGATCAAGAGGATAGAGGAGGGGTCGATCCGAAGAGAATGGCTGCTGCCTCTGAAGCGGTCATGCGGGAGTACAAGGAAATAAGCGGGCTGACAAGCTCGCAGGTGAGGCTACTGTGGAGGGCGGACGCGCCATGGACCAGGCTGACATTCTGAATGCTCTACGAGAAGTGAGACTTTTGCGAGAACCAAGTGATGACTTTGAATCTACAACAATGGCTAGACTGCAGGAGCAGCAAATTAAAAGAGGGGTGGCCAAACAAGAACACTACGCAGGAAGCCAAAGAAGATTGATAAACCAACACAGAACTGGCGTCGTTAGCCGCTACACGCTGCGGGATTTGCTGAGGAGGGGATCAGAGCACTTATGGACTGAATGGTTCGATGTGCAACGAGGATGATCTGTCAACTAACTAACTAACTAACTAACTAACCGCCTCCACCTCCATTCTCAGACTTGAGGTTGTGGTGTCATATGCCAAGCTCTCCTTTATGTAACATCAGCCATTGGTTTTTTCTTTGAATCCCCAGGAACTTTTTTCTTTGCCTCTTACCACAGAGAATTTGGGTATATAGTGATAGCCGACTGTGCTTATAGACCAATCGGCACTCGGTGGCTGATACGGTCTACCGTTACGTCTCCAAGTATTTCCCCGTAATTAATTTAGGCTAGGTCGACCCGGAGCCCATGTCCATTTTAAAATCAACCACGATACTTTGGTTTAACGAATATGTTTTGTTTGTTTTAAAAAGAGCTCGCGGTTTCCCCAGGGGACGTTCCAACGCCCATCTGTGTCATTCGCATGACCGCCTCTGATGGTGGCTTTCAATTTCGATTTCTATTATGCGACTACCCCTACCCCGTTCAACCTCCAAGAGAAGTTATATTAGCATCCATCCCTGGCTCACATTATATAATAATCCTGTGACTGAAACAGCCACAAATAGCGACTGACCACGGTTTCACCCACACGGGATATTAATTTGAAGTTGATCGTTGTCCAAAGAGGGTAAAGGCTGATTACATGGCTGACGGAGCAGCCGGAAATAAAACTACACATATAAAGAAACATCCAAGTAAAATAATTGTAACGGACATAACAGCATAACTTATTTCAAGGGAAATAACTCGAAATTTATTATATTTATAATTTGATATAAAGTATTTAAAAGTTTTATTGAACTTTTATATTATTTATATAGTTTTATATTTCAATTATAAATTTAATTGCAGATTTATAAAATCTTTGAGATTTAATAAGAAATTTTGTAAATATTATGGATACATTATATAAAAGTGAAAATTTATAACCCAGTTTTCTATTTTATTTTGACATCTCATAAGTTTTTAAGTTATCTTTCAATGCATGCAATAGGTGTAATGTATGCTTAAATGGAATAATTTTTTTCCGGCCTTTATAAAAGGCCAATAATCGTTTGGTGATCTGTCCCAGATCAAAATACACCATCTCCTTCATCACGACAGTGAATTAAACCTGGCCTGGTCCGTCCGTGGGCACCGGCTGAGGCAGTAACACATTGACAAATTGGTCTATGTTTAGTAAATAAGGGCTCTTGGTCCCTCAGGTGCCAAACACACCCCATTAGGTCAGCGCGCCCCTATGCCTTGTGATCATCTTACCCATCATTCACTCCAATATTCACCGCCTCGTCGTCTCGAGTTATGGTGTCCGCCTCGAGTGCTGGAGGTCTCGGGTTCAAAACCCGGTTAAGACCGGTTTTTTTTCTCCACATAGAAGACTACTGGTAAAAAAAATTCCCCTGATCTATGGGTAGTGAGATCGGACGCCCGTGTGTATTGTTGCCATCCAGGTACCCAAAGTATTTAAGGATTCTCGCCGGTGCTACGGAGTTCGTGCACTGAGCTGAGATTGTCGGACTGAGGTTTGTGTTAGGAGTAGAACAGAGCAGGTATGATGGTTCCGTCGCCCTGCTACTGAGTGAGTGCGTGGCGCGACACTGTGAGCTGTGAGTTTCGTGTGACGTACTTTTGAATCTGCCCAAGTTTTTATTTTTGGAACGTGACTGCATGTTCGGAGCGATGGTAGGTGGCTATGTCCCAGAGTTGACCGGTTTTTGCCTTATGCAGAAATGCGTGGCTGCTGGGCTTCTGGTTGACTGCCACTGCCGTCGGTGATGAACTGTATGTTCGTGGACTGTGTAGGTGAACATCTAGGAAACATCCAGATAGGAAAATGACTGCCGATTCCATCAGAGATGAAATGAGTGTTTCGTGGGGGACTGGTGTGTTGACATTCTGGCGGCGACATTATGCACAGTGTATCTGTGCGGGCTGTTGTTTGTCGAGACTCCTGTCTTTTCCACTTTTCACATTGGACAGTGGGGAGCGTTTTGTGTGATATTCACTGGCACAGGAACGGAGCATAATGGGGACGACCCGTTGCTGTGAAGTTGGAACTGTGACTAACTAACTAACTAAGGTATGGGTTACACCTGTGTGCCGTGATGTTGATCCGTCGACTAAACATTACACATCAATCATCGCCTCGTCTTCAGTACATTATTTATCAATCACCGCCTCGTCTTCAGCACATTACTGTTTTAAAACATGTTACTCCAGCATAAATCTAGCTTCGTGAAAGCCAATCAATTATTTTTGGGGATATTGACATGATCGTTCCCCTTCACTTCCATACTATCACAACATATTCATTCATTCAATCATTCATTCAATAGCATGTCTGCCATGAGATGGATACAAGAAATAGGGCAAATGTGTCGAACGAAGAAACTAGATAGATGCCACTAAGACACACAGTTGAAAAAACAAGCTAACACCGGTGGCATGAGTGGGCAGAGCTAACGCGTTCACATAACTGCGCCCAGGCTGAGAACGGCAGACATTGTTGTTAGCCAGTCGGTGCCGAGACGTGGAAAGAGAATGTTCGATTGAGAGCGATTGAGAACGATTGAGAAGAATAAGCAACGATAAGATCATCTGAGACGCATTTCACAGTTAAACACTATTCCCTTCGTGGAAGTTGGTGATCATGAAGCAACACACTGAAGCTGATGCTTGATGATGGGGCCGCAAACGCCGACAAGTGGTAGTGTGACATTCGACACTATTTGATAACACCTTCGACCAGAATGGCGGGCAGAGACACGCTGTGACAAGGACTTGTTGGTTACAGGTTATGTGCGTGAGTAGAATTGTTAAGTAAGTTAGCAAGTGAGATATACAACAGTAAGATCTTCAATATGCAGCAACCAAAGTCTTTCCTGACGATTAGATTAACCATGCATTATGTTTGTAAACAGTGGGTGCGCTGGTCATACGCAGAACGCGAGAACGGCAGGAAGCCGGCGGTGTATGACAGCCACGTGTGATTACTGTTCTGCAATAAAATTGAATGTGTTGACTAAGGACGCAAAAGACTTCTGTGGTTTGTATGCATGGCTTTAAATTGTCAAGTGTATTGTAAGAGCCACTGCAAAGATTAACCCCTGGACAAATCCTAAGTTTTCTGACACTGGGCACGATTCCTACACTTGGCATGTGGGGTCGTTCGTCCATTCGATGTTGAACCAAAATGTAAACAAGGAATGATGTTTCAACAATGACGTTATGTGAATATTAACAGTGAACAGTGCTATCAAAATGAATATTTACAAGTTAAAATTCATGTCACGAAATAAAAGAAATAGTATACATCAAATTTCAAAGTCAAAGAGAATGACATTGACCAAGGTCAACAAACAAGCATGGTCACCAACTGGAACAAGATAGCCCACGTCTCGGCCCAATATCACTTTGCGTAACTTATGTAATCAATGAACAGTTGCAAAAGACATAACAGTGAAATTGTGTCAACATTTCAAATATTGGAATAAAGGAAAGAAATTATGGCACTCCGCCACACAAAGAAACAATACAGGGCCGTCGTTATGTGCTCCATGCACTATTAGTGCTCTAATAAACTAATTAAATTATCAAGATCTAAGAATTTTTTCCAGATACATTTTTCAAAATTCATCAGTAGTACGACAGGAGGTTATTAGGTTACACCCCGTTTTGAGGCGCAGTATTTTTCTGAGACCTAAGTTGTACCAACTCCTGAATCAAACCAACGTGAAGCCAAGGCGATTCCCTAAGCCAATCCGAAGTGGAGCAAGCCACCAAGGACACCGGAGCTGAATATACACAGGTTAAGTTGTTTCTATTGATTTGTGTATGTGTCCTGCTTAGTAGTCCTATAGTCAACAGGCACCCATTCATTACTATGTTTACTCACCCTCATCATTAGCGGGAGGTTGGAGGGCTACTTTTGAGTTATTTCATTATCACCCAAAAGTACGATCCGTTCGGTTAGCATTCGAAATTGACTTTATAATTTCAGTAAATTTTCGACTGCTAGCGAAAACTTTGTCTTGTTTGGTAAATATGTCCACTATTTGTTGTTCTTTAACGTCATTAATGTCTCTATTATCTAAGATTATTTTGTCCACAGGTGTTATGTCATTTAACTAAAACTTCTGATAGGTGTTATTGGTTGTCCTGTAGTGTTATTATTATTGCTGAACAGCCTTACAGCAGTTTCATCGCAGTCGGCTTCGCCAGAACAAGACCAGTAGCGACACTGACTAAAAGATATTCTTGCCATTAAGATTTCTACTATCATCAACAAAGATACTAGTATTCCAACACACTTATACAGGTAGTATCTGCAATTACTGTACATTGGTTCCATCCAACAGATTATTGACACCTATATAGTAGACAGATACACCACAACAACATGTCTACATTAGCAGACTTTATTGCACTTGGTGAGAAATGTGGTTTCACAGGCCCAGATCTTATGGCATGGGCAGCAAAGAAAGTTTCTGAATTTCAGGACCAACAAAGAGAAGAAAGAGCTGCAGCTAGAGAGCCTAGACAAGCACAAGAAGCAGCAGCAAAAGAACTTAAAGAACTTGATCTACAAAAAGTAGCAGCACAAGAGGCAGCAGCAAAAGAACTTAAAGAACTTGAACTACAAAAAATAGCAGCACAAGAGGCAGAAGCCAGAGAGGCTAGCGAGGCACAAGAAAGAAAAAAAGAGAAAGAAATAGAATTAGAAAAAGAAAGAATTTCTTCTCCAGAAAAACAGAAAGATAAAGAGCTAGCCTTAGGGAAAGAAAGATTAGATCTCGAAGCAAAACGACTACAGTTCGAAAGAGATAAATTGAATTTCGAGATAGAGAAAATGACATTACACCTAACACAGACAAACTACAAAAACAACTTAAAATGTTATGTTTGTCATAGTTTTGAACAGGAGGCCAGGACTTGTAGGCTGAAACAGATAACTAAAGATGCTAAAAGGGCATATGTTATGTGTAGTACGAAAGAAGAACATGACCAAAAGACAAGCATAGTATCCATAGCAACAAACAGACATAATAGACAACAGATTGATAATCCTGCGAATGGTCATAAATTACATACACGACAGGCGAATACGAGCGACAATTGCAGCGGGACTTTGAAACTTCACAAAGCACTCGTGAACGGAAAGTTAACCACCTGAATTAGGGCTGAAGGGTCATAGATAGTTGGTGTAGATCAGAGACTAATAAAGAAGGATGACTACACGGGAGATAGTATAACATGCCGCACCTTCGGTGGTACACTTCAGAAATACTTGATAGCATGGGTTCATATAACCACCCCATACTATGGAGGAAGAAAACGAGTAGCAGTGTTAGCGTGCCCACTGGCAGGAGTAAAGAAGGATGACTACACGGGAGATAGTATAACATGCCACACCTTCGGTGGTACACTTGAGAAATACGTGATAGTGTGATAGCACGAAGATGAGAGATGAGAGAGAGAGAGAGAGAGAGAGAGAGAGAGAGAGAGAGAGAGAGAGAGAGAGAGAGAGAGAGAGAGAGAAGAGGAGGAGAGAATAAAGAATTGATAGATAAAGATTGTCCGTCTTCCGGTCGTAGAGATAACCACTGATATGTGATTACCCTTGGTTTTATCTACCAACCTCACATGTATACAGGTATGCAGGTCACGAATACAACACAACCCTAATCGACAATAGTACAGGCACTCATAAGAATAAGCTAACACTGAATCAAGTTTATTTGCTTCTCAAAAGAAATTACAAAGTATACAAAGTGTCGTGTGAAAACAATTCAAATTATTATGGGATAAATGCTGTCAAATAACTAACAACTTGAGAATACCATTGACCGAATATATAATCTAAGTAATTGCAACTAAGACAATAACTAGTCACATATCAATCAGGGAAATATAATGAGGTAGTACGCCAATCTGACGAGAAAGTATTATAAGAATGCACACTCAACTACCACCGTCAAATGACCGCCCACTAGTTTTTTTTACCCAAGCAATCGATCAAGTGACAACCTGAAATTTGAACAAAAAGACACCCTTGACTATGTGAACAGCATCACCGGGTGTCATTAACCTGCTACTCACTCTCGTCTTCTGCTACGTGTATTGACATCGGGTCAGTGATATTCCATCACTGCCTGGGCGGTCGTACACCATCAACCAGTGTTTCCTGATGCCAACATCAACCCATAATCCCCCAAACACTTTACCATGTTTAATAATCATGTAACATTAATACAGTACCCACGCCGACACTGACAGTCTTTCCACAGCGGACAGACACATATAATTCGGCAGTGGGACAACCCTAGACAACAACTCCTGATCCGCTTGCCCACACCGGCCGGGTTTCCCCGCACCGAACACATAACTCAACAGCTGATAACTGGACACCACATTTTAACAGCTATACCAGGTAACCCCCAACAACAACATTTCTGCCCCCGAGGCTGACAACACAACACACCAGTGACATGTACTGGCGCCATGTCTCCTTATCATTGGCGCCATCATCGTCCCCATCAGCATGTATTAATATTATACATACTTATATATCTACATTCTCAACAACATAAATTCCCCCTGTCCTTAATCACAAAACAATCAACACATCATAAACATAGCTATTGATCAATAATGACTTCAGCTCCCCTCATGCGTCGTCTATATGTAACCTAAGCCATGAACCCCTACGCCTCATCACCACTGTGTATATCATAGCCATTATTAATAACAACATAAATCTACATCATCAACAATATCGTTGCAGCTTGGTACCCCAACAATAACCATAAGACAAGGTGGGACACATATACTGCCCAAAAATCACATATATGAAATGCCCTTTTACACTAAAACCCCTGCAATAATTATAATCTTTTGCAGTACATAAATCCACTCATGATTAACCATCATTATGGGCCGTCAACATCGACTACCTAAACCCACACAGTTATTAACACAAACCCATGTTGACTTCCGGTGTAATGGCGACGCGATGACTCGTTGTCTTGGGGGAGAAGCTGTTCAGTGTTTTTCTGTGGATTCCTTATGGAAATTCCCGTGAAATTCGTGTGGATAGTGTTTTTCCTTTGGATTATGTGATGTTATTTCGTGTTCGTTAATTGGAAGTGTTCAAAAGAAGCCACGGAAGGCAGGTGGTGGATGAAATTATGAGGGCAGCCGACAGATATTTGTTGGTTATGGTCTCGAGTTTCGCGACGGCAAGCTTTCTCTCTTTCGAGAGACACTGATTGCGGTCATCCGGCCAGTATGGTCACTGCCATAGAGGAAAGCAACGGCAAACTACCTCTTTGAAATTGCCTAGTTTATTATGATTCGCTTAAAGACTGATCATCGCAAGACAAGGACAGAGACATTAAAATTAGGAACATGGAACGTTAGGACGTTAAACAACGACGGAACATTAGAGAACATAACACAAGAAATTCAAAGAGAAAAAATTAATATATTAGGTATGTGCAAACGAGATGGACAGGAGCAGGCATCAAGATACATAAAGATTTTAAGATTATTTATTCTGGAGGTGAGGATCGACATAGGGGAGTGGCAATAATTTTGGACCGGAAAACATCAACGTCTGTTCAGGGATATTGGGCCGTGTCGGACAGAGTACTACTGGTTAAATTGAGTGGCAGACCTTTTAACATAAATGTTATTCAAGTATATGCCCCAACAGGAGAGTCCAGTGAAGATAGTGTAGAGGAATTTTATAATGACATAGAGTCTGCCTTAAAGAAATGTAAAAATTCAGAAATAAACATTATAATAGGGGACTTCAATGCAAAAGTAGGAAATCAAGGGGATAGATACACAGTAGGAAACTATGGTTTAGGAGAGAGAAATGAAAGAGGATACAGACTAGTAGAGTGGTCAAAAGAACAGGAAATGATTGTAGGAAACACCTGGTTCAAGCAACACCCTAGAAGATTATGGACCTGGAGGAGTCCTGATAGCAGGATTAGAAACCAGATTGATTACATTCTCATTAGCAGAAGATTTAGAAACGCCCTAACAGTAGCAAAAACAGTTCCCAGTGCTGATTGTTATAGTGACCACAGATTACTCACAGGAACATTGAGGATAAAGTTGAAGAAAGTCAAGTATACAACAGGGAACACTAAATATGATTTGTGTACATTGAGTAATGACAAGGAAATACAAAACAAATTCAACATAGAAGTACAGAACAGATTTGAAATATTGTCTGATCTAGAGATCCTATTCCAGGATGTGGATGATCAATGGGAAATGTTAAAGAATTCAAACAACTATTCCAAAATTAAAGAAGGTGGGTCGTAAGAAATGGATGACTGAGGAAATTTTACACTTAATGGAAACAAGAAGACTCAACAAAAATAATCCTGCCAAATATGAAGAAATTCACAGACAAGTCAGAATATTATGTAGGAAGGCAAAAGAATCATGGCTTGAGGAAAAGTGCTTAGAAATTGAAAAACAACACAACAGTCAAAATACCAAATTAGTGCACAAAAGGATTCAGGAACTTACTAATAAAAGAACAAGTACATCAACAGGCTGTCTAAGAACTAAAGATGGCAAAATCATAATAGAAAAAGATCAGATTCTACATGTATGGACAGATTATGTGAAAGACCTGTATAATGATAACAGAGAGGAACAGTATGCTATTAGATTTAATAATGAAGGACCAGCAATTTTAAAGATGGAGGTTCAAAATGTTCTTAAGCATATGAAAGCTGGCAAGGCCCCCGGTGCAGATAACATCACAACAGAAATGATTAAAGCTTTAGAAGAATTTGGACTCGAGCAAGTCACTAGACTGCTGAACACATTATATGATACTGGAGATATACCTTCTGAATTATGTAATTCTGTATTTATTGCAATCCCAAAGAAATCAGGAACCTTAGAATGTGATCAACATAGAACAATTAGTATAATGAGTCACATCACAAAGATTTTGTTACGAATTATCATGCAAAGAGTGAGGAAGAAAATACAACCTGAAATAGGGGAAGAACAATGTGGTTTTGTAGAAGGAAAGGGTACAATAAATGCTGTGTATATGCTGCGAACAGTTATTGAACGTGCTTTAGAAGTAAACAAGGATATACATCTTTGCTTTATTGACTACACAAAGGCTTTTGATAGAGTAAGACATGTCAACATTGTGGATATGCTTGCAGATCTACAAATTGATGGGAAAGACATTAGACTTATAAAAAACATATATTGGAAACAACAAGCTGCCATAAGAATTGATAATGAAGTAGGACAATACCAACCTATTAAGAGAGGTGTTAGGCAGGGATGTGTAATGTCTCCAGATCTTTTTTCCTTATACAGTGAAAATATTTTCAGAAATGTAGAAGACCTAAATGGAATCAGCATTGGAGGACGAAACATAAATAACATTAGATATGCAGATGATACAGTATTGATTGCAGACAATGCACAGGATCTGCAACAATTAGTAGACGCTGTGGTTGTACACAGTGAGCAGCTGGGGTTGGAATTAAATTGTAGGAAGACACAGGTTATGGTCGTCACTAGGAAGAACGAAGTACCACAATGTAATATACAAGTAAATGGGAATATTCTTCAGCAAGTGAATCGGTTCAATTATCTCGGAACAGTCATAACATCTGATGGCAGATGCCTTGAAGAGATTAGAACAAGAATCGCCATTGCGAAGGTAGCCTTTAGCAAGATGAAAAACATTCTGACCAATAAAATGATGTCAATTGAAACGAGAAAAAGAGTGTTGAGGGGATACATAGAGCCTGTTCTTTGTATGGATGTGAAACTTGGACAATGTGCAGTCAAGCTGAAAAACATCTGATGGCTGCAGAAATGTGGTTTCTGAGGAAAATGCAAAGAATACCATGGACAGATAGAAAAACCAATGACCAAGTACTACAAGAGACAAATGAAAATCGTAGATTGATTAGAGAAATTAGACGTAGACAGTCAAAATTTTTTGGACATGTTATGAGAAGAAATGGACTGGAGAACTTGGTGACAGCTGGCAAGATCGAGGGGAACAGACCAAGAGGAAGACCGAGAGGAAAATACCTGGATGGCTTGGCCACATGGCATGGACTAGACAGGAACACTGAGCTGATCCACGACTCTGGTGATCGAGTGAAATGGCGAATCATGACCGCCCACGCTTTCCGGCATGGCACATGATTGATTGATTGATGTTGACAACATAGATTAATATCACGCCTAACAACACCCTAGTTATGATAATTGATCAACGTGCATCTTCATCCATCCCCGCAGTATAGTCCATCGTCTTTACTAGCCAACCTTCCTCAATATTCAGTTCTTGAAGTACGGACGCGAATGTCCCTTTCTTTACCCAAGATATTCTCACAGACCGTCCGTAACGTTTATTTCCAAAGGCATTTCTGTCCTCTTCAGCTCACTTAGTGCGCATCCGAGCTTCCAGTCGTCTCTAATCTTCGCTGGCTGTTCCCCATCTCGCCTAATAGTATTAAAGCCATTTAAACCTTTTATTCCCGATTTTTGTGTAGATCCGAACTCGTGCCTTCAAATTCGCAGGGCGACACTGTCTTTCGCGCTAATCATAACAGAGGCTGACCCCGATTTCCCCTCTGCTACACAACACTGCATTATTTTCTTCACAGGCTTGTTCCGGGTCCGTTTACCTGCAGTATAGCCAGCTGATCCCATTGTTTGGTTTGACCTAGTGGCCGAGTTTAGTGTCCGTCCTTCCTGTCCTGTCGTGTTTACATTTCTATAAGAAATGAATCGGGGACCTTTGAGGCCGCTAATACCGTTCGCAACTAATCACTCCTATCATGGTTTCGGCGCTCATATTCCTACTTCGTAATTAACCACTGCGAGTTACGTATCTTTTACCTCCTTATAGAACGTCGTAGTCAGCCCCGCTATCGGTTAATTGTAGTTCGCCAATGCTCCCTGGTTTAGACTGCTATTATAGTTAGCTAGCTAGTCACGGGTCTGTTACAGGACGTCGCAGTCAAACCTAGCTTTTACTGACTGCCCATGGTTCTTCGGTAAATTTGTCCACGGTAGTTTGCCATTGCTTTCTAACCCTAAGTACCATTACCCGAGCCCGACTACAGACTAACAGATTTCTAATTAAACTTAACCAACTTACGTAAGAGTCCTGTCCAGTGGGTTTCATTTGTCTCTGTCAAATCAATCGCTTGCCGTGGATCCCACTTGACCTCTCCGTCCTATCTGACTTTAAGTCTCCTGTGTGGTTCCGACTGCCTTGTCTCTCTCTCTGGCTAATGTACGTCGTGTGCGACTTTTAGCCATCCATTACGACCAAAGAGCGGTTCCTTTAGCTAGTTAGACGTGGGTTCTTCGTAGCAATCAATATATTATTTTGGGCGGCACTTTCTTCCAACACTCAAGTCCGTGTTTCGCTCTGGTCCTTAGGCGTATCTGCCCGATCAGAAATTCCACAGCTTTCTTGGTCTCAACAGCCCTTTGAGTGTCTGCACTCGGCTGTCTAAAACCTGCTTATCTCCTTAAATGCCCTCTGTCCCGCGTATATATACAGATATATTCGGCGCTTCTTTCTGGCATCACGTGACGTCGCTTCTCCTTGCCGTGAAGGGCTACCCGATGAGATTTTAGCTGTGCCGCATAATTAATTCTCCCTAATCCGCTTTATTCTAGCTTCCTTGATACCACTAGGTTATAGTTTGAGGTTAACGGCCTATATTTACCGTCGTTGCCTGTTTTGCTTCATGAGGCGTGGCCGTTCCCATATATCTAGCCCCATCCGTTGTATTTCTTGCCCAAACTGACAGTTCCCCACAAAGCCTAGGCTACGTTTTGGCTTCATGTTTCCTGAATTTCTTATTTCACTAACAAAGAAAGGTAAACCGGCGGTTAGCGGGCCATTCCCAAGTCAGCGCCCGGTCGCTGATTATTTTTGAACTTATACTGGTCGGTGAACTCTCTGTTAGAAAAATATTCCAGTTAAGGCCTCCGATAAACTTAGGCGGTATGTGAAAACCCATTTTCCAAACCGTCTTAACCCCCCTACCAAACGTTGATGGGTCCCACCATCAATAAGGCGCCATTCCTCCCCTTGAGAGTGAAGCCCTGCCTCCGCCTATGGCATCCCTCATGAAAAATATTGGATGCCGAAGGGAAACAACTCTTTTCGGAATTTACCCTCAAAACCTAATATTGGTTGCCTCCCCTGCTCTTCCAGTATACAGACAAATTCTAAGGCAGTTAAAGCCTGTTAAAACCAAGTATTATTATCAATAAAAACAGTCCAACCCCTTGCATGCAGGTGATTTCCCCAGGCAACAAAATCATTAATCAATGGTTGCCCATAGGAACATCAAAAATGAAAACAATATCAACAACATCAACTCCTTACAGCGCTACTTCACACTGTAGCAAAAAAACTCAAGGTGCACAACCATGCTAGCGCCTGAAAAAAACATTACAACAAGTAAGCCCCCTATTCATGGGGAACACTTCGTTTTTTAGACAGCCACAGAGACAATTCGAACTACACTCCACATGAAGCAACCACGTCATACCTTGCTAACTATTAAAATATCTCCTACCCACTCGTCGAAGTTCTATCACTCCCTTTCACGACGTCTGATCCTCTCAGACCTCCGTCTCTCAGGTCCCCAGGCTCGAAAGCGTACCATTCTGTTTCGCCTGGAATATCTTGGTAAACTTCGACAGCCGCTGGGACATCCGGTTGTGCTGGTAGTCCCAACGTCGTCCCTATTTCCTTCTCTTCTGCCCCGTCCTGACAACGTCGCAATTCGTGGCTGGCTACTCTAATTAGCGATCCATCTCCTCCAACCTTTTTGATCACATACGGTCCTCCAGACATGGTGGGTGCCCTAACAACTACTGTACATGTCTTCTGACCACATGTCTTGTATTTCGCCTCTCCTTATAGTGGATTCTTATTCTGACAAGTTCGCCAACTTGCAATGGAATAGAGTTTGCCATTTTGTCACTCCTATCTTTCCTAATGGCGGCATGCTTCTTCAGCTGTTCACTAGCCCGGACGTGCGCGTCACGCAAACGTGAAAGATGCCCTTCCAAATACTCACTTGCATTGGTGTCCCTGTCTTTGGGGCCTGTATTTAAAATGAAGTCCACTGGCAGCCGAGGCTCTTGTCCGAAAATTAGGTAGTGAGGTGAAAATCATGTCGAGGCATGAGGCGTTGAGTTATACACCTGCACCACTTCGGCTAAGTGATCAGACCATCTCCTCTTCTCCTTGGCTTCGAGGGGTCTGAGTAAATCGTGCATAGTTTTATTAAATCGCTCTGTTTGGCCATTTGCTTTGGGGTTGTAGGGACTTGTGCGACTCTTTTCTATGCCATATTTCTTGCATAACTCAGCAATCACCGAAGATTCAAAGTTCCTACCTTGGTCCTAGTGCAGTCTCCTCGTCACACCCATATACAAAAACCACTTCTCTACTAAAACCTTCGCGACCGTTGCTGCTTTTTGGTCTCTTGTCGGGACAGCAATAGTAAATTTAGAGAAGACATCTGTGATGACCAACACATTCTCGAATCCGCTGGAGTCCCTCTCCAGCAGCGTAAAGTCCATCGCTACTACTTCAAATGGTTTCGAAGCTAACAAAGTACCTGCCGGTCCCTTAATCTTGACGTGTGGTGGCTTCGCTACATTGCACCTGTGGCAACTTCTACAGAATTTATCTACATCTGCAGTAATCCCTACCCAGAAACATCTGCTCTTCAAAATATTTATCATCCTATCTCTTCCCTGATGCCCTGCGCTATGAACTGACTCCAGTATCCTTAGCCGCAGTATCTCCGGTATCACTAATTGCAGCAACTCTGTCCTACCTGTCCCCTTGATTTTCCTATACAGCAACCCATCTAATACACATAACTTCTTGCGCTGCCTCATCCACTTCTTCGTCTGATGAGGCAACCTTTTCATAGATTCATTTGACAACACAAGTTTACGCGATACAACATCAAATACTGCATTAATATTTACATCATTTTGTTGCAATCTTACCATAACTTCCGTTGAGTAAGACGGCAAGGTGTGTGTGGGAAGGACATTAAAAACTTCAGCTGTCCTAGCAGCAGCTTCCACCACGCCAATCCCACCAATCATATTTACATCAAGGCATAATTTTGAACATTCATCAATGTCACGAATTTGCAGCCTTTACTTCCCAGAACAATTTTCAGTTCACTTTTGATAGGCCATGTAGAGAATCAACAGACGAACAAAACTGTTTTCTCTATATTCAAGGCTATGCCGTCTTGACGTAAGCTTGCAAAGCCTGCAAGTAAACAAACCACCAGGAATGTCTTTCTATCTGAGCAGTGCAATTTGACACCAATCAAACTACCCAGCCAGTCCAGATTCAAAGTGTTACGGGTCAAACTGATAATTACACCCACAGGATGGCAGACTCCATGGACTGTGTAATTAAAACCGACCAGGCATGACACCTGATAAGCAGAGGTAGGAAATCACCCAACTGTGATGGCTGACCTCCATCTGAAAACAGACTAGAGGTGCAAGGTGTGAAATCACTGATAAGACTCAGACTGGCAGACTCAGGGAGGTGTGAACCAGGTCTCATAAGGCAATTAACACTGGGCCTGTGGGCTTTGTACCAGACAGAGGGGAGTCTGCACTGTAGGAATGTGTGAAACATTTTATTAGAGCAAGACTGGAGGAATGAGAGTGATAGCAAGTTGCAGTTAGGATTGCAATTAACGTCATGGGGAGATAAGAAGAATTTATGAATGGAATTCCTGGGAGATAAATGTCTACTGCTAGGCTAGGTATAAAGACCCCTGTTAGACCTTTTCCCTTTAGATTAAGTCTGACTTCAGAACAGGTAGGCAGCCAGCTCAATGTTTGTAGTCATATGTATGATTCTTATGTTGCTAGATTTCACTAGGAGAATTATTTCTTAGTAACTAGTCAGTCTATATCTGACATAGGTTATTTCTATACATATCATTGTCTAAGTATACTTTTAGGTGTCTTGGTAGATGCTTGTCATGTCTTTGTACACTATCCTAGTTGCCTTTTGGTGTGTGCATTTGTTGTACAGAATATAGTCAACTGACTATTTCTTTAATTCTTACCACAGCAGTAACTAAGTGGTGATTAAACCGGGCAGATCAGCAAATATGGCTGGTCTGTGTGGTCACTTCAATTAGACTTGTTGTATATCTCATTTTGTAGCTATACAATATTAGTACTCATTAATAATGCCTGATGCTATTATGTTGAGTATCATTAGATGTGCCGGTCTCTCTGGCTGTGGGGTTACAACACTTTCTCTCTGTAATCCCGTTTATCACGCAGAGTCTCGTAGCGGAGCGAGAGCTGAGGCGGTTCGACCCCCGCTCGTGACTTGCGGGATACTGAGCCGGCCGCTCAGAAAGCAATGGCAAACTACTGAGCGTAATCTTGCCAAGAGATCAACAGACAGCTGAAAGATGCTGCTGTTGACAGCTAAGTCCTGTAAAAGGATACGCAAAACATTTATTTATCATTAGATGTCCATCTTGAAGTAATATAATGTTTACGGATATGTTGGATGTATGTATGTGTAATTTCATATGAATATACGATGCTAGGACTATGCTTCGTACATATTCTTTTTGTGTATATACGTCTCATTTCGTATACATACAAACTAACTAGTGCATTGGGCTATGATGTTAAAGTATCATAATATGTCTAGTTTAATCAATATGTTTATGTGTATTGGATGTTTGATATATTGATTTGTCATATGCAAACCTACCAATATGAAGTGTTATGCTATTGTCTGCGCATTGGCACATTGGCCAATGATAGTGTTGGAAGCAGAGGTGTAATGGTACAGACATTACCCACATTTGGTATAGAGTATATGGTGCTAAACTTTCTCAGTGTATTGTGGGCGTGCGTCCACGGTAATGCTTGGAAACCTGACACAGCTACTGGTCATGGCTTATAAGCCCGGATGATCAGGCATTATTATAATACCATTACCGACCCTGTGAGCTGCTAAACCAACTTTGGACGGAGCGGCTGTACGACATAATTTCTGTATTAGCGACGTGGACATGGGCGGCAGAAATGTAATCATTACAGGCGTGGGAGACAATTGAAAAGACCATCCCAGACTAAAGACAGCAGGGAGAAGGAGGATGGTGAACACAGTAGAGCTGGAAGATAACCTTGGCCAGACTTGTCATTGTATATGTGTTTACTAGAATATGTTTTACTTAAGATTGCGCTGATGTAGAACTAGATATAACACATTCTTGATTTGCTTTCAAGCTCTCACAAGGAGCACCTATGTTATAGATATCAAGAACGAGTTATGACTAGGTAGAGCCAGGACTGGCAGACGTCAGAATACCGGCAAGCTGTTCTCTTTTTTGAGTCTACTGGAGAGTGGGGATCTGGACCACAGTTCCAGATAGATCAAGTAACAAGTAAAGTTACGTAATGTTTCTCTTCACAATATGTTATGATTTCATCATCCCCATATTGAAAACCATCAGATGTCTATGATTAGTAAATAAATGTTGTAGTATTGTAACTCATAGTTCTGTCATTATATTTTTTCCAATTTTGCATACGTGTTGTTGTGTACATTGGTGGGGGTTCACTTAGACACAAAGGAAGGGAGCAGTCAGGGAGAAAAACCTGTACTGAGATAGTCGTCTATACTCATATATTTAGACTTAAACATCTATCTTAGCTAACCTTCTCTTTCCCATTCCTTGGCGAATAATCAGCACAAATCATTTCATTTTGTAACGAGCCACTTGGAGCTGTACGTTGGATATTCATGGGCTTAATCTGTAGTTCAGCCATATAGATTTTGTCCCTAGTCAGAATCTGACTATTTGGGGTTGCTCGCCAGTGAATAATACTTTCATCTAGCCGGTGGGGCACCCCGACTTCTGACAATCAACATTATTTACATCAAGGCATTCTAAAAACACATCAGCATTTTCTACATTAAAATCTGCCGTCGGAACGCTACCAACAGTACCAGCTATCCCTAGGGCTGGCGGAATGCATGTCGCTGCAACACTGCAAATGGCGATTTCGCCTTCTTCTTCGTCGTCTCCCCCTGGTTCTTCCAGCGGGAATCGAGACAAGTAATCAGCGTTACCGTTAGTCCGCCTAGGCCTGTGTTTTATTACATAATCAAACATAGACATTTGGGCGATCCACCTTTGCTCAATGGCACCCAGTTTCGCTTTATGCCACATTGTTAAATTCATGTTGTCCGTATACATTTCAACCTTCCCACCTAATAGAAGACCACGGAACTTTTCCGTTAATGCCCATTTTAAACATAAAAGTTCCAACTTAGAACTACTTTTTGCATTCCTCTCCGACGGGCGGAGAGTACGACTAGCATACGCTAACACTCTCTTTGTACCGTTCTGGATTTGGGACAAAACAACACCCAGACCAGTGTATGAGGCATCACACTCTAAAATATAAGGGAGGGTGAAGTCTGGAAAGCCTAGTAATGGTGTCGACGTTAGGGCTTCTCTAAGTTTGTTAAAGGCCTCGTCGCATTCTGCAGACCATAGCTGCCCGATGGGACTCTTCTTCCTTTTTCTCGGATCTGTGTGCTGCTGGTTTAGCTGAGCTACTAATTCATGGAGTGGTCTAGCTAGTGTGGCAAATTTGGATACGAACCTGCGATAATAACTGGCCAGGCCCAGGAATGAACGTAACTCAGTCTGCGTTCTAGGTATGGGATCTTTTTGGATCGCCAGCACCTTATCTTCTAACGCTCCTATGCCTTCTGCAGACACAGTATGGCGTAGGAATTGCACCTTTTTCTTGCAGAAATTGCATTTAGCTGGGTTTAGTTTCAATCCCAACCCCTGTATCCTATCAAATATGGCCTCTAGTTTTACTAAATGTTCACTAAAATCTCTGGAGTACACAAGAATGTCATCTAGGTAAACTAAAAGCAACTTAAACATATAATCATGAAGCGAAGACTGCATTAGACGTTGGAATGTACTCGCTGAATTTGCCAGTCCAATTGGAAGTCGTGAATATTCATATAACCCAAAGGGTGTAGTGAACGCCGTCTTTTCTTGGTCTGCTGGGTTCATCGCCACGTGGTAATAACCGCTAGCTAAATCAAGAGACGAAAAAAGTTTCGCGCCCCCTAACGCATCTAGATAGTCGTCTACCCTTGGAAGTGGATATGCGTCCTTTTTAGTTTTTATGTTCAAGCTCCTGTAGTCCACGCACATCCTCAAATTACCGTCCTTTTTTCGGACCAAGACTATCGGAGAGGCCCAGGGACTACAGCTCTCTTTTATAATCTGCTTGTCTAACAACCCCTGTAAATGGTCTTTCACTTCTTGATACAGGGCAGGAGGATTTCTCCTGTACGCCTGTTTTATGGGGACTTAATCCGTCAACAGTATGTTATGGGTTACCCTGTCAGTAAACCCAATGTCGGTGTCATCTTTCGCGAAGAGGCAATCGTATTTTGCTAAGAGTCCCTCAAGTCGCATCCTTTCCTCATCGCTTCCCTCAAATTCAGTCAAGTCAAAAAGGGGCTTGTCTGGTCTCTGCTCCCCACTGTCTGGTTTAGCAGACAACTCTATTTGTTGCGTTCCTACCACTCTAAAATGTCTAGTCAGGTCAATTGTGGCATCGGATATCTCCCCCACCTGAGTACCTCTCGCTACAAACACATCTTCGTCACCCATGTTAACTATCTGTATTTGGCACACTCCCCCCTCTAACCTAGTTAAGCAGTAAGGCAGAATTAAACCCTTGTGGTCAAGATCTCTGCCTGGTTCGAACACGACCGTTCTGTCTGTTAACCCCGCGCGACCCCTAACTAGCAGGACAGCCAGCGAGCGGGCAGGTATGTGAGTCCTGACCTCCCCTGTCACCCACACTTTCTTCCGATCTAGGTCAACACTTGCATTGTTGTCTGCTGGCCTGTTGAACTTAAAAAACCTGCTAACATTTGGCAACTCTGCCAGTACATTCATCCCTAATATACAGGGCGTTTTGTTCTCGGTGCCCCTCACATCTTTTAAAACAAAAATTCCGCACCTGTCTACACTATCAGTCCCTATTTGCACACTGGTACTGATGTACCCTAAATCATTGAAACGCCATTTGCTGATGTTAATCTAATATACTTATCTAAATTTAACCTATAATGTCTGAAAAGTCTATTGAAACACTCCTCTGAAATCGTGAAAACTTGTGAGCCAGTGTCCAGAACACATCTTACGTTTCTACCGTCAATGCTTATCATTGTCTCTGGGCGCTCGCCCAGCATTTTTATTGGTGAGTCCTTGAACCTTCCCGCCGCGGCCTGACTCGTAGCTATACGGGATTCTAGTTTAAATGTGCCCTACAAAGTCTGGCAATATGTACTCTGGGACCGTGGCGGGGGCTGTCCCCGACCGTTCACAAGATGCGACAACTGCATCTTTAAATGCGCCATCTCCCGCTTAAGTTCGTCTACCTCGCCCGACTGTTCATGTGGCCCCCTACTGTCATTTTCTGCTGGAATGCCCCTCTGTTCGTTGTTTCGGCCATGCCCAGTGCTCTGTTGCCTGTGGTCGTTGTTACGGTTCACAACCGTGGCTTCAACGTTGTACACCTCAGTCTGCGGAGTGTGTTTAGCGCTGGCCCATCGCACTGCACAATCACGAGCAGCTAGAAACGACATGGAAGGCTCGTCAATGAGCCTTTCTTTTATTATCTGCCGAGGTAAATCGTCTCTCAACTGCGCGACAAACTGGTCTATGAGCATTGACTCGTGAAAAGGTGAGACGTTCTGTCTCTCTTGTGCGCAGACCACCTCCTGGTATTCCCGGTGCAGTTTATGGGAGAAGTCGACGATCGACTCCCGGCTACCTTGTCTGGTGGAGAAAAATGTCGCCGTTAGTTCTTGGAGGGTTTGCTTGTCGCTGGAGATGGTCGCTAACACCTCCAACATCTTTTCGGGGTCCTTCTCAGAGGTGTGCAGCGTTAACTCTCTGTGCACGTGCGGTGAAATGGTGTCGATGATAAGGTCAACTTTGTCAGTTGTCCCCATCATGCCCGCTCTGAACGCTGAACGGATTTCCCGTAGATACTCATTAACAGTGGGGCCGTGTGGGCCCTTGAAAGTATTGATGTTCTTTCGAGTGGGCATCATTACATATCTCACTTGTTCACATGGTGATGTTGTGGGGTGAAAATCAACATTTCCCTGCACAGAGGCCGACGCCCCTTCGCTGTTTTCGACTAATGCTGCAGAGCGTGTACTTCTGGTAGTCATGTTTGTAATCGTCGTTGAGATCTTTTAGAAAAAAACTTACTAGACTCGCTTCCGGACAGGACTGACTCTGCTGCTTCGGCTTCTTCTGGGTTTATTTTTTTCTCGCGGTCAAGTGGGTTTGCCGGGTGTGCTTAAACCAATAGTCCCTAACCGAGTATACTTATTAGAAACTCCTACTGACAGCTTTGACAGCTTACCGACAAACTATAGGATGAGTAGGCCCAATAGAATAAGAACTCACTAAGACAACTGCCAAACGAACAACAATAAACTACCAACTAAATAAGACAACTTGTATGTGAGTCTGTCTCTAACCCTAACTTTGAGGCAGGCAGACAAAAGCTACTTTGGAAGATCCTTTTCCGCAGCGCCAATTTTGTGATAGCACGAAGATGAGAGATGAGAGAGAGAGAAGAGGAGGAGAGAATAAAGAATTGATAGATAAAGATTGTCCGTCTTCCGGTCGTAGAGATAACCACTGATGTGTGATTACCCTTGGTTTTATCTACCAACCTCACAAGTATACAGGTATGCAGGTCACGAATACAACACTACCCTAACCGACAATAGTACAGGCACTCATAAGAATAAGCTAACACTGAATCAAGTTTATTTGCTTCTCAAAAGAAATTACAAAGTATACAAAGTGTCGTGTGAAAACAATTCAAATTATTATGGGATAAATGCTGTCAAATAACTAACAACTTGAGAATACCATTGACCGAATATATAATCTAAGGAATTGCAACTAAGCCAATAACTAGTCACATATCAATCAGGGAAATATAATGAGATAGTACGCCAATCTGACGAGAAAGTATTATAAGAATGCACACTCAACTACCACCGTCAAATGACCGCCCACTAGTTCTTTTTTACCCAGGCAATCGATCAAGCGACAACCTGAAAATTGAACAAAAAGACACCCTTGACTATGTGAACAGCATCATCGGGTGTCATTAACCTGCTACTCACCCTCGTCTTCTGCTACGTGTATTGACATCAGGTCAGTGATATTCCATCACTGTCTGGGCGGTCGTACACCATCAACCAGTGTTTCCTGATGCCAACATCAACCCATAATCCCCCAAACACTTTACCATGTTTAATAATCATGTGACATTAATACAATACCCACGCCGACACTGACAGTCTTTCCACAGCGGACAGACACATACAATTCGGCAGTGGGACAACCCTAGACAATAACTCCTGATCCGCTTGCCCACACCGGCCGGGTTTCCCCGCACCGAACACATAACACAACAGCTGATAACTGGACACCACATTTTAACAGCTATACCAGGTAACCCCCAATAACAACATTTCTGCCCCCGAGGCTGACAACACAACACCCCAGTGACATGTACTGGCGCCATGTCTCCTTATCATTGGCGCCACCATCGCCCTCAACAGCATGTATTAATATTATACATACTTATATATCTACATTCTCAACAACATAAATTCCCCCTGTCCTTAATCACAAAACAATCAACACATCATAAACATAGCTATTGATCAATAATGACTTCAGCTCCCCTCATGCGTCGTCTATATGTAACCTAAGCCATGAACCCCTACGCCTCATCACCACTGTGTATATCATAGCCATTATTAATAACAACATAAATCTACATTATCAACAATATCATTGCAGCTTGGTACCCCAACAATAACCATAAGACAACAAGGTGGGACACATATACTGCCCAAAAATCACATATATGAAATGCCCTTTTACACTAAAACCCCTGCAATCATTATAATCTTTTGCAGTACATAAATCCACTCATGATTAACCAGACCCCGATTTCCCCTCTGCTACACAACACTGCATTATTTTCTTCACAGGCTTGTTCCGGGTCCGTTTACCTGCAGTATAGCCAGCTGATCCCATTGTTTGGTTTGACCTAGTGGCCGAGTTTAGTGTCCGCCCATCCTGTCCTGTCGTGTTTACATTTCTATAAGAAATGAATCGGGGACCTTTGAGGCCGCTAATACCGTTCGCAACTAATCACTCCTATCATGGTTTCGGCGCTCATATTCCTACTTCGTAATTAACCACTGCGAGTTACGTATCCTTTACCTCCTTATAGAACGTCGTAGTCAGCCCCGCTATCGGTTAATTGTAGTTCGCCAATGCTCCCTGGTTTAGACTGCTATTATAGTTAGCTAGCTAGTCACGGGTCTGTTACACGACGTCGCAGTCAAACCTAGCTTTTACTGACTGCCCATGGTTCTTCGGTAAATTTGTCCACGGTAGTTTGCCATTGCTTTCTAACCCTAAGTACCATTACCCGCGCCCGACTACAGACTAACAGATTTCTAATTAAACTTAACCAACTTACGTAAGAGTCCTGTCCAGTGGGTTTCATTTGTCTCTGTCCAATCAATCGCTTGCCGTGGTTCCCACTTGACCTCTCCGTCCTATCTGACTTTAAGTCTCCTATGTGGTTCCGACTGCCTTGTCTCTCTCTCTGGCTAATGTACGTCGTGTGAGACTTTTAGCCATCCATTACGACCAAAGAGCTGTTCCTTTAGCTAGTTAGACGTGGGTCCTTCGTAGCAATCAATATATTATTTTGGGCGGCACTTTCTTCCAACACTCAAGTCCGTGTTTCGCTCTGGTCATTTGACGTATCTGACGATCAGAAATTCCACAGCCTTCTTGGTCTCAACAGCCCTTTGAGTGTCTGCACTCGGCTGTCTAAAACCTGCTTATCTCCTTAAATGTCCTCTGTCCCGCGTATATATACCGATATATTCGGCGCTTCTTTCTGGCATCACGTGACGTCGCTCCTCCTTGCCGTGAAGGGCTACCCAATGAGATTTTAGCTGTGCCGCATAATTAATTCTCCTTAATCCGCTTTATTCTAGATCCCTCGACACCACTAGGTTACAGTTTGAGGTCAAAGACCTTATCTTTTCTGCCTTTGTCTGTTTTGCTTCATGGGGCGTGTCCGTTCCCATATATCTAGCCCCATCCGTTGTATTTCTTGCCCAAACTGACAGTTCCCCACAAAGCCTATGCTACGTTTGGCTTCATGTTTCCTGAATTTCTTATTTCACTAACAACGAAAGGTAAACCGGCGGTTAGCGGGCCGTTCCCAGGTCAGCGCCCTGTCACTGATTATTTCTGAACTTATACTGGTCGGTGAACTCTCTGTTAGAAAACATATTCCAGTTAATGGCCTCCGATAAACTTAGGCGGTATGTGAAAACCCATTTTCCAAACCGTCTCAATAGCATGGGTTCATATAACCTCCCCATACTATGAATGAAGAACACGAGTAGCAGTGTTAGCGTGCCCACTGGTAGGAGTAATTGTAGGTAACATTCCTGGAGTAACAGAGCGTACAGACAGTGAAGCCCAAACATGGGATGTTAATATGACAAAAGGTAATACAGACTATAGACATCATAGTAAGCAACATAAGGAAAAAGATAAAGAAGCCACATCACATGATAACCAGAGGGACACTAAACAGGTGTCAGACAAACAGACCAATGACTTGGCAAAACAACAAAGAGACGACGAGACGTTACAAAAATGTTTTCAGCGAGTAAACCAACCATCTAAACGATCTGAATTAGGCAAGTGGTCCTTCATAATAAATAATAACATCCTCAAGAGAAAATATACGAGTTATGCAACGCGTATCTTACAAACTGTGCTCCCAGTACAACATCGCAGCGACGCACTCTACTTAGCGCACAACTTATCAAGTACAGACCATGCTAGGATGGCCAAAACTAGACAGAGATTATTATCTGTTTGCTACTGGCTGGACCTCGAGAAAGACATCAGAAATTATGTCCGATCATGTAAACTATGCCAACGAACAGATATACTAGCCCCAGACATACAGATAGAGAAATGCAACAAACAACAAGTAGAAAACACTTGTGAGAAACACGGTCAAAAACATTACAGGAAGTTAGAAATTCACCACATAGAACAGGTTGCTGATAAAGAGACAGATAAACCACAGACACATGAACAGCCAACAGTCACACCAACATTACATTGTTTAATAGAAGAACAATCTCGTTATACATTTACACAGTTCATCAGACTTAGATTCACTATGGTTATGCTGTAATCCACAGCAACCCAAATTCCAGCTGTCCATATATTATGGGTATCCCGCTTCCAAAAAACTCTACTTCATGGCACTCAATCCATGTCCACCCAGTTTGTGCTGATATCTGTAGCAACACCAGATGCTATCTATGTCCATTTATTATGGGCAACATCTCTTAAAACCCTGCAACCTGCCTCAGACAAGGGGCATGCAACAGGACTGTTAAAACTCCCTTTTTGCAGCCCCTATGGTGGACCCCAGAAGTAGACCATGCTTGGAAAGCAAAGAGAGCTGCAGTGAAGCAGCTAAAGAAAGTGCGACAGACACTTCGAAGCTCACGAGAGGAAGTGGACACAGCGGAAAATGTCAAGAAAAAAAAGGTGGAGGGTTTCAAGCGCTGTGCTGCAGAGACCAAAAAGGCAAAATGGAAATTTTTCATGAAGGAGATTGGAGGTGATAAATCACTGCGAAAATTCTGGAAACTGCACAGGCATATGCAGAGAAAAGATCGGCCTATGACAGTGGGAACAATTTATAGAGATGATGGTGTGCGCGTGACAACAGACAAAGAGAAAGGGGCGGCGTTTCTCCTGAGATTTTTAGAGCAGACCAATCATAATGATGCGGACACCAGGGATGCAGTTAGAGTGGAGTTATCTGGCACCACGAAGAATATGCAGTATAAAGACATATTACGGGTGGAAGATGTTAAACACATTTTTAAAAAGGCAAAAGACACGGCACCAGGGCCTGATGGGGTCAGGTATGGCCACATGAAGGGTTTGAGCGATGCAGACCTGGAGGAGATGACCGACTGCTTTAACCAGAGCATTAGGACAGCATCAGATCCGCAGGATTGGGTGCACAGCTATCTCATCCCTCTCCCAAAAACCATTCAAGGATCAATCAAAGCTTAGCGGCTTTAGGATCATCACCCTTCAAAATATATTTGGGAAGGGTTTAGAGAATATGGTCGCTGTTAAGCTGCAGGATTTTTTGGAAAGAGGGAAGCTTCTTCCAAGAGGCCTGGGGATCTACAGGCCAGAAAAAGATACCTGGTCAAATGCAGACACATTTGCCTTTGATGTTTATGAGGGGTTCCAGAGTAGACAGGAAACTTTGGCGGTACCGCTTGATCTCGAGGATGCGTACAATAGAGTTCGATATGATATTTTGATGACCGCACTGATGGAGAAGGGGGTTAATCCCTGGTTGATGAACTGGATAGCAGCCGTCCTGCACTATCGTCGTGTTGCTCTCCGTCTGCGTGCATGGACCTCACAGCCACATATGTTAACCCCGGGACTGCCACAGGGATCTGCAGTCTCACCGGTGCTCTTTAATGTGTATACAAGCAAGATTGCAAACCTAGAAGCACCAGGGGTTGGAAGAATACAAACATTTGCAGATGATATTCTTGCATAAAGGCAGGGGAGAGATAGGAAGCAAACAGCCCAGGAGTTACAGGCGACAGTAGATAAAGTGATTGACTGGTGCACAGGAATGAGTGCTGTCATCCACCCGGAAAAGGCGGCTGTTTTGTGGTGCTCTCTGCACAACAGGATTGTAAATGATGATGTTCCAAGCCTCGCGATAGATGGTAGAAATGTCAGCAGAGAGAACAAACTGAAGTATCTGGGGATCACATTTGACAGGAGCCTATCCTTCAAGGACCATGTGGAGGCGGTCGTGACAAGATCTCAAAAGGGACTCAGTGCACTTAAAGCTATGGCTGCAATGGACACAGTGCAGAGAATGCTTTTCACATCATACCAGCACTTGATCCTCTCAGTAATTGATTATGGATTAGGTCTGCTCCCTGTCTCAGAGAATCAGCTGGTGAAGTTAGAGCGCATACAGAACGAAGCTATCCGGGTCATTCTGGGATGCACTAGAGACACCCCAGTAGTGTGTATGCGTTACATCCTTGGTCTGCCGACTGTTGCTCGTAGGCTCAAGGTGATGCAGGCGAAGGCATACCTCAGAGTAGCTGCAGACACAGACCACCCACTGCATGAGGCACTGGACGCAGTTAAGGGTCAGCAACTGATAAGAGGGAAATCATGGATGGCTCAGGCGGAGGATACGATCAGACAGGTGTGCCCCTTGGAGAACATTAGGCGTGGAGAGGAGTGGGTCAGAGTGCCAGCGGAGCAGTCAGGCTTGTGCAGAGTTACAATCACATTAAGCCAGGAGTGCAGGGAGTGGCCAGCAGGGGCCACGGAAGTGGAAATCCAGCAACTAATTCAGGACAATGCTCACTCGGGTGATGTGATTATCTACACAGATGGTCCAGTATCAAGAGGTGAGAGAAGTGGCTGGGGGTTCATAACCAAAGCTTATGGTCGATGTTTGGGGCTGGAGAGCCTGGCATATGATACCACAACATCCAGCTTAAGAATGGAAGTGGATGGAGAATACGACACACACACACACACATCGTGATTGTAACTGACTCAGAAAGCATACTGACGAGGGTGAGGACGTGCAGGCTTCGTGCGGATTGGCTTGCTTCGCTTCGGAGGTCACGGGTGACAAGCATCACCTGGATCTTTTCTCCGGGGCATGCCGGTGGGCTGGGAAATGAACAGGCGGACAGATTGGCTGGCTCTGCAGAACTTGGTGGAGTAGTGATACATGACAAGGCAGACGTGGTTACGGCCTTGTGGGAGCACGTGCACAACTCGGAGGAACAAATGAATTTACATGGTCTGGCAAGAATGAGACAGCGAGGAGTGACGAAGGGATCTGACCGACGCTCAACGCTCAGAGGAAAGTCGAGACGGACTTATAATCAGATTGCTACTGATACTATTAGTGTTGGAACTCTTCGCTGGCTGCTGAGGATGGGGACGGAGCACTTATGGGAATGCCCCGAATGCTGTGATATCGATTCCTAAATCAATCAATCAATCAAAACCCTGCAACCTCATGGCACTGACAGTTATCAATCTCCTAGCTACTTCAGGTTGTGCCTTCAGCCACAGCAACCCAGCAACCCGAAGCCACCACAACATGTACATTTTATGGACCTCACTAATAATATGGCTCTGAATGTAAATTCACTTATAGTGACCTCGAAATGTAATGTCAATCACAAAACACATCCCGAGGACGCAATTAATGTGTCCTTTTATTATGAGCATCATATGCAATTACTCCTTGACCATTTTTACAATGTCAAATACACTCTCAGGTTGTAACCCAACCTAAATGAAACTCTATCATCACCACAAAAAAAGCAACATTATTTAGAACCAATTCCAAGACTCAAAACAACTGGCCAAACTAATATGCTAACAACGAATGATTGAAAAGTAATGAAGACTACAAATCAAGATAAAACACATTTCCCCCCTAAAATCTGTCGCTTATATGGATATCGTTTATCCCCCAACATTATACAAAATAATATATACAACTATCAACTGAAAACACTGTATAGCTAATTACTTCCAAACAAAAAGCAATTAATAACCAAGTCAACAATTAAAGACACTCTTTGTTCCCCGAATTCTGTCGCTTTTACGGACAGAGTTTCCCACCATAATGTAAAATAACATATATCCCCAACAAAAGTAACTTAACCCAAAATTTACCATTTTTATCTACATTTTTGGAAGTTTAACAGTTACTTCCACCCACTAATCAATCGCAACTCAGCCTATTTATTCTCTATATTATTTATTCTGTTCCGTCTCCAGCTATTTCTAGCGTGACCAATGTCCATTGGTACTTCTACTCTTTGCTCAATATTGATTCCTATTTCTCTCCCTACTCGTAACCTATTTCTTCTTCTTAAACTTTCCTATTGTCTAGCTATATCCACTGCTTGCGTCAGCCTTATCGGGTTTTCCCTCATTAACTTAAACTTTAATCCATCTGAGCGTAACCCATCTACAAATATCCCCAGTAACATTCTTTCTACTTCTTCACCCTGCACTATTTGTCCCAAAAATGCCTCTTCTGCCAAATTTACTAATCTGTCACTATATAGTTGTACACTCTCTCCATTCTCCTGTCTAGACTGTCTTTAAACTGAGAAGGCGTGTTGGGGATCTGTGATCTCTGCATATTTATGGGCTAGATCATCTTTAAACTGTTCCCAGGTTTCCACCACCCCTCCATCTAATTTCCTTCTAATGTGATATGAAATCCGTGTCAAGCTACTCTGATACGCTATCTTCTTCTTCTCTTCGTCGGTAGCTCCCATCAAAAAAGCATATTTCTCTATGGCTACCATCCATTTCTTAAAAATGTTTGCCTGACCATTAAACTTTTCTATGTCAGTACCCCTCCTTGTTGTTTCAAAGACATATCTCACTTGTATATAGCTCTCCCCATGATTCCTACCACCTGACTTAACGAAGCCTCGTCCTGCTCCATACAGTAACAACTATAATTAAGATTAATCAAATTTATATTTAATATAATTAACTATAGTCAATTCCTCGTGTGTGCGAGTCCTATCCTCTGGTTACTTCTCGACGTCGATGGCACTCAGTAACCGACCAAGACAGCTCCAGCTGTTGCAAAGTAATGGTTAGGTCAGTCCAGCAACCACAGCGACGACGACCTCAAGGACAGCAGCTAGGTCAGTTCAGCAACACGACGACTTCAAGGACAGCAGTAAGCCCAGGGATACGATGATGTACAGGGCAGCGGCTTTAGCAAGCCCAGGAACACGATAGCACAGTGTAGCGGCTCGAGTAAGCCCAGGAATACGATGATGGCACAGGGCAGCGGCTCCAACAAGCCCACTCCGCGACAATCCAGGTTTGAATCCTGTCACGCTGGCAACAAATTGACTATACCCCTTTAACAGTGCTGGCCGACATTGCAGGGGAAGTCAAAGGACGTGACGTAAATCGGTGGAAGCAATAATTGTAGAATTCTTCATGCTGCATTTTCAAGTATGAGTCCGAACGCATGTAAAGTCGGTTTCTATCACGTTTTATTGTGAATTCATACAAAATCAGGATCACTCATCAGCATGGCCACAAAAGCTCAGGGTCACGGCTCAAATTACAATATGGCTTTATAAATCAACAACCTAAAAATCCCACTCTAGCCTGATGGAAACCTTCATGCTGCCACTTGGGATGATGGTCCGAAGCTTCTGTCCCATAACCAAGTGGTCATCTCCTATGACTCCCCTTAACACATCATCAGGAGACAGTGCTCAATCGTGCACAGCCCAATTTTCATCTTGCACATTAAGTGCCATGCTTTGATTTGCCTTTGGAACCCCGACCTATTGCCTTGCGGATCCATAACAGTGGCACACTGTTATACAGCCACAAATAGCGAATGACCACGGTTTCACCCACATGGGATATTAATTTGAAGGTGATCGTTGTCCAAAGAGGGTAAAGGATGATCACATGGCTGACCTCTGGCCAGATGAAGTGCCACGTGCCAAACTGCTGTATGTCAATATAGGTATCCAAATGCTCCAAAAATAATGTCCAAGGAGTGTATGTATATGTCCCGACAGTAAAATGGATGCGTGGTGGCAGACACAATATAAATCCTCAGGTAACTGAATAAGCACAGAATTTACACAATTATATTTTTGACTTTGGGGTGTGCTGATGTTTTGGCATGTGCATTTTTAGTGGCTAATGGCTGAAAGTTGCTGGCATTCCCGGAATACGAGCTCTCCAATTGCCAAACTGCTGGTTGAGGATAATGATGATGATAATAATAATAATAATAACCCCAACAATCCAACGGTATGCATCTAATTCCTTCTGGCTCAAAGAACTGTACAACAAGAGAAATTGGAGCCGTAACTCTGAAAATGATGGATTAAGTATACTCTGGGCTTTGAATAAATATTATAATAATACAGTTTATAATAACGCTGTTTATTTATTCCAACGTACACCGGTTGCTTCGTTATACTACAATTCAATATTCCTTAAGAGCCTGTGACAACAGGCGGGACTTAAGTACATTTCACATGAATATGTATGAATAGAAGACAAACCTGGTTTCTAGTCGTCCACAGACGACCTACTGTCCATTCGCTCAGTGTTCGTCTCGCCGCTCTAAGTACAATCTGTCTAGTTTTTCTGCCTTCAGGTTCGTTACTTTTGTGGCAAAATGTTGTAGCATGTTCGTCACTGCTATTATAACTCCAGCCACTAGTCTTTATGCCAACTCTGATCCATAGCCACGCCAATGTTTCACTCTTAAAATGTGCACTGCCTACTCGGTTCCATGTCCCCGCAAGTCTCCCGTTGTTGCCCTAATCGCTCTATGACGTTTCTATTGTTTCCAAAGCGTCCCTTAGTTTTTATCGTATTTTGGCGTCGAAAATTTCTCTCTAATCTATGTGACGTCATTTTTGTTTTCACTCACTATATGGCACCACGGAGCCGGCCGAAATAAAACTACACATGTAAAGGAACATTTAAGTACAATAATGGTAAGGAACATAACAACTTCCGGTCAAGATGTCGAAGGACGGTTGTTTGTTTTTGTGACCGTTCCCTTTTTCGCGTTGGAGATGGATACTTTCATCTCCTACGTATAATTTGTGTGCCAGGATGTAAAACCAGGAGTTTCTTCTCACGATCTGCGCCAATGCTACGGAGTTACGTGCATTGAGCGAGGCAATTCTTGAGTGAATTTTCGCAGCGTGGGCGGTTCTGTGGTGTTAAGTCTTTTCAACATGGCGGAACAATTTGTGTGTTACATGCGGACGGCAGTCAACAAAACAAGGCGACGGGACCAACGTGGTGGCCGCAAGTATAACAGTGTAGGCTGTTATACGGGGTTTAGTTAGATGGCACGCACGCTGTGCAGGGGGAAAGAGATGGGTATAGCTGATGCACGAATGAGCACTGTAGTTAGGGATTTAGGGACGCTCACGTGCTGACGTAGGGAAAAACGGGGCTTAGTGACAACTCAGCTGCCGAACCTTCAACATGATTTTATAGTTGATGTCTACAATTTTTATAATTCAGAAACTTCTTCAATTAAACTGATATTTATAAACATCGCTGGTTTGTCTCAACATCTTCCGTTGCTGTCGAGTCTAGTCACACTGCAATACAAGCGAAAAGGCATACGAGGTGGGGTATGACGTTTCAGACTTAAATGCACCATGAATACTCGTATTCTATACTGGAACTGCGCCAGCGTGAAACAACGAGGCCCTATTCTCGAAAACCTGGTTTAGAGGAATGACAATGTAGCACTCCAGGAGACGAGACTGGGTGATCAGCTACTCCAAATGGCCGGCTTCAAATGTTTCTACAACAGGCGACATCTGGGAATGGCGATTCTCATTCGCGACAGTATGGTGGCATGTCCAGTTGGGACAATGGTGACATACAAATACAGGCGGTTAGAGTTCAGCCCCGCCTACCATTCGTGTTGGTTAATGTTTATGCCCGTAACGCGAGTGTGGATTCCCAGAAGTGGCAATGCTTAAGTGACATATTAGGTCACGAAAAAATGTCAATTTCTCTGGCGATTTCAACAATAAAGGTAGATCATGGGGAAACATTTCCTCCAACACACATGGGGATGAGCTCGAGATTGCACTTGACACCATTGACCTGGTTTGTATCAACAGTGGCTGTGTCACCAGGACAGCAAGCCGCCCAGGTGATGAGGACGGTGCTATTGATCTGGTGCTAGTCTCTCCTTCACTCACTATAGTGTGTAGATGGGGGTGTCCTATGGTACCACAGCAGCGAACACCGCCCTTGCAGCATATTGGTGGAGAATGGCAGAACAAAGCAGCACAAGTCAACTGTCAAGACTTTCCATTATGACAGGACAGAGGAAGATGTGGTGAGTAAAATAAGGCACGACAAGCGCAGTAAGTTTCAAGGCAGAAACAAAAGCTGGGAGCAGCCATCTTGCTGGAATTTTGAGGTGGAGAAGGCCTGGATGGATAAGCCTAGTACTGTAAGGAAATGGCAAAACGCCAAGAAGAACAGAGTTGCCCATCCTAGTCTCTGCATGTATGTAGAAAGAGATATACATACAAAAGTAAGCTATTTCAAAAAATCTGGTTACGGTGGTTAAAAGTGAAAAATGGGCAGAGGTATGTCAAAGATTAAGCACAGACAAGTCACTGAAATTGTTCTAGCATACAGACTACATAAAAGCATGAGTGGGGTAGTCAAGAATAAGAGAATTTCTGACTTCTAAGATGCCGACCTCATCTGGCAGAGGACTAATGAGAAGCTCATGGGCCTTCACGGCGCGGGCCGGAGGGAGAATTGTGAAAGAGGACTCTGGTGCTTTTGTTGAGAACACAAGTAGTCTGACTATGGAAGTCATGGTAGTAAGTAAAGCAATAGCATGGCTCGAGACACAGACATTCACTAGGGCATGTGACCTTAGCGACTCAATGAGCATGCTCAAGAGGATAGAGACGAGGTAGATCCGAAGATAGTGGTTGTTGTCTCTGGAGTGGTTTCGGCTGGCAAAGATTAGTTTCATCTTCGTGCCAGGGCATGCGGGAGTACAAGGAAATGAGTGGGCTGACAAGCTCGCAGGTAAGGCTAATGTGGAGAGCGGACGCGCCATGGACCAGACGGACATTCTGAATGCTCTACGAGACTTTTGTTAGAACCAAGTGATGACTGCGAATCTACAACCATGGTCAGAATGCGAGAACAGCAAATTAACTGATTCAGTGCCAAACAAAACGTAAGTTTGGACCATACATGGTAGACAATCAAATGAACAAATATTATAATGTACATTTCCGTTCACTGAGCACGGTAGATACTGTGAAACAAAACAAATAACACAGTGACCCTAGTATGGCGATATTGTTTCCTTCTGTCCAAATGGGAGGTCATATTTGGCGATATATTAACCCTCGGCGCTGAATCGGTTAAAAGAGGTGTGGCCAAACAAGAACACTACGGAGGAAGCCAAAGAAGATTGATAAACCAACACAGAACTGGTGTCGTTAGCCGCTACACGCTGCAGGATTTACTGAGGAGGGGATCCGAGCACTTATGGACTGAATGGTTCGATGTGCAATGATGATGATATATTGACTAACTAACAAAGGGACTTAACAACATAAGTTATTGCAAGGGAACTTACTCGAAATGTATTATTTTTATTATGTGATATAAAGATCTGTAGTAATTTTCTCAAAATTTTATATAATTTTTACACGTCTTCTTAAATGCAATAAATTTCATATGAAACTTTATAATAGATTTGAGAAATTTTTAGAAATTTTATAAATATTATGGCAATATTTTACAAACTTGTCAATTTATAACCCATTTTTCTACTTTCTCTTTACATCTAATATTTTATTTGTTATTATAATACTTTAACTTGATGAAGTTTTCGGTAAATAATTTTTGTCAGGCCTTGTTATAAAGGCCAATAATCGTTTGGTAATCAGTCCAAGATCACAGGTCTCCGTGACCAAAGGCTTGCAAACGCGGCTCGTGAGCAGCTTACAAGGAGTTCGAAACTCAGCTGCTACAGAATTGTGCAGCAGACCGTGTCGTGTTGTGTTATAACGTGTTGGTATGTGAGCCGCTTGTTCAGAAAGCATTGGCAAACTACTGAAAGTAAAATTTACCTAGTACATCAACAGCAGCTGAAAAAATGCTGGTGTTGACTGCAACGTGATGTAAGGGATATGCAACATTTTTTTTAAAATCTATCCCAGATCAAAGTACATCTCCTCCTGCATGACGACAGTGAATAAGAGATTCATCCATGGGCACCAGCTGAGGCAGTCATCACAATGACACATTGGTCTGTTTTTAGTTAATAAGGGCTCTCGGTTCCCCCAGGGGCCAAAAACTCCCCATTAGGTCTGCCCGCCACTGTGTGTCCTGTGATCATCATCATCATCATCATCATCATCATCATCATCATCATCATCATCATCATCATCATCATCATCATCATCATCATCATCATCATCATCATCATCATCAGCATCATCATCATCATCATCATCTTACACTGCTGCCGTCAAGCGTCGTGGGGAGGAATAATTTGCGTTCCAGCGTCCGGTGGGCCGTACTGGATAGTGTCATTCCGTGTGGTTGTACAATGTCTCTGATGTCGTCAATCCATTTTCTTCTTAGGGCGTCCTCGTGGTCTCATCGCAGATGATCTTTGATGTAAGGCCTGTGATCATCTTAGCCAAAGGGCCAAGATCACATTACCCATCATTCGCTCCAATATTCACCGTCTCGAGGTATGGTGTCCGCCTCGAGTGCTGGGGTCTCGGGTTCAGGATCCGGTGAGGACAGGGTTCTTTTTATTTTCACTTAGTCTTCCAGAAACAAACATTCCGCTGGTTTCTGGTATAACAGAGTGACTGTTATAGAAGTTACATAGGTGATGGTCGTGGATTTACATGGTACAGCCCAGGCATGGAAGTGAAATAGTAAAAGTAATGCAGTGCGATAGAAAATAGTAATGAGAGACGCACTAAAAAGCAACAGAGTAAAATCCAGGTATGACGAGACGTTTTGGGGGATTAAATACAACAACATCAACAGTCAGGAGAGAAGCCATTTAGCAGTCAACCAGGGTAGACGTGTTTGTGATATGTGTACAGATTTCATCTGGTTTGTAGTAAACATTACTTTTTAATAAAGAGGATGAAGACGAAGTGATGTTATCCCAAGTTGAATATGATAAAGGATGTCGAAGGAGAAAGAGAGAAAATGTCAAAAAAATATCTGTTAAGAATGATTGTATATCGTAACGGGGACATTTAGAGCAACCATTTTTTATGACATGTCAAGTTGTAACTGCTCTATGAAGAAAAAGAATAAAGAACCACCAAAACTGTATAAGGACGAAGTCCTTCATTTGTGCCTACATTTCTGCAATTTATGAGTTTTATGAATTTTTGTTGAATTTTGTTGCAACCAACACAAGTAACATCATCAAATGCATAACAACGGAGACTACCACTGTACACGATCCTTCGGTCACGACAGAGTCCTCTAAGACGGTTGGGTCATAATGGTTGACGACACTGTCAAACTGGGTAGTGAGATCGGACGCCCGTGTGTATTGTTGCGCACGTAAACAATACTTTGCCAGTTGAAAACCGAAAAAGAGTAGCCTAACGGCGCTGCCCGGTCAAAATTTCCAGTTAAAATATGTACCCAAAGTATTTCAGGATTCTCGCCGGTGCTACGGAGTTCGTGCACTGAGCTGAGATTCCCAGGACTCAGGTTTGAGTTAGGAGTAGAACGGAGCACTTATGGGTTACACCCTTGTGCCGTGATGTTGATCTATCGACTAAACATTACTCATCAACCACCACCTCTTCTTCAGCACATTACTCACCGATCACCGCCTCGTCTTCAGTACATTATTTATCAATCAGCCGCCTCGTCTTCAGTACATTATTTATCAATCACCGCATCATCTTCAGCACATTACTGTTTTAAAACATGTTACTCCAGCATAAATCTAGCTTCGTGAAAGCCAAACAACTAATTTTTGAGGATATTGATTTGATCATTCCCCTTCACGTCCATACTAACAAAACATATGCTTGCTGTAAGTATACTGAACAAGTTCGCGACTGAATTTCAGTGTGTGAAGCAAATCACGGCACATAATTTGTTCAATACCATAGATATGTTTTTTTTTTTTTTAAATGTCGCATATCCCTTACAGGACGGTGCATTTTTCAGCTGCTGTTGATGTAATAGGCAAGTTTTACGTTCAGTGTTTGAATAACGAAAACTCAAACCATATATAGTATGATTTATTGGTACATACTGCAGATGTCACACAACATAGAGTAAAATAATTAGATTCATCGTTCAAGCTGAAATATACACATGTTCACACAGTAATATCAGTTGTTTACCATGGTAATTTTAAATTGACTATCATGTCTTTCTGTTTGCACAAAATTGGCTTGTGCAGATGGATCATTATCGCTTCTGCAAACTTTAACAACCGACTATTCTGTGTATGAAACAACACGCGAAAAGCGCTGTCTCTATCAGTGATAAGCCAAATTTTCGCCGATACTATTTGTCATGGCCATGCAGTCATACTGGATGCGGCATCCGGCTATGCACATGGTACCGAAGCTCAGCGAAGGAGGTGAACACGCCACCGCTGAAGGCCTTCATGGACGATACGAATATTCTGACACCGAAGGAGAGCGACGCTCGCAGCCTTCTTCTCAGGCTGGACGACCTGATTCGCATGGTGCAGGATGAGCTTCAAGCCAAAGAAATCGAGAAGCCTGTCGATCTTGAAGGGTAAGGCGGTGGAAAGGAGGCTCACTGTGTCTGGACAAGCGATTCCCACGGTGATGGAAGATCCTGTGAAGAGTCTCGGGCGTGTGTATGACTCAAACCTGACGGACAGGAACTCGGTGGCATCAGGTCCCACCTTGGCGATGTGGGGATTAACCACCGACCCGTTCTGTCCCCTCCATAAGAAAGCCCAGATAGTCCAGACAGTCCACACGTGCTGTCTGGCTGTAAGGTCACCCTGACCCAAGGGCGCTTTACTTGGAGGCACAACAAAGTCTTGACTGAGTTGGCCGCCATAGTGGACGTGGCACGGATGACAGCTAACAAAGAGGGGAACGGACCGAGGCCGATGGAAATCTCCTTGGTCCGATCAGCGAGGAAAAATGGTAAAGCTGACGACTTGCCGCTTGCTGCCGTCTTCGACGATGCGAGGGACTGGCAACTGACAGTAGACCTAAAGGACCGTGGCAATTACCCTGAGGTGATCCGAAAGTGTGGCTTGCGGTCTGACATTGTGCTTAGCGCCTCGTCAGCCAAGCAGCTAACGCTGATTGAGCTGACTGCCCCGTACGAATCGAATATTGAGGAGCAGCACCTGTACAAAACAGAGAAGTACAATAACATGGTCGCGAGTCTCAGGCGGGAGGGTTACAACGTCAGGCTGTTCGCCGTCGAGGTAGGTGCACGAGGTCTCGTCTCCTACTCCGTGTTCGATATGCTGAAGCGAATGATCATCAAAAGACGTGCAAGGGCCCGGGCTCAAAAACGACTGTCTGAGGCTGCCGAAAAGGCCTCGTGCTGGCTGTGGAACTGCCGCAACCTAAATTGGAATTAGTCTCGGCACTAGTATGGTTAGAAGCGGTGACTGCAATACCAACAATTTCACAATCAAATTTATTTGATAGAGGTAGATAGGAATTAACGGTGGATTTCTTAGATCATTACTAGTTTATATGCTACCCGCATAAGTGAATAGGCATGCCTGATCGTGCTTATTGGGTCTGTCAGACCGACTGGTTATTTGGCTGTACGGCTGAGGGAACCTGCGTGCCTGATCGTGTGTATAATGTGCGGCCGGTACGACAGACTATGGATTTGTCTATCCGACCAAAGTGATTGAGCGTAACCGATGGTTGAATTAACATACCCGACCGAGAGCGATGCGACGCTCTATAATCGAAGCCGTTGCGTTAATGACGAACTGATCTTCGAACAGAACATTGTCTGTCTCTACAGTTCTTCTCTTCTATAACCCTGACTCTGTTGGTGGGATAACTTAACCACTAGGAAGTGGTAGTTATATCCAAGCCATTTAGGCAGCATTTGAGGGGGGACTGGAGATTTAGTGGATGAGGGGCTGGATGCCACTCTAAAATGGATGACGTGGCCTAACTCGCCACGGAACAAGGTTCTCTTTTGCCACAGCAGCTGTGGGGAAGATTACTTGGTGGATTGTAACCATATCTGTGATAGACCTGCACAGACGTGACCGGCATGGGTGAAGGTCAAGTAATAAAGGTCAAACCTGTTCTGGGACAGAGATCCCAGGACGAGAAAGCTATGGCTTTGTTTGAGTTGGTTAATTAGTTTTAACAATTCATGTAGATAATTTATTAATGTGAGATAGTCATTAATGAGTTAGGATAATTAATTGATCAATGGGTTAAGTGATTAATTAGTTGTTGAGTTGTGAGTGAGGAGGATATGTCCGGCTGGACACCTCCTAGATAATGTAACCGCTACACTGAAAGATAAGTATGTGTATTGTAGGGTTGTGGTTGGTGAAGAAACAGGAGAGGAACATCAGATAGTCGGAGCCTTTGACAGAGTCAAACAGTCTACTCTGGTGCTATCGGGCTATCTGTGGCCCAGACGAGTTACTTGCCTATACACTAGCGTATTATTGCTTTCTCTTGCACTCTCATGCCTGTACCTTGTAGTTAAGAGTTGATCTATGATGTTGATGATCTTATATAACATATATGATATATGTATATACCTCTGATGCATGTGTCATGGTTGAGATGCCAGTTAGTCCTAGTTGTGGCTGAGTACTCACACCACCCTCCATGTTTCAGGATCTGTTATATATTTGATGGAGATTCGAGAGAGTTACACCATAAGCTCTGTGGGACCAGCTCACTCCAGTGCCCGACCAGGTGTTTGAGGCAATACTGGGAGCGGTCAATCGAATCTGGCTAAGTCACCATTGAAAGAACTTGTAAGTTTAGATCATGGTGAGTCTAAGCTGAGACTGCCGTGACGAGTCCGACGAGGGTTAGTCAAGAGATCCAGGTTGGATCTAGGACTGATACGTCTACTGATTCATGCCAGTAAGGTGTTGGTAAATTATGAAGCAAACTTACAGGTAAACTTTAGTGACTTGTGGAACACTCAAGAACATTCGTTCCAATTGTGTTGAGGAGAGTGAACACTGTTTACTAGTCACGACAATGGCCAGTTTATTATGTTTCCGGCCCGGCTGGGTCGTAATGGGACACATTGTATACGACATGTCAACTATGGTGTGAATCTACAGTTGTGATCCTTACTGAAGCCTGAACGGGGTCAAGTGACCTATAACAGTGATTTGCTAGTCTTGTGAACACCGGAGTGACATTCTTGTTTGGGTAGGGATCTACCCCATTCCTAGGTGTTGTTGGACAAGGACATTGAAAGCTGTGAAGGTATTAGATACCTATGGAACTGTGTAGCATAGTGACCTGTGAATATGTTGAGTTCTTGCATTCCCTTGTAGGAACATTCCAAGTGACATTGTGGTTATATGGAGGCAGCGCTCCAGTTCTAGGCTGCAGGCAGTTTTCCCATTAAGTTGAGAAGCCGAAGAGCAACCAGGCTCTTACCTATTAGTGTATTGTGCCACCAGTCTTATCATCAGTTGGGGACATCTAGGATTCTAGAGTCTGCCCATACGTCATCAGCGGAGTAGAACTTGTGAGTTAGAACGTCATCGAGGGATGACCAGTGAACTTTGGTGAAGTGTCAGTCAGGCCTTAGTCATCCGCCAGACCAGTCTGAGATCTTACTCAACAGTGGAAGGGGTGAACTTCAGAAGGGTCTACGCCTTGGAGTTCCTTTGCACTGGAGGTTCATCGGGTGAGTCGTTAACTACGACGGGACGACAGCACGAACTGAAGTCGCATGCTCCGTGATGAAGACTGATCATCTGTAGATATTCTAGCTGCTCTCCTGCAGCCATTGTACATATTGTCATTCTATCCAGGCTTTTCAGCCATCCCTCTCTTAGTTCAGTTGACGTATTCAGGAATTAAATTTTGCTTTGTTAGCCATGGCTTTGAGTAAGGGTATGACTGTTGTGTTGTCCGAGCCCCCTGTGGGTAGGAATCCATAGGTGGGGAGGGGAAGGTCAGCTGTCCTGGCTTGTGTGGGGCCTTTTAGATGTAAATTCCTATTGGGGTGGTCGGAGCAAAGGCTGGGGATATTAACTAGAGTAACAGACCAGTCCAAGCCCCGGGGGTTCTTGTTACAAAGCCCACGAACAAAACTACACATCAACTACAAACCACAATCCTCAATGAAGAACTTGAATTTGTCACTAACTTGGGATATCTTAGCTCAATGATCAACAACAAGTCAGACGTAGACTAGCCACATCAATAATGCAGAGGTTAAAGGGTATTTGTAAGATGGGTTGGTCCGTTCTCAGTATTCGTAGACTTAGATGGATACGACGTATTAAGTGGATGTACGAAGGTAGACTTTCAAAGGACATTTCTTTGGTGAATTACAGATGGGTAAAATATCTCGGGGTCAGCCTTTACTACTGTACAAAAATGTGTGTAAGCTGGACATGATTGATATTGTATCTTGTGAGCAAGTTACCGCTGACCGCGTTGATTGGAGGGCAAAGATCAGAAATGGAATAAAGATAATGGAGAAAATGAATGCAGGTAGGTCACACACTGAGCGTGTGAGATATCAGATGGTAAATAAACACACATGTATTGTTGGGCGCTCATAGACGTAGAAGAAAGAAGTATAGGCCTGAGGACACACTAGACCAGTAGTTCACCCAACAGAGTGTCATATCTACTAATTTTCAGAGTTAAGTGGGCCTCAACGTTATAAAATTATAAAAGTCGTGCAATATCATTTTTACCGTTCTTAACTTTCGTAAACAAAATTCTACACAAAAAAAGGCAGTCAGTGTCTTCATAACGATTCGTTGCGAAAAAAATTATCGCAAGCTGACTGGGCGCCCCAAGTGCATTTTTCAAATTATTAACATATATTATTTAATATTATTATATTATTATTATATTATTTTATTAAAGTCTCCGACAATAATGCCGTTTGTGTCAGTTATTTTGATGTTTGAAAGTATAAGGTCATTTAGTGTTAGCCTATAAAGATTGTAAATTCTTATTTTCACGTCCTTTATCATCATATCAACATCTGGGACGCAGAGGTGTTTCCAAGGCACCAGGTTCAACACCTATGATTTGCGTGTGGTTGTAAGAAGTCACAGATACTTCACTGCAAGATATTGTGTTTCGTGTAAGTATTAGAACTACTCCTCTGTGTCCTTCGCGGTCGAAACGTGTGGCCTGATATCCTCTGACTGAGAATCTGCGATTGGCGTTGAGGTGTGTCTCTTGAATGCATGCCACATCTATTCTATCTTTATGAAGATAATTTGTTAAGGGGACTTTCTTGTTAGAAACTCTTTCGGCATTCCACTGTAGTATGTTGAGTGTTCCAATAATAGTGGTGCCTGTTGCAATCTAATTAAACGTCCGTCTTGCTTTACCTCTTAATTACGACTGTCGACTAGATCATCTGACCACTCCTTGGTGCCACATTCTCTCTAGACCATGATAGTCTATCTAAGAGTGTCTTCACCACTACTGCCCTATCATGCATCAAATCACCCCTTAATGATGCAGCACCAGTAAGTCTGTCTGCCTGTTCAAACCCAACCACACAAGGGTGTCCTAGAGTAAAGATCCAGCGAATGCTCACAACCCGCGATCTCTGAATCGATACATGCCATTCTGCACCAAGCATGCCAGTCTTCACCTTTGCCAGCATGCATTGTGAATCATTTACAATCACAACATGTGTATACTCATTGTTCTCCAACCAGCGGAAGGTTGCTGTAACCGCCTCCACCTCCATTCTCAGACTTGAGGTTGTGGTATCATACTGCCAAGCTCTCCTTTACTAAACATCGGCCATTTTCTTTTGCTATGAATCCCCAGCCGGTCTCCCTGGCCGAGAATTTAGCAGCTTTCTCCGTAACGCCGAATTCTCTCTTGGTTAACGTGAGCGCACTAGAAATGGAAGCGGTTCGAGTCGCGCCAGTGACTTATGAGAGTATGGTGCCGGTCGCTCAGAAAGCAATGGCAAACTACTGAGCTAAATATTGCCAAGGGATTAACAGTCAGCTGAAAGATGCTGATTTTGACAGCGATGGCCTGTAAAGGATATGTAATTTAATTTATCATTTAATTTTAATGAATCCCCAGGCACTTTTTTCTTTGCCTCTTAACACACAGCATTGGGTGTATAGTCAGGCTTGTCGACGGGACATATTTTTCTGTCCCATCCTATCCAATGGCAATTTATGCCTGTCCCATCCCATCCCATCCCATGGGGACCGTTCCCATGGGATTGCCATGGGAATAACATTCCCATGGCCAAGCCAGTATATAGTGCTAGCCCGGTGTATTTATAGACCAATCGGCACTCGGTGGCTGATACGGTCAATATCACACCCTCTACCGTTACATCTCCAGGTATTGCCTCGTACTCAATTTAGGCTAGGTCGACCCGGAGCCCATGTCCATTTTAAAATCAACCTCGATACTTTGGTATAACGAATATGTTTGTTTGTTTTAATAAGAGCTCGCGGTTTCCCCAGGGGACGTCCCAACGCCCATCTGTGTCATTCGTATGACCACCTCTGCTGGTGGCTTTCGATTTCGATTTCTATTATGCGACTACCCCTACTCCGTTCAACCTCAAAGAGAAGTTATATTAGGATGCATCCTTTGCTCACATTATAATCCTGTGATTGAAACAGCCACAAATAGCGACTGGCCATGGTTTCACCCACACAGGATATTAATTTGAAGGTGATCGTTGTCCAAAGAGGGAAAAGGATGATTACATGGCTGACCCCTGGCCAGATGAAGTGCCACGGAGCTGGCCGAAATAAAACTACACATGTAAAGGAACATCTAAGTAAAAGTAATGGTAAGGGACATAACAACTTCCGGTCAAGATGGCGAAGGACGGTTGTTTGTTTTTGTGACCGTTCCCTTTTTTGCGTGGGAGATGGATATTTTCATCTCCTACGTGTAATTTGTGTGCCAGGATGTAAAACTAGGAGTTTCTTCTCAAGATCTGCGCCGATGCTACGGAGTTTCGTGCATTGAGCGAAGCAATCTTTGAGTGAATTTTCGCAGCGTGTGTGGTTCTGTGGTGTTCAGTCTTTTCAACATGCGGAACAATTTGTGTGTTACATGCGGACGGCAGTCAACAAAATAAGTCGCCAACATGGTGGCCGCAAGCGACAAGGCATACAAGGTGGGGTAAGACGTTTTAGACTTAAATGTGACCGTCTGGGCCTCAGGAATACTCGTATTCTATATTGGAACTGCGCCAGCGTAAAACAACGAGGCTCTATTCTCGAAAACCTGGTGTATAGGATTGACATTGTAGCACTCCAGGAGACGAGACTCAGTGATCAGCTATTCGAAATGGCCGGCTTCAAATGCTTCATGAAACATTTTCCCCAACACACAGGAGGAGGAGCTCGAGACTGCACTTAAAACCATTGACCTGGTTTGTATTAACAATGGCTGTGTCACCAGGACAGCAAGCCACCCAGGTGATGAGGACAGTGCTGTTGATCTGGCGCTAGTTTCTCCCTCACTCACTACAGTGTGTAGATGGGGTGTCCTATGGTACTACGGCAGCGACCACCGCCTTTGCAGCATATTGGTGGAGAAAGGCAGAACCAGGCAGCACAAGTCAACTGTCAAGACTTTCCAGTATGGCAGTACAGGGCAAGATGTAGTGAGTAAAATAAGGCGCGACAAGCGCAGTAAGTTTCAAGGCAGGAAAAAAAAGCAGGGAGCAGCCATCTTGGTGGAATTCTGAGGTAGAGAAGGCCTGGATGGATAAGCGATGTGCTGTAAGGAAATGGCAGAACGCCAAGAAGAACAGAATTGCCCATCCTAGTCTCTGCATGCACTTAGCAAGAGGTATGCATACAAAAGTAAGCTATTTAAAAAAATCTCGTTACGGTGGTTAAAAGTGAAAAATGGGCAGAGGTATGTCAAAGAGTAAGCACAGACAAGTCACTGAAATTGTTCTAGCATACAGACTACATAAAAGCATGAGTGGGGTAGTCAAGAATAAGAGAATTTCTGACTTCCAAGATGCCGACCTCATCTGGCAGAGGACTAATGAGAACAAGGGCAAAGCCCTCTTCGAACGCTATCAAGAGCAAAGCAACCAGACAGACATGAGAGGCCGAAATCTTGCCAAGGAGGTCACCTCAGACAGGTGTAAGGCCCAGAACATTTCGGTTGAAGACCCAGTGACAGTGAAAGTAATTAAGGCTGTGCTTCGACGATCAAAAACCAGCGCTCCAGGGCCAGATGGCAGAAGATATGACGACATCAATAGGTGTACCGACAACGAGCTAGAGAAACTAGCAGACATGTACAACAACAGTATAGCTATCTGATTCCCTTGCCGAAGCCTGGCAAAGACCACACAAAAATTCAGGGATATCGAGTAATATCCATGCAGAATACAATAGGCAAGCTGATGGAGAAGTTAATTGTCAGAAAAATATCAAGCCAGCTAGAGAAGCAAGGTGTTTTCCCACCTACCCTGGGAGGGTACCTTCTCAAAAGAGAAACCTGGACCAATGCAGCAGTTTTTGCCCATGATGTTTATGAAGGTTTCCACTCAGGCATTGAAACCTTTGCGGCAGCGATTGATCTTGAGGACGCGTACAACAGAGTACCATTTGATTTATTAATGCTTCAGCTTCTTGAACTCAAGATAAGTCCGTTCCTCCTTAGTTGGATCGCTGCAGCCCTCTTCCAGCGGAAAGTAGTTTTTTAGATGTGGCAGTTGGATTTCGGAACCAACAACAATATATCCTGCCTACCACAGGGATCACCATTATCTCCGGTGCTGTGAGAATCACCAGCGAGTAGATCACTGGACCGGGGAGGACATTGTCATATGCCGACGATGTTTTAGTGTATCGTCAGGGTAAGGATAGAGATCAGGTTGCTGTGGAACTGCAAACCGAACTCAATCGCATAAGTGCTTGGTGTGCTGAAGCTGGGGCAATGGTCAACCCAACAATGGCAACAGTGACATGGTTCTCTTTGAATAATCATATTGTCAACACTCCAACACCAACTGTTAATCTGTGTTCAGAGACTGTGGAAAGAACGCATGCAATGAATTACCTGGGGATACGTTTTGATTGACACCTTCCTTATAATGAGCACATATTCCAGGTGATAACAAAGGCCAAGCGGGGTGATGGCGGCAGCAAACTGTGAGCAGCGCCATCTATGCGAGACATACGAGAGGCTGGTCATGTCTGTTTTTGAGTATGCGATGGCGATCCAGACTCTCAGCCGTAAGCAGATAGAAAGGATGGAAAGGATACAAAACGAAGCTATGCGCACTATTCTTGGATGTACAAGAGATACAGCATGCAGGGCGATGCGCTACCTTCTTGATTGTCTAACCATTTAAGACAGACTACAAATTTGCAGAGCACGTGCCTACCTCAAAGTTAACGCAAACACACAACATCCACTGCATAGTGAAATTCGGAAGGTGAAGGGCAGCAGGCTAAAAAGAGGAAGGTCGTGGGTGGGTCAAGCCGAAGACATGCTTCACCAGGTGTGTTTATTGGATGACTTAGAACCTGGCGAGGGTTGGGTACAAGTGCCAACAGATTTCTGTACGTCCTTTTCAGTTTGCATCCAACTAGACAAAATGCAAGACAAGAAAATCCGGCTGCTGTGGAGGCCGAAGTACAAGCGTTGATTTTCGAGAATTTGTTAGACGGTGATTTTACGTTCATTTACACAGGTAAAACATCCGACATGTGAGAAGCTCATGGGCCTTTACGGTGCGGACCGGAGGGAGAATTGTGAAGGAGACTCTTGTGCTTTTGTGGAGACCACAAGCAGCCTGACTGTGGAAGTCATGGCAGTAAGTAAAGCAATAACATGGCTCGAGACACAGACATTCTCTAGAGCAGTGTTTCCCAACGTGGGGCCCACGCCCCACAGGGGGGCAATTCGATTGTTAAGGGGGGCAATTCGAAAATGGAAGAACTCGGCTGGATATAACAAAATGGGGAGACTTGGGACTGAAGTTAACTAAATTGGAACCTGACATAAAATCTCTTTGCAGCAAGCATCAAGCGCAAGGATCTCACTAAATTTAAATAATAAATAATGACTAATAATTAAAATAATATAGAAAAATCTGTCATTAAAATTATTGTGTACTTGAATTGCAGTTCTCCATTACTTCTTCTTCTTCAGTATTCTGAGCCACTGAGGTTCTTTGCTGCAGATACAAGCCGTCTCCATTCACCTCTCTGGTTGACCTTCTCTTGCCAGTCGCTGATTCCAAGTGCTGGTTTTTGGTGGGTAGTGATATTTGTGGGTGTTGGTGGGATGTGTGGATGGATGTGTGGGGGTGAAAGTATGGGTGTTGGAATGGGTGTGGGGGATGTGTGTATGGGTGGAGGATATGTGTATGGGACGGATGCGGGGGATGTGTGTTTATGTGGGTGGAGATGTGTGGATGGTTTGAGGAAGTATGTGTGGGAGGCGGGTTGTGTGGATAGGGGATTGTGTTGGGTGGATTGGGGATGCAAGGGCGGGTGGGGAGAAGTGTATGGTGTGTGGGTTTGAGATATGTGTGCGGTGTGTTGGTGGGGGATGTGTGAATGATGTGTGGGTGGAGGGTATGTTTGTGGTGATATGGGTGGAGGATAGTGTGTGGTGTGGGGGATGTGTGTGATGGGTGCGGGGAATGTGCGTATGGGTGGGGTATATGTGTGGGTGAGTAGGGGAGTGTGGTGGTTGGGGGAAGTATGCGGGGGTGTGTGGGTGGGAGATGTGTGTGTGGATGAGGAATGTGTGGGTGGGGGTGTGTGAGTGGCTTAGGGATGTGTAGGTGGGTAAGGGAGTTGTATGTGTCGGGGTGGGATGTGTGAGTGGGTGGAGGATGTGTGTGGGTAGGGGTATTGTGATCGAGAGATGTTTGGTTGGGGGTGGGTGGGTGGGGGTGTGTGAGTGCGTAGTGGAGGATGTATGCGTGAGTGAGTGTGTTTGGTGGACGGGTAGGGAATGCGTGTGTGGGTGGGGAGAGGTGTGTGGTGTGTTGGTTGGGGATATTGTGTGAGTGAGGTATGTGTATGTGGGTGGGGGATTTTTGTGGTATGTGAGTGGGGGTATGTGGGGTGGATGGGTAAGGGTATCTGTGTGGGTGTGGGTGGGAATATTGTGTGGTATCTGGGTGGGGGATATGTGTGTGGTGTGTAAGTGGGGATGTGTTATTGAGGGATATGTGTGTGTGTGGTGCGTGGGTTGGGAATAGTGCGTGGTAGGGGGTGTATGTGATGTGCGGGTGGGGGATTGCGTGGTGGGGGTTTAGGTTAAGGCATGTGTGGGTGGGTGGAAGTTGTATGTATGGGTGGTGGGGTGTGTGTGTGTGGATTGGGGATGTATGGGTGGTTAGGGAGGTGGGTGGGGTGGGGGGTAGGGACATGTCAGTTGGTGGGGATGTGTGTGTATGGTTTGGGGATGTGTGAGTGAATGTGCGATGTGTGGGTTGGTGGGGGATTGTGTGCATGGGTGGGGAATATGTTGTCGATGAAGATGTGGCTAAGGGATGGGTGGTTTGAGGTCTGGGTGGGGAGAGGATGTGTGGGTTAAGATGTGGATGGGCGTTGGATGTGTGGGTTGGTGGGGGAATGTTTGTGGGTGGCGAGTGTGTTTTGGTTGGGGGATCAGGTGAGGGCAGTGTGTGTGGGTGGGGGATGTGCGGGAGGGGGATGGGTCGGTTATTGGGGTATGTATGTGTCCCTTGGCGTGTGTGTGGGTAGGTGGGGGTGTTTATGTGTCCCTTGGTGCGCGTGTGTGTGGGTAGGTGGGGTTGTGTTGGTGGGGTGATGTATGGATAGGTGGGAGATGGGCTTCATAACATGGTAATTAGCCTTGTTTATGTTTACAACATTCATTTCACAATGTTTATTTTTCTTCCTATGTAAATGTATAATGCTCTTGATGAACGAAAGACGAGTGATTGAAAGGGCCGAATGTAAGACGGGCCTGCGCGCCCAATTTATGACCCTAATAAAGTTGATTTGATTTGATTTGATTTGCTTGTAAGTCTGTATATATATTATCTCTCCACTGTCTTCTTGGTCTACCTCGAGGTCTACGGTCATTTATTTCCTGAGTGTAAGTGAGTTTTGTTTCCCAATTATCTTCCATTCTTTCTATAAGCCCCAGCCATTGCAGTCTATTAGCCTTCATGATACCAGTGATTAGCGGGGACTTAAACAGATCATAAATGTCTTTGTTGCTTCTTCTTTTCCACTCTTCACTTTGTGTATCCCTAATGGGCCCAAAGATGCGTCTTAAGACTTTGTTCTCAAAGGTTTGTAACAAGTCTTCGTCTCCTTTAGTTGTACTCCAGGTTTCAGAGCCATACAGCACAACTGGTCTAATCAGTGTTTTGTATATTGTAGTTCTCCATTAGTAAATGGGAATATTCTTCAACAAGTGAATAGGTACAATTATCTCGGAACAGTAATAACATCTGATGGAAGATGCCTTGAAGAGATTAGAACAAGAATCGCCATGGCAAAAGTAGCCTTTAGCAAGATGAAAAACATACTGACCAATAAAAAGATGTCAATTGAAACGAGAAAAAGAGTGTTGAGATGCTACATAGAACCTGTACTTTTATATGGATGTGAAGCGTGGACAATGAGCAGTCAGGCTGAAAAACATCTGATGGCTGTAGAGATGTGGTTTCTGAGGAAAATGCAAAGAATACCATGGACAGCCAGAAAGACCAATGAACAAGTTCTTCAAGAAACAAATGAAAATCGCAAATTGATTAGAGAAATTAGACATAGACAGTCAAAATTTTTTGGGCATGTTATGAGAAGAAATGGATTGGAGAACTTGGTGACGACTGGTAAGATCGAGGGGAACAGACCACGGGGAAGACCTAGAAGCAAGTACCTGGATGGCTTGGCCTTGTGGCATGGTCGAGACAGAAACACGGAGCTGATCCACGACTCTGGTGATCGAGTGAGATGGCAGAACATGACCGCCCACGCTTACCGGCATGGCACATGATGGATGCAGTGAGTTCTCCATTATATATTTTGAAAATTTACTTACTGTGTTTGCTCAATAATTTCCTAGTGATTTCTTCCTAAAACATATCATTCAAATTTCTTTAGTGAAAATTTCAATCAATTTTTGAATATTAATAATAATGTATATGTTGGAAGGGGGGGGGGGGGGGGGGGGGGGGGGGGGGGGGGGGGGGGGGGGGGGGGGGTCATAAGAATTTTAAAAAGGCTTGGGTGGGGCATAGCACAAAAAAGGTTGGGAAACACTGCTCTAGAGCATGTTTCCTTAGCGACTCAATGAGCATGCTCAAGAGGATAGAGACGGGGTAGATTCGAAGATAGTGGTTGTTGTCTCTGGAGCGGTCTCGGCTATCAAAGATTAGTTTCATCTTCGTGTCAGGGCATGCGGGAGTACAAGGAAATGAGCGGGCTGAAAAGTTCGCGAGTAAGGCTAATGTGGAGGGCGGACGCGCCGTGGACCAGACGGACATTCTGAAAGCTCTATGAGACTTTTGCTATAACCAAGTGATGACTGCGAATCTACAACCATGATCAGACTGCGAGAACAGCAAATTAACTGATTCAGTGCCAAACAAAACGTAAGTTTGGACAATACATGGCAGACAATCAAATGAACAAATATTATAATGTACATTTCCGTTCACTGAGCACGGAAGATACTGTGAAACAAAACAAATAACACAATGACCCTAGTATGGCGATATTTTTTCCTTCTGTCCAAATGGGAGGTCATATTTGGCGATATATTAACCCTCGGCGATGAATCGGTTAAAAGAGGTGTGGCCAAACAAGAACACTACGCAGGAAGCCAAAGAAGATTGATAAACCAACTAAGAACTGGTACGTTAGCCGCTACACGCTGCAGGATTTACTGAGGAGGGGATCTGAGCACTTATGGACAATGGTTCGATGTGCAATGAGGATGATATGTCGACTAACTAACTAACTAAGGGACATAACAACATAAGTTATTGCAAGAGAAATAAATCGAAATGTAATATATTTATTATGTGATATAAAGAATTGAAGTAATTGTCTCAAATTTTTATATAATTTATATATGTCTTCTTAAATGCCATAAATTTCATAGGTAATTTTATAAGAGATTTGAGACATGTTTGAAATTTTATAAATAATATGGCTATACTTTATAAGCGTGAAAATTTATAACCCATTATTCTACTTTCCCTTGACATTTCATAACTTATTTGGAATGCAGTGAAAAGGAAATAAGCAACGGATGTAGATTATAATATAATAGTATAATTTTTGTCAGGCCTTTTTATAAAGGCCAATAATCGTTTGGTAATCAGTCCCAGATCAAAGGTCTCCGTGACCAAAGGCTTGCGAACGCGGTTCGTGAGCCGCTTACAAGGCGTTCGAAACTCAGCTTCTACCGATTTGTGCAGCAGACCGTGTCGCGTTGTGTTATAACGTGTTGGTATGGGAGCCGCTCGTTCAGAAAGCAATGGCAAACTACTGAAAGTAAAACTTACCTAGTACATCAACAGCAGCTGAAAAAATGCTGGTGTTGACTGCAACGTCCTGTAAGGGATATGCAACATTTAAAAAAAATCTGTCCCAGATCAAAGTACATCTCCTCCTACATGACGACAGTGAATAAGAGCGGACCTATATGCACCTGATCCGTCCATGGGCACCAGCTGAGGCAGTCATCACAATGACACATTAGCCTATTTTTAGTTAATAAGGGCTCTCGGTTCCCCCAGGGGCCAAAAACACCCCATTAGGTCTGCACGCCCCTGTGTGTCCTGTGATCATCTTAGCCAAAAGGCCAAGATCACATTACCCATCATTCGCTCCAATATTCACCGTCTCGAGGTATGGTGTCCGCCTCGAGTGCTGGGGGTCTCGGGTTCAAGATCCGGTGAGGACCGGTTTTTTTTTTTTTCACGTAGTCTTCTAGTAACAAAAATTCCCCTGGTCTCTGGTATAACAGAGTGACTGTTATAGAAGTTACATAGGTGATGGTCGTGGATTGACATGGTAAAGCTCAAGCATGGAAGTGAAATAGTAAAAGTAATGCAGTGCGATAGAAAATAGTAATGAGAGACGCACTAAAAAGCACCAGAGTAAAATCCAGGTATGACGAGACGTTTTGGGGGAACAATTACGTAGGTTGGCAACATCAACAGTCGGGAGAGAAGCCATCTAGCAGTCAACCAGGGTAGACGTGTTTGTGATATGTGTACAGATTTCATCTGGTTTGTAGTAAACATTGCTTTTTAATAAAGAGGATGAGGACGAAGTGATGTTGTCCCAAGTTGAATATGATAAAGGATGTCGAAGGAGAAAGAGAGAAAATGTCAAAAGAATATCTGTTAAGAATTATTTTATATCGTAACGGGGACATTCTAACGGGGATATTCTGAGCAACCATTTTTTATGACATGTCAAGTTGTAACTGCTCTATGAAGAAAAAGAATAAAGAACCAGCAAAATCTGAATAAGACGAAGTCCTTCATTTGTGCCTACATTTCTGCAATTTATGAGTTTTATGAATTCTTGTTGAATTTTGTTGCAACCAACACATGGAATATCATCAAATGCATAACAACGGAGTCTACCACTGTTGTCACAGTGCGATATTAGTCAGCCGATCATTACTGGCTCAGAGAGGTGCAACGTATTTCAGAGGCCAATTAGTGTCGTAGGTAGGTTTGGCTTCTTGCCGTTAGGTACTTCGTCGATTGTGCCGCGACTGCTTGAATCTAACATAATTCATAAATACAAATGCCAAACCAACAAAACGAAATTGCGTACAGAGACATCCTGGTTTCGCTTCTTGAGTTTGCTTTATTTAATTCTTAATTAAAGGCCTTCTTTCTTCTCGGGGGATTGTCGACAGTCAGGGTGATACAAAAATGCTTCATCTCAAGTTTAATATTGTATCAAAACGCGCTGTTTACTGAATATAAGATCAGGTTACGGGTTGTCCGAAGCTTCTCTCCTCTCTTACTTATAATGTACAATTCGCAACGCCATAAGGCTTATCTCTTATTATACATCTTCTTCATTCTTCTGGTTGAAGCCGAAATTATAACCGGATTGCCCTTCATTGATGATAATATATGTATCTTTTCAGATGGCATCGTAACTAAGTGTGTGATGTTGTACGTATCACCGTGACCGCCTTACTTCTCAAGACATTTCTTGGCACCAATTTTAGGCTGGGTGAGTCTGGGAATATAAATAATTTAAAAAATATCAAAACCGCCCTGCAGCGTATCGAACCCAAGACCACAGGCACATAAGGCGAGGGTCTAGCCACTATGCTATCGCGGCTCCCTGACGTACGTTATGACTTCTATCACCTTCATATGTGTGGTTCAATATTGAGGTATGTCTCTGGTTATTATAACTAATAGGGGACTTCAAATGAAAACCTTGGAAGGTTGATATAAATTACAATAACCATTACGTGGAAAGTCCGAATCAAAAGCTTACTGTGTGGGCTTCATAAAAGGTGGGAAAAGTGTCCTAGTGGCACGAAAAGGAATATTGCTTGGATAGCAAATCCATTACGTGGAAAGTCCGAATCGAAAGCAGACTGCATTCGTCTGGTTTCCGGAGGAACAGCCTGTGGTGAACGGAAGGCCCAGTATACGGAAGTGAGGCTAAGCAGCCATGTTGCAGGACGTGATAATTCCTTGGGTGAGCCCAGTACCAGAGCGCTGTGTGTCGGCTCTGCAACTATCTGTCTGCCTGTTCAAACCCAACAACACCAGAGTGTCCTGGAGAAAAGACCCAGCGAATGTTCACAACCCGTGATCTCTGAATCCATGCAAGGCCATTCGGCACCAAGCATGCCAGTCTTCACCTTTGCTAGCATGCATTGTGAATCATTTACAATCACAACATGTGTATACTCTTTGTTCTCCAACCAGCGGAAGGCTGCTGTAACCACCTCCACCTCCATTCTCAGACTTGAGGTTGTGGTGTCATATGCCAAGCTTTCCTTTACTAAACATCGGCCATTTTCTTTCGCTATGAATCCCCATGCACTTTTATCTTTGCCTCTTAACATAGAGCATTGGGTATATAGTTCCAAATACACAAAGAGCGCATGCAATGAATTACCTGGGGATACGTTTTGATCTAAACTTTGCTTATAATGGGCACATAGACCAGGTGATAACAAAGGCGAAGCGGGGTTTGGCTGCGATGCGGGTGATGGCGGCAGCAAACTGTGAGCAGCACCATCTATGCCTCCTATACGATGGGCTGGTCAAGTCTGTTTTTGAGTATGCGATGGCGATCCTGACTCTCAGCTGCATGCAGATAGAATGGATAGAAAGGATACAAAACGAAGCTATGCGCATTATTCTTCTGGATACAGAAAGCAGGGCGATGCGCTAACTGATTTTCCAACCATTGAAGACAGACTACACATTTGTAGAGCACGTGCCTACCTCAGAGTTAACGCAAACACACAACATCCACTGCTGTTCTCGCAGTCTGAACATGGTTGTTGATTCGCAGTCATCACTTGGTTCTCGCAAAAGTCTTACTTCTCGTAGAGTATTGAGATGTCAGCCTGGACATGCGGAATCATATTTTCTACTATCTGTCTATCTATCTATCTATCTATCTATCTATCTATCTATCTATCTATCTATCTATCTATCTATCTATCTATCTATCTATCTATCTATCTATCTATCTATCTATCTATCTATCTATCTATCCATCTATCTATCTATCTATCTATCTATCTATCTATCTATCTATCTATCTATCTATCTATCTAACTATCTATCTATCTATCTATCTATCTATCTATCTATCAATCTATCTATCTATCTATCTATCTATCTATCTATCTATCTATCTATCAATCTATCTATCTATCTATCTATCTATCTATCTATCTATCTATCTAACTATCTATCTATCTATCTATCTATCTATCTATCTATCTATCTATCTATCTATCTATCTATCTATCTATCTAACTATCTATCTATCTATCTATCTATCTATCTATCTATCTATCTATCTATCTATCTATCTATCTATCTATCTATCTATGTTCGGCCCGTTCCCGTTAAAAATATAGATAGAATAGAAAAATAGATAGATTTATAGTAGAAAATATGATTCGAAGAGATCTATGTAAAGTAAACTTACCAAGATATCACGAACAGCCAATAAATGGTGGGCGGTGGGTTGACTGCAGAGTACCGCAAAGGATATGCAACTGACTTTCTATCACAAACAGTTACTTCTTTTTTTTAACGAACGAAAATCTTTCGCAGGCCCTTCCTACATTCTGCCCTTCTTCTCTATTTCCTCTCATACATCCCGTGAAAAAAAACGAACAATATTCAACACTGAGCTCTGATTGTCTGGCTACGCTGTAATACATTTAAAATTATGAATTTCATCTCAGACCCATAAATTATATACCGCATATAAACAAACTTTGAAATCTGCTGTAAAATCTCCAGAACAAAAATTTTTTTGTTGGGTGGACATAATGCTAAGGTTATATACTAAATCTCATAATTTTCCCTCAGTTGGTTACTGAGATATGGATGTTTATATTGGGGGTGGGGGTGGGGGGGGGGGGGGGGGGGTGGGAAACGTACTATAGAATTACATTGTAAAAAGACACAGATTATGGTCGTCACTAGGAAGAACGAAATACCACAATGTAATATACAAGTAATGGGAAATATTCTTCAACAAGTGAATAGGTACAATTATCTCGGAACAGTAATAACATCTGATGGGGGATGCCTTGAAGAGATTAGAACAAGAATCGCCATGGCAAAAGTAGCCTTTAGCCAGATGAAAAACATACTGACAAATAAAAAGATGTCAATTAAAACGAGAAAAAGAGTGATTGATTGATTGATTGATTGATTGATTTAGGAACCGACATCACAGCATTCGGGGCATTCCCATATGCGCTCCATCCCCATCCCCAGAAGCCAGCGAAGAGTTCCAACCCCAATAGTACCAGTAGCAATATGATTATATGTGCATCTCGCCTTTCCTCTAAGCGTCGAGCATCGGCCAGATCCCCTCGTCCCTCCACGCTGTCGTATTCTTGCCAGACCATGGTGATCCATTTGCTCCTCCGAGGTGTACACGTGCTCCCACAAGGCCGCAACCACGTCTGCCTTATCATGCATCAATATTCCACCAAGTTTTGCAGAGCCAGCCAATCTGTCTGCCTGTTCATTCCCCAACACACCAGCAATCCAAAAAATAACCAGACGATGCTTGCCACCCATGACTGCCGAAGCGATGCACGAAGCTTGCCAGTCCTCACCCTACTCAGCATGCTTTCTGAGTCAGTTACAATCACGATGTGTGTGTGTATCGTATTCTCCATCCAGCGGAAAGCTGCACTGACTGTCTCCACCTCCATTCTTAAGCTAGATGTTGTGGTATCATATGCCAGGCTCTCCTGCACCAAACGTCGACCATTAGCCTTTGCCAAGAAACCCCAGGCACTTCTACTATCTCTCAACACCGAACCATCTGTGTAGATAATCACATCACCCGGGCGAGCATTATCCTGAATTAGTTACTGGATTTCCACTTCAGTGAACCCTGCTGGCCACTCCCTGCACTCCCGGCTCAATGTGATTATAACTCTGCACAAGTCTGACTGCTCCGCTGGCACTCTGACCCACTCCTCTCCTCGCCTAATGTTCTCCAAGGGGCACACCTGTCTGATCATATCCTCCGCCTGAGCCATCCATGATTTCCCTCTTATCAGTCGCTGGCCCTTAACTGCGTCCAGCGCCTCATGCAACGGGTGATCTGTGTCAGCAGCTACTCTGAGGTATGCCTTCGCCTGCATCACCTTGAGCCTACCAGCAACAGTCGGCAAACCAAGGATGTACCGCATACACACCACTGGGGTGTCTCTGGTGCATCCCAGAATGACCCGCATAGCCTCGTTCTGTATGCGCTCCAATCTCACCAGCTGACTCTTTGAGACAGTGAGCAGTCCTAGTCCATAATCAATCGCTGAGAGGATCAAGTGCTGGTATAGTCTGAAAAGCATTCTCTGCTCTATGTCCATTGCAGCCATAGTTTTAAGTGCGTTGAGTCCCTTTTGAGATCTTGTCACAACCGTCTCCACATGATCCTTGAAGGACAGGCTCCTGTCAAATGTGATTCCCAGATACTTCAGTTTGTTCTCTCTGTTGACGCTTCCACCATCTATCGTGAGGCTTGGACATCAGCTCTCACAATCCTGTTGTCCAGAGAGCACCACAAAACAGCTGCCTTTTCCGGGTGGATGACAGCACCCATTTCAGTGCACCAGTCAATCACTTTGTCTACTGCTCGCCTGTAGCTCCTGGGCTATTTTCTCCCTATCTCTTCCCTGCCTATATGCAAGAATATCATCTACAAATTTTAGTATCCTTCCAACCCCTGGTGCTTCTAGGTTTGCAATTTTTCTAGTATACATGTTAAAGAGCGCTGGTGAGATTGCGGATCCCTGTGGCAGTCCCGGGGTTAAAATATGTGGCTCTGAGGTCCATGCACGCAGATGGAGAGCAATCCAGTTCACTAACCAGGGAGTGACCCCCTTCTCCATCAGTGCGGTCATCAAAATATCATATCGAACTCTATTGTACGCATCCTCGAGATCAAGCGCCACCGCCATCGTTTCTTGTCTACTCTGGAACCCCCCATAAACGTCAAAGGCAAAAGTGGCTGCATTTGACCAGGTATCGTTTCCTGGCCTGTAGCTCCCCATGCCTCTTGGAAGAAGCTTCCCCCTTTCCAAAAACTCTTGCAGCTTGACAGCAACTATCTTCTCTAAAACCTTCCCAAATGTATTTTGAAAGTTGATGATCCTAAAGCCGCTAACTTTGAATGATCCGTGAACGGTTTTGGGAGAGGGATGAGATAACTGTGTACCCAATCCTGTGGTACTGATGCTGTCCTAATGCTCTGGTTAAAGCAGTCAGTCATCTCCTTCAGGTCTACATCGCTCAAAGCCTTCATGTGGCCATACCTGATCGCATTAGGCCCTGGTGCCGTGTCCTTTGCCTTTTTCAAAATATATTTAACATCTTCAACCCGTATGATGTCTTCATAAGGCATATTCTTTATGGTGCCAGATAACTCCTCTCTAACTGCATCCCTTGTGTCCACATCATCATGATTGTTCAGCTCTAATAATCTCTGGAGAAACGCCTCCCCTTTCTCTGTGTCTGTTGTCACGCGCAAACCATCATCTCTATAAATTGTTCCCACTGTCATAGGCCGATCTTTTCTTTGTATTTGTCTGTGCAGTTTCCAGAACTTTCGCAGTGTTTTATCACCTCCAATCTCATTCATGAAACATTCCCATTTTGCCTTTTTGGCCTCTGCAGCACAGCGCTTGAAAACCTCCACCTTGTCTTTCTTGACATTTTCCGCCGTGTCCACTTCCTCTCGTGAGCTTCTGGGTGTCTGTCGCACTTTCCTTAGCTGCTTCACTGCAGCTCTCTTTGCTTTCCAAGCCTGGTCTACTTCTGGGGTCCACCATGGGGGCTGCAAAAAAGGATTTTTAACAGCCCTGTTGCATGCCCCCTGTCTGAGGCGTCCAAGAAGGCTGTCGGTCCACTCATACCGGAAGGTCTTGCGCGCTCTCCCAGCCTTAACTTTCCTGGATTTAGAGATCAGGAACTGAGCATGGCATGTGATCACTCCCATGATCAGTTAGATCAGTCCACTTTACATCAAGGACTGATGACATGGAGACAAGTGCCAAGTCAATAGCTGTGTCCGCATCGCCATGCCTCATTGCCATTCTAGTCGGCCTACCATCATTTATGCAGACCACATCGGAGTCCACCATGGCATCAGCAAGGGCAATTCCCTGTCGGTTTTTTCCACTGCTGTCCCAATCTCTGTTCCTCGCATTGAAGTCTCCACATATGAGTAGCCTATCACCCGCATTGAAGTCTCCACATATGAGTAGCCTATCACCTGGTAATTCCTCCAATTCCTTAAGCCAGTCCCAGTGTTCCTTTCTGACAAAACAGTCCACTGTGGCATATACATTTATGATGTTCCAACTTAAGTCCCCAATCTCCATTTGTATACCCTGGACCTCTCTTGCACTGTGATTCCACTGGCTCAAGTCTAGTACCACATGCTTCACTCCTTCCTTCACCAGCAGACCTTGCCCACGTTTTCATCTGCCCAGTAGGGTTTATATAACAGGCGTACCCAGGACAATGGTATTTGTTTGTATTTAGCTCCTGGAGTATGATGAGGACATCAAAAAGAGTGTTGAGATGCTACATAGAACCAGTACTTTTATATGGATGTGAAGCTTGGACAATCAGCAGTCAAGCTGAAAAACATCTGATGGCTGTAGAAATGTGGTTTCTGAGAAAAATGCAAAGAATACCATGGACAGCCAGAAAGACCAATGAACGAGTCCTTCAAGAAACAAATGAAGATCGTAAACTGATTAGAGACATTAGACGTAGACAGTCAACATTTTTTGGGCATATTATGAGAAGAAATGAATTGGAGAACTTGGTGACAACTGGCAAGATCGAGGGGAACAGACCAAGGGGAAGACAAGAAGTAAATACCTGGATGGCTTGGCCTCTTCGCATGGTCGAGAGAGAAACACGGAGCTGATCCACAACTCTGGTGATCGAGTGAGGTGGCAAAACATGACCGCCCACGCTTACCGGCATGGCACATGATGGATGGATGGAATTACTGGGCAAGTTTACGTTCAGTAGTTTGCCATTGGTTTCTGAACGACCGGCACACATACAGTGTTGCCATCGCCTTTTAATGAAAAAGCACTAAAATCGACCCCCCAAAAAGCACCAAAAGGCATCAACAAGCACCCCCCTCCCCCCCCCCCCCCAAAAAAAAACAACAACGGTTTTTAGTACAAATGTAACATGGTAGCACATTATACTTTATTATTATCACTTCATATTACAATGAAATTTAATCCAGATCCGCCAAATCCCAATCATAATTACTCTCGAGCCAAAAAAGCACTAAACTACAATATTTGTGTGTGTGTGTGTGGGGGGGGGGGGGGAAGCATTAAAACAAGCACTGCGGGTATTCATTCAAAATGTTATAAAGTGGCACATTATAATTTATTATTATCACTGAATATTAGAATGGAGTTTATTCCAGATCTGCCAAATCCCAGTCAGACAACTCCTCTTCACTTTCTGTAGCCATTTCCTACTGTGTTTGCTCCTGCGATGATGATGATGATGATGATGATGATGATGATGAATATGATGATGATGATGATGATGATTAAAAGAAACGTGTATATGCCTCCTGTGATCCAATTTTTCGTAGAATATCCTTTGGTAGTTTATAATCATGACAGCATTTGCCATATCTTTTCATTCCATATCTAAAAGTCAAAACAGCTGTCAAACTCTTGATTCTGTTTGGTTGTCAGAAGTCACAGCTTGTACTTCACTGCAAGGTATTGTATTTCGTGTAAGTATTAGAACTCCTCCTTTGTGTCCTTCGTGGTCGAAACGTGTGGAACCAAGAACCAAGTGATGACCTGCGAATCTACAACCATGGTCAGACTGCGAGAACAGCAAATTAACTGATTCAGTGCCAAACAAAACGTAAGTTTGGACCATACATGGTAGACAATCAAATGAACAAATATTATAATGTACATTTCCGTTCACTGAGCACGGAAGATACTGTGAAACAAAACAAATAACACAATGACCCTAGTATGGCGATATTTTTTCCTTCTGTCCAAATGGGAGGTCATATTTGGCGATATATTAACCCTCGGCGCTGAATCGGTTAAAAGAGGTGTGGCCAAACAAGAACACTACGCAGGAAGCCAAAGAAGATTGATAAACCAACACAGAACTGGTGTCGTTAGCCGCTACACGCTGCCGGATTTACTGAGGAGGGGATCCGAGCACTTAAGGACTGAATGGTTCGATGTGCAATGAGGATGATCTGTCGACTAATTAACTACTTGAGGGAGATAACAATATAATTTATTGCAGGGGATATATCTCGAAATATAATATATTTATTATATGATATAAATAACTGTAGTATTTCTCCAAAATTTTCAAATAGTTTATGTATGTTTTCTAAACGTCCAAAATTATCATAGGCGATTTTGTAAAATATTTCAGATGCCTCTATAAATTTTATAAACATATGGCGAAATTTTACAAACGTAAAAATTATAACCCATTTTTCTACTAAACAGGCCATTTTATAAAGGCTAATAATAATTTGGTAATCAGTCGTCGGCGTCGGGTGGCAAAACCTCCTTCGCGGCTTTTTCCGCGGGTCGTTTTCGTTTCTGTCGCATTTATGACAAGTTTCTGTTCCGATTTAACGTTTTTGAGACGGGTTTTCGCTTTTTCTGCATTTCGCGTATTTCGACGTGGGTGTTGTGTTGCTCCGTCAAGTTGAAAGGATCAGCATACGTGAGTATAATATATAAATAGATCATAAACCAAGAAACTAGATTAATAAACAAATAAGGGAAAATAAGCAAATTAAACAGAATTTACAATATAGAGAAGTACATAAAATAAATAAATATAATTTTTAAATACATAACTAACTGAGACACTGTAACGGTAAAACTAAACAACCACAATGATGGTGTTCCGGTTTCAAGATGGCGACGGACTGTCGTGTTGTTTTGTGTTCGTTAACTTTTTCGCGTAAGGGATGGATTTATTCATCTCTTGCGTGTAATTGGTGTGCCAGGATGTAAAACCAGGAGTTTCTACTCAAGATCTGCGCGGGTGCTACGGAGTTCGTGCATCGAGCGAAGCCATCCTTGAGTGAATTTTCAGCAGCGTGTGTGGTTATCAGCAGTCTGTGTTTACGTTTTTTCAACATGGCGGAAGAACGTCTTCTTTCCGAGCGATCAGCAGTCAACATAACGAAGCGGCGTGGTAGCCGCGCAGGGACAAAGAAGCAAGGTAAGCGCGGGGGTTTGAGACGTTTTAGACTCAAGTGTCACCGTCTAGGACTCAGGAACATCCGTGTTCTATATTGGAACTGTGCCAGTGTAAAACAACGGGGCTCTATTTTAGAAACCCTAGTTTACAGGAACGACATTGTAGCACTCCAGGAGACGAGACTGGGCGATCAGCTACTCCGAATTGCCGGCTTCAAATGTTTCTACAACAGACGACATCTGGGAACAGCGATTCTCGTTCGCGACAGCATGGTGGCGTCAGAGCTAGACATGTCCAGTTGGGACAGTGACGATATACAAATACAGGCGTTGAGAGTTCATTCCAGTATACCATTCGTGTTGGTTAATGTTTATGCCCGCAATGCGAGTGTGGACGCCCAGAAGTGGCAGTGCTTAAGTGGCATATTAGGCCACGAGAGAAATGTTATTTTCTGTGGTGACTTCAACGCTAAAGGCAGATCATGGGGAAACACTTCCTCCAATACACAAGGGGAGGAGCTCGAGACTGCACTGGAAACCATCGACCTGGTTTGTATCAACAGTGGCTGTGTCACCAGGACAGCAAGCCGTCCAGGCGATGAGGACAGTGCTATTGATCTGGCGCTAGTTTCACCTTCACTCACTACAGTGTGTAGATGGGGTGTCCTAGGACACCATGGCAGCGACCACCACCCTTGCAGCATATTGGTGGAGAAAGGCAGAACCAGGCAGCACAAGCTAAAGGTAAAGACGTTCCAGTATGACAGTACAGGGCAAGATGTGGTGAGCAAAATAAGACGTGACAAGCGCAGAACGTTTCAGGGCAGGAGAAAAAGCTGGGAGCAGCCACCGTGGTGGAGTTTCGAGGTGGAGAAGGCTTGGGTGGATAAGCGTAGTGCTGTAAGGAGATGGCAAAATGCCAAGAAGAACAGAGCTGGTCATCCTAGTCCCTGCTTGCACTTAGAAAGAGAGATGCACACAAAAGTAAGCTATTTCAAAAAACTGGTCAAGGTGGTTAAAAGCGAAAAATGGGCAGAGGTGTGTCAAAGAGTAAGCACAGACAAGTCACTGAAATTGTTCTGGCGACTACATAAAAGCATGAGTGGGGTAGTCAAGAATAAGAGCATTTCTGACTTCCAAGGTGCTGACCTCATCTGGCAGAGGACTGATGAGGACAAGGGCAAAGCCCTCTTTGAACGCTACCTTGAGCAGAGCAACCAGACAGACATGGGAGGCCGGAATCTGGCCAAGGAGGTCACCTCAGACAGATGCAAGGCCCAGAACACTTCGGATGAAGACACAGTGACAGTGAAAGAAATCAAGGCTGTGCTTCGACGATCAAAAAACAGTGCTCCAGGTCCTGATGGCATAAGATACGACGACATAAATAGGTGTACCGACAATGAGCTAGAGAAACTAGCAGACATGTACAACAACAGTATAGGGAGTGCTAGCATCAAGGAGGAATGGTTACATAGCTATCTGATTCCCTTGCCGAAGCCTGACAAAGACCACAAAAAAATTCAGGGATATCGAATTATAACCATGCAGAATACAGTAGGCAAGCTGCTGGAGAAGGTAATTGCCAGGAAAATATCAAGCCAACTAGAGAGGCAAGGTGTTTTCCCACCTACCCTGGGTGGGTACCGTCCAAAAAGAGAAACCTGGACCAATGCAGCAGTCTTTGCCCATGATGTCTATGAAGGTTTCCACTCAGGCACTGAAACTGTTGCTGCAGCGATTGATCTTGAGGACGCATACAACAGAGTACCACTGGATTTTTTAATGTTTCAGCTTCTTGAACTAAACGTAAGTCCATTCCTCCTTAGTTGGATCGCTGCAGCCCTCTTCCAACGGAAAGTAGTTTTTAGATGTGGCAGTTGGACTTCGGAACCAACAACAATATATCCTGGCCTACCACAGGGATCACCATTATCTCCGGTACTGTTCAACGCCTACACAGTGAGAATCACCAGTGAGCAGATCACTGGATCTGGTAGGACATTGTCATATACCGATGATGTTTTAGTGTATCGTCAGGGTAAGGATAGAGAGGAGGTTGCTGTGGAACTACAAACCGAACTCAATCGCATAAGTACTTGGTGTGATGAAGCTGGGGCAATGGTCAACCCAACAAAGGCAACAGTGACTTGGTTCTCGTTGAATAATCATATTGTCAACAATCCAACACCAACTGTAATGCTGTGTTCAGAGACGGTGGAAAGAACGCAGGCAATGAATTACCTGGGGATACGGTTTGATCGAAGCCTTGCTTATAATGTGCACATAGACCAGGTGATAACAAAGGCCAAGCGGGGCTTGGCAGCGATGCGGGTGATGGCGGCAGCAAACTGTGAGCAGCGCCATCTATGTCTTCTGTACGAGGGGCTGGTCATGTCTGTTTTGGAGTATGCAATGGCAATCCTGACTCTCAGCCATAAGCAGATAGAAAGGATGGAAAGGATACAGAATGAAGCTATGCGCATTATTCTTGGATGTACAAGAGATACAGCATGCAGGGCGATGCGCTACCTTCTTGATTTTCCAACCATTGAAGAGAGAATGCAAGTTTGCAGGGCACGCGCCTACCTCAGAATTAACGCAAACACACAGCATCCACTGCATAGTGAAATTAGGAAGGTGAAGGGCAGCAGGTTAAAAAGAGGACGGTCGTGGATGGGTCAAGCCGAAGACATTCTTCAACAGGTGTGTTCACTTGAGGACTTAGAACCTGGCGAGGAGTGGGTGCAAGTGCCAACAGACTTCTGCACATCCTTTTCAGTTTGCATCCAACTAGATAGAAAATGCAGACAAGAAAATCCGGCTGCTGTGGAGGCTGAAGTACAAGCGTTGATTTTCGAGAATTCGCTAGACAGTGACGCGGTCATCTACACAGATGGGTCGGTCGTCCGACATGTGAGAAGCTCATGGGCCTTTACAGCTCGGGCCGGAGGGAGAATTGTGAAGGAGGACTCTGGTGCTTTCACTGAAACCACAAGTAGCCTGACCATGGAAGTCATGGCAGTAAGTAAAGCAATAACATGGCTCGAGACACAGACATTCACTAGGGCTTGTTTCCTTAGCGACTCAATGAACATGATCAAGAGGATAGAGGAGGGGTCGATCCGAAGAGAATGGTTGCTGCCTCTGGAGCGGTCTCGGCTGGCAAAGATTAGTTTCATCTTCGTGCCAGGTCATGCGGGAGTACAAGGAAATGAGCGGGCTGACAAGCTCGCAGGTGAGGCTACTGTGGAGGGCGGACGCGCCATGGACCAGGCTGACATTCTGAATGCTCTACGAGAAGTGAGACTTTTGCAAGAACCAAGTGATGACTGTGAATCTACAACAATGGCCAGACTGCGAGAGCAGCAAATTAAAAGAGGGGTGGCCAAACAAGAACACTACGCAGGAAGCCAAAGAAGATTGATAAACCAACACAGAACTGGCGTCGTTAGCCGCTACACGCTGCGGGATTTGCTGAGGAGGGGATCCGAGCACTTATGGACTGAATGGTCCGATGTGCAACGAGGATGATCTGTCGACTAACTAACTAACTAACTAACTAACCACAATGATACAAACCCGAGCCAAATCTGCTGAGGCAGAAAAAAGTAAAGGAAAACAAACTACAAAAAATAAAGGAAAACAAACTGCCCCGGCGGACAGGATTACTGAGACTGACAAGGAAACTCAGGAAAAACAGGGAAGTCAGGCGACGAATAAACAACCTGAGCCGGTGACCAGTGGCACAGGAATGCATTTCAAGGTAACCCAGATTGAGGGACAGCAAGTGTCACTGACAAACCTCACCAGATACAAAGCCATCCAAATGATGGAAAATGTACTCGGCAGCAGAGCTATTCATAACATAGCCAGACGATTGGATGGCACAATAAACATCCACACATACGACACAGACAAGACGAGACAACTGGCGGAGGAAATTATAAGAGACAAACAACCGGCGATCAGATTACTCCCAAACGACGTTAAAATCAGCATCGGAAATTGCTCAGCCGTGCACCACCATTGTAATCAAAGGGATCAGCCCAACAGTTGATATCAAAAACATGAAGGAGGACATAAGGAATGAAAACAGGAATGTGGAAGCGACACACTGTGAGAGGATAATTACAAAAAGAGGTGAAGCTACATCAGTTGTAAAGATGGTGATCATTGGCACAATGATGCCAGAACGAATAAAATATCTAGGGAAAGACAGATACTTTGAGAAACATATAACACCGATCAAACAATGTTCGAAGTGCCAAAGGATAGGGCACACAACATCATTTTGCAGGGAAAAAAATCCCATCTGCAGGTTCTGCAGTAAAAATCATTGGTACAGGGAGTGTCAGGATGCCAAGAGAGACAACAACTACAAAGAGGCAAACCCGGCGAGACTCTGTGCTAACTGTAAGGGAAACCACAGTGCACGATATAAGGGATGCCCAAAATTCAAAACGTCGGAAACGGCATGGAGAGAGTCTATTCTTACTCAAACACCAATGAGAGTTGCCAGATGGCGCATAGAGAACGAAGACAAAGGAATTGACACAAAATCGGAAGTGAGAATATTGAGATCAGAAGTGTCCAACATAAGGAATAAAATTGCTGAGAAACAAATTGAGAGCGGCGGACCACAAGAAGATAAAGAGGGGAGAGAAAACAAGGAATTAAAACAAGCAATTGAGGACATGCATAAAAATATGGCAACCATAAGAAAGGAACTGGAAGCGGAGAGATTACACACAAGAGGAATGGCTAAGGAACTGGAGACCACCAAAAAAGAATTGAAAAAACAGAAAGAAGAAAACAACACAATCAGGAAAAAGTTAAAAGAACTGGACCAGAAGATGGACACTACCAAACGAGAAGTGACTGACAACACGGCAGACATAGAAAAAATGAATAAGATGCAAAAAAGAAACACCCAGATAATAACAACGAATTCATCTAACTTCGGGGAGTGGATGAGAGAGATGAGGGAGACATAGATTTAATCAGAGAATCCATAGACTTACGACCGAGCAAAGACCAGATGACTGACATACTCCGGAATATATGCAAAAGAGCGACAGACGGCCGGTTATCAATGGAAGAACTCCCCGAAATACTGGCAGAAATGATGAACGAGACAAGCGAGGAGGACAGTGATGACGAATAATCTAGGAAAGACCCTTAGGCAATGGAGAAAGAGATGCAAAGGGCCATACACTAGAATGGGAATAGAAAAAGATACCAAATACTCCATAAAGGATGAACATACAAATATATTTAATACCAAATTTAATATTTTAGGCAAACAATCCAGATAGCTAGATACATAACCTTTACCCAAACAAAATAAATAAATAAATATGCCACATAAGAGATCTGATAAATAATTACCACAAACGAGTTAAATATATAAACAAATAAATAATCAACCCAGGCAGATAAATAATGGAATAAAGTCGCGGATAAAATAAACCACAGATAATAGTTGTACATAAACAAAAACAAAAACGACGAGAATTAGGAAGACAGCGAATATCTAGGCAGGACATCAACAGACCACCATGAGTGGGAATAGAAAAAGATACCAAACAATCCATAAAGGAATAACATACAAATATATTTAAACTTTTACAAACTAGACAGCTAGACACATAACATCTACACAAATAAAACAAAACAAATAAAATAAATAAATAAATATACCACCTTAATAGATCTGATAAATAATTACCACAAAGAGTTAAATATATAATCAAATAAATAATCAACCCAGGCAAATAAATAAAGGAATAAAGTCGCAGATAAAATAGAAAACCTCAGACAATAGATGCTCACAAACAAAAATAAAAACGATGAGGAATCAGTAGGGCAGCGAAAATTTAGGCGGGAAATCAGCAGACCACCATGAATGTCTGCACTCGATGAATGTCAGTTTGTACCTTTACTGTCCATGTTTTGTGTACCTAAATTCTTTCTTTTTCGGACATCCACCTTTTTCCATTGTGGAGGATGTCCGGGGTGCCCTGAGAGGGGCGGTGGGCTGCGGCGTGTTCTGGACTGGATGTGTGTGGTTTGGCTCCACCCTGGAGGACCCGGAAGGAGGGAGACGAGATGAGTGATCCCTCATGGTGGCAATAGCACTAACACGGGCGGGAACGAGAGAGACTAGGACAAAGATCAACACCAGTATGGTGGTTTACATATGAGATAATCATCAGGAATGGGTTGGCGATGGCCTGGACAAATGAACCAGGGACGGGACTTAGGCATAATTAATAAATTTAAAAAAAAAAAAAAAACGGACTTGCTGGACAACCTGACCTCCCACCCAACGTCACAGACATTGTCTGCGCACAATATAAGTCAGATTTTACTGGCACATAAATAAAGTAATAATCCACTCAACGTCACAGACAATGTATGCGCATAATATAAGCCAGATTTTACTGGCACATAAATAAAGTAATAATCTACGCACCATGAACCACCGCTATTATAACCGATGCCGCACGGGCTGGTTGAAACAAGGTGGAAAGTTTTTTTTTTTTTCAAATTGGACGGACGGACGGATGGACAGACGGAGGTAATCAGTCCCAGAACAAAGGTCTCGGTGACCAAAGACTTGCAAACGCGGTTTGTGAGCCGCTTATAAGGCGTTCGAAACTCAGCTGTGACCGATTTGTTCAGCAGACCGTGTCGCGTTTGTGTTATAACATGTTGGTATGGCAGCCTCGCTGATAACTTACGGGGGGGGGGGGGGGTGTGAGCCGGTCATTCAGAAAGCAATGGCAAACTACTGAAATAAAACTTACCTAGTACATCAACAGCAGCTGAAAAAAATCTGGTGTTGACTGCAACGTCCTGTTTGTCATTGCTTTCTGAACGACCGGCTCACATACCCCCGTAGGTTACCAGCGAGGTGCAAACGCTGCCCATTCTCGCAGCTGCTGTTTTCCGCACGTGAATATACGGGATTACGAACAATGTCGTTAAACCCTTGGCCAGGGAGACCATAGATATACACTATCTAAATTAAAATATCTTATATGTGCTAAGCTGTGCCTTGTGGGAACTGATTATATAGTATAAGATATTACTTCCACTCGTGCAGGTCAGCTTGGCCGAATGGGCAAGAACGCGTATTCTTAAACATCCGGTGTGCTGATGCCGAGGTTAGGTGCTCATGCACCGGACAGTTGGCTAAAATGTTGACTTGTCGTCCTTGACTTTGGGACGTAAATTACAAGTACCTCTGAAATCGGAGTGGGTTCGACTGTTGGCGAGGGACACTGTTAATAGGGAAATCTAACCCACAAGCAAAATTCAGTCCATCACTGCTATAAATAGTGTGTATGGACTACGCTTGGTTTCAAAGCGAGCGAGCGCAAAAACACGACCATGATATTTCCGTTGAACACCACACGGTTACTTTAATCCTGCACGTAATTATATCAGTGGTATGTTTCGCCATCTCACACATCACCAGAGTCGGGAGCAACTATATCCTTGTCTCCACCATACCACGGGGCAAGCCACCCGGTACCCACTTCTATGCCGCCCCTGACACCCAATTCGCCAGCCCATTTTCAAGTTCTCCAATACACTTTTCTCACAACGTCTCAAAGAATGTGACCATCTACGTCCAATCACCCCAATACAGCCTACGGCCAAACGTTCCTCTAGGCGTTGTCTTCTGTCTCTCATCCGTCCAAGGCACCATTGCACTTCCCCCAGAAATCACACCTCACAGTCACCAGATAACCCCAGACCTCTGCTCATTGTACACGGCCAACATCACACCAAAAGCACAGGCCCCAAGCACACCCCAACACTCCTCCTCCAGCCGCATCGACATCCTTCTATGGTGTCAAAAACTGTACTTTGACAATTTGGAGAGCAGCAGAGAGCAAGAGACAAGCCATCAAATGAATTTCAGGGAATAATAGAGAAAATGAAAACTTCCGTGCACGAAACTCAAATGAAGGTCTCAGAAGCATCACGATTAATCTGCATAGGCCAGCTTTGTGCAAACAGAAAGACGTGAAAGTCAGTTTAAAATTACCGTATTAGGCAATTTAAATTACTATGCGAATATGAAGTATTTATTTCATTACTTTATTTTGTGTTGTGTAATTTCTGCAGTATGTTCCTGAAGATATGCAGCGAAATATGCAAGGCAATATATCGTGCAATCTATTGTTTGTGTCTTCGTTATTCAAATCCTTCCATAATTGACGCTGAAAGGTTTAAGAAGGAATATAGAAAACACAAGGCGGAAATAATTTTATTTATCACTTCAGAAATGTAAAATTGTCATATATAACTGGGTAACATAACATAAGCCGAGCTCCGTGGCCGAGAGTTTACGGACGCGGTTCGTGACCTCGCATAGCCGCGTTTGAAACACAGCTGCGCGCGATATGGCAGCAGACAGCGTTGCACTGTTATTTTACGAAATGGTATGGATGCCGGTCGTTCAGAAAACAATGGCAAACTACTGAACGTAAACATGACAAAACATCAACAACAGCAAAATATGCTGGTGTCGACAGCAAACGTCCTGTAAAGAATATGCAACTAACTTTAAAATTACATAAAGTAACACTTGACTTTGACTCGCAAGGGACACAACGATATTCACAATATTTGTGTGTGTTGGAGTTTGTACTTAAAACTTAAAAGCTAACGAACAAAACTACACATCAACCACAAACCACAATCATCAATGACAAACTTGAATTTTTCACGAACTTGGGATATCTTAGCTCTACGATCAACAACAGTGCGTACTGGTCACAACAAGTCAGGCGTAGACTAGCCACATCAATAATGCAGAGGTTAAAGGGTATTTGTGTGACGGGTTGGTCCGTTCTCAGTATTCGTAGACTTAGATGGATATGATGTATTAGGTGGATGGACGGCGGTAGACTATCAAAGGACATTTCTTTGGTGAATTACAGATGGGTAAAAGATCTTGGGGTAGGCCTCTACTACTGTACAAAGATGTGTGTAAGCGGGACATGATTGATATTGTACCTTGTGAGCAAGTTACCGCTGACTGCGTTGATTGGAGGGCAAAGATCAGAAATAGAATAAAGACAATAGAGAAAATGACTGCAGGTAGGTCACACACTGAGCGTGTGAATTATCAGATGGTAAATAAACACACATGTATTGTTGGGCGCTCATAGACGTAGAAGAAAGAAGTATAGGCCTGAGGACACACTAGACCAGTAGTTCCCAAGCTTTTCAAACAGAGGGTCATATCTACTATTTTTGGGAGTTAAGCGGGCCTCAACTTTATAACATTATAAAAGTAGTGCAATATCCTTACCGTTCTTAACTTTTCGTCACAAATCTACAAAAAAGAAAAAAGCAGTCAGGGACTCATACGATTCGTTGCGAACTGACAGCATTCGATACTATTTGAGCATAAACGGGAATTACCGTGAAGGAGTAAAATTTATCGGCACGATGAAGGGGCGCTCCAAGTGACCTAGAAACATGTAAAATTATACTTATATAATATGCAGTATATTATTATTATTCTTCTTGTCTTTCCGTTTCTTTTCGTTCGCTTGAAATATGTTATAATCTGCAATGTCGTCTCTTGCATGAATATAACTGTTTTTTTTTTCAGTTCACACAGTGGTCCATAGAGTTTATCTTCCACTGTCGTCCTCTCTAGGCCAGAAGGTTTGCATAGATATGTTCTATTTTGTGCAGTCTTGGAGTATGTGCTCTGTGTCTGCGACTCCAATCCTCATGTGCACATGGCTGTCTTCAATTTTGTATACATGTGGTTGCGTAATCTATTGTGTCCTGTTCTGAGGCGCAGAATAATGACTTGTTCTGTTCTGTCCATAACGTGGTAGTCGTCTTGAGTAAGGTTTGGTGGCCTTCTGATTGATTTGATCATTCTTTTCTTTTGGTGGTATGTAATAGGCACATCAGGTTGTTCTTCTTTTGCTCCTTCCTTAGCCAATCGATCAGCTCTGTCGTTTCCGGGGACTCCACAGTGGGATGGTATCCACTGTATGGTGATCTTACGCTGACTGCTAAGTTCAGAAAGTAGTGTCCTCAGAACTGGCAATTTCCCAGACAGGAGCGCCTCTATTACGGATTTTGCATCTGTCAATATCACCGCAGGTTGTGTACCATGGCTGGTATTTTGTAATTTCTCTGTGGCTATCTTGATTGCCTCAATTTCAGCATCATAGTTATGGCAGTACTTTCCTGTTGGAATTCTGGCCGTGTCTCTAGTATTATTTGGGTATTCTATGTACACTCCCGCTCCTCCATTTCGAACAGCATTTTGTGCTGACCCATCTGTGTAGACTCGGATCCAGAGGTCCTGTGGGTATTCGTCATCAAGGAAGCTGAGAGTGGCTGTTCTGCGCTGTACACTGTTCTGTTCTTCCTTGTCAAATATTCCTCTCACTTTTGACTGGATTTGTAGCGATATTCTATGTTCATCTTTCCACGGGGTTCGCTCTGGAATAGTTGTCAGGGGGATACCAACTGTGGGAAGATCGATGGTTTCTCTGCAGAGTTGTTTGGCCTGGTGGATGAAACTACTTCTTTTCAACCGCCCCATAGCTAAGTTTTCAAATCGGTTCTTCATAGGGTGGCCTGGCAAGCTGAGAAACTTTTCTGCTTGTATTAGTGTTTTTGTATCTCTGCGTTCTCTTAAAGCTTGTGTCCTCCCCATTTTCTCCATTGCTACTATAGGGGTTGATCTCATCCCTCCTGTGATGACTCTAAGAGCTTGATTTTGCACCTTGTCCAGCTCCTGCAATGTAGTTTTTGATGCTGAACACCACGCAGTTGACCCGTATTCCAAGTGTGGTCGTATGCTCTGTTGATAAACTTTGCTAAGTATTTTCCCACTGGCTCCCCACGTGGTTCCAGTTAGCTTTCTCAGGATGGCAATTTTCCTTCTGGCTTTTGCTACTGCTTTTTTGATGTGTTTTCTCCATGTCAGCCTGTCGTCGAATGTTACACCAAGGTATGTTGGTTCCTTATCTTCTCTTAGGGGTGTTCCATTTATCTGAATGCTCCCTGCCTTTTGTTTCGGAGAAAGGGTAAATAGAGTGGTGCTGCACTTGTCAGTGTTTATGCTGATACACCATCTATCCGCCCATGCAACAAATGTATCTACAGCTCTCTGTAGCAATATGGTGGCCACTGATGCATGTTCATTTGCGCTCCACAAAACCAGGTCATCAGCGTACATTGCCGCTTTAATTCCATCGGGTAGATTAGCAACAAGATCATTGATGAAGATTAGAAAAAGTGTTGGGGACAGGACTCCGCCCTGGGGAACACCGTGACGCAATAGTACTTTCTTGCTCTTGAGACCGTCTATCTGTACTCGGGCTCTTCTGTTGTGCAAGTATGCTTTTACCCATTTGTACATTCTTCCATTGACTTTACAGTTTCTCAGTTTCTTCATCAGACCTTCTTTCCAGACTTTGTCAAAGGCTTTCTTCAGATCTATCCAAGCCGCAAGTACCAGCTTCTTCTCTTGGAATGCATCCTCAACTTCTTGAGAGAGGTAGGTTGTCTGATCTTCCGTAGAGTAGCACTGCCTAAAGGCAGCCTGTTGTGGCACAAGGATGTTTTCACTTTCAATGTACCACTGTAGTCTGTGATTGATGACGCGTTCCATTGTTTTGCAGAGACAACTGGTGAGGCTAATGGGTCTGTAGCTGGAGGCAATGGAACTGTCTTTCCCAGATTTTAGGAGGGGTATCATGATTGCTTCTCTCCAGACTTGTGGAACACTGCCTAAGGTCCATGTATTATTAAAGATCTGTAGCAGCTTTGCTTTGGCCTCTGTTCCTAGGTTCCTGATCATTTCATTGGAGATACCATCAGCTCCTGGTGATTTTCTCATTTTCAGTTTTGATATGGCTAGCTCCAGTTCACTGAATGTGATAGGTGTCTCCATAACCTCATGTACAATTTCCTTCTGTCCTGTATTTTGCCATTTCTCTCGAATCTCTTGTTGTTTCTCTGGACTAATTTCAATATTGTTATCTTGTGCGAATGAGTCCGCAAAATGGTCAGCTGCTTGCTTTCCTGTTAAGATGTTTCCGTCTTTATGTAGCGCAATTTTTGAGTTTCTCCCTGTGCCCTCATCGTTAAGCTGTTTTATTAGCCTCCATAACTTCCTTGTGTCTCTTTCAAAGTTCAGTGACTCTGTTTTCTCCTGCCAGCTTTTCCGTCTAGCCTGCAGTTGGGCCCTTTGAAATTTGGCTTTTGCGTGCTGATATTTATTGTGGTGCTCTTGGCTGGGATTGGCCTCTGCTTGTTTTCTACATACATCCACATCATTATGCAACTGTTCCAGTTCACTATTCCAGTAGGGTTTATAATGTTTACGGGCTCCTCTTGGTATTGTTTCTCGTGCTGCCTGTAGTATGCATTTCCCAAACTCTTCAACTACTTTATTTATGTCCTTCTCAGTGTTCAGGTTTTTAACCAGTATGCTGGTGCGATGCTTGTACATTGCCCAGTCTGCTTTCTTGTAGTTCCACCTCGAGAGGGTGCTGCTTTCACTTACAAGTTCATTTTCTACAGTTAGAAAGACTGGCCGATGGTCACTGCCACCAAGTTGTTTCCCAACAATTCGTGTAATGTTCCACTCCAGGTCTGGTGAATGAAACGCCAGGTCAGGTGTAGTTGTAGAGTGCCATGATCTCGAGTAGAAGGTATGTGGGTCAGACGGCTTGTTAATCAGGATGAATCTATTCTCATCCTGCCAATCTTCCAATCTCTCTCCTCTCTGGTCCATGTGATCATAGCCCCAGCTCTGCGAAGTGGCTGTTGAAGTCGCCACACACAATCATTTTTCCTTTTAATGGTAGTGTGTCCAGTGCCTGTGGGCGGTCATTTGGACAGTAGTAATTGATCAGGTGAAAGTCTGTATTGTCTGTTTTAAGTTTAAGTGCCTGATACTCAGCCCCTTCCATGTGAACTTCAATTTGGGAAGCAGGAATGTTGTTTTTGACAAGAGTCAGTATCCCACCCTTTCGCCTGTCCTTTCGGTCAGATCGGTAACACTGGTAGCCTCTGATTTTGAAGGCTATATTTTCGTTCAGGTGAGTTTCTTGCAAGCAACATACACTTACATTTTCATTGGCCAAGATGTTTTCTAGTTCTATTCGTTTTTTGGTGATACCCTCTGCATTCCAGTGCATTATTTTAAGTCTTTGTTTGGTACGGCCAGACGGTCTATTGTCAGGCCTTCTGGCTCCGCTGGACATCTGAGAAGGACCTCCATTATTTGTGGTTAGACCCTTACGAGGCATAAGGCCCGGCACTGCACCTGTCTGTGGGACCAGAGCAGGGCGAGCACCATAACATGTAGCAGTTGTCGACATAATTCACGGCGTTATTGCGTGGCAGCCTGATTTCTGTGGTGCGCCTCCTGGCTGGCTGCCTCCGTCTTCAGCACCTATCTTTTGCAAGAGTAGACTATGGTCTTACTCGACACACGAACACATAACTATCTTCACATGAGCCAACAACATTGCAAATAACAACCCGAAACAATCTACCAATTAAAAGACAATTACTAGACAAGATCAAAGCTAGAGATGTAACATTCTGTTCGCATACACAGACAGCACAAACGATTGAATGCGCGGCAAACACGCGAGAACATGATAAGAAGATGTTAGATTGCGTGATCATTGTAGAGGAACGTCGTGATCCAGTGCAGTCGAGCCTCGTTGTCAAAATGCGGCGTGGTCTGATCATATCTAAATAATTTGGTGGTGTTGATATATGATGTAACATTTACAGTATTGAGTATACTGAAACCGTGTATCCGCGTTGCAAAAGCATAGAAGTTCATGATTAATTTAGTCTAGGAAGTTGTTTGATGAAACGGGGTAATTACATTCAGGGGTGCTTATTTGTACAGACACCGATTATGTGCACGAGAAATCAGTGTGAGCGGGGTAACATTACATACAGGACCCCGGCTGTTTGTACAGTGTATTTTAAATGATTGTCGGGTTTTTGAGAATATTGCAGTTCCAAGTTTTGTATTTACCTTTTATGTTGCATGAACTCCACAGAGTGTGAATGCACACCTTGGAACGGCAATATTTTCAAAAGCCCCAGTCATTAAAAATACAGTGATAAAAACTCCACCGCGGAGTAAACACAGCAGTGGGCTTCTGATCGTCAGGAGTAGTCCCCCTTGACCCCTTACCCGAATGTTTCGGCCCATTTTACCCACTTGGCACTCTCTAGGGGCGGGTCCGTCCGGTTCATAGCTCCGGGCGTCTTTCCCCTGCCATGTGAGACGTTCGGTGTATTTCGTTGTCCTTCTTGTTTGTGCTTGTCCCTTAGCTGTGAACATGTCCACTCTCAAGCCTCGCCTCCCTCAGGGAGGAGAGCCGATGCAACCGGTGCATTGTGCCCTCACATCACCTCAGCACCTGTGGTCGTGGGGAGCCAGCTTCTTCCCCAGGCCACGGCCTTTATCTGCTCCATTCGTCTTCGTGACCCGTTCATGGCGCTGCACTCTAGGAAGCCGGTTCTTCCTCTGGGTTTCTCGATCCACCTCACAAAACTAGTTTTCGCCATTCGAGACACACCAACTGATACCATGATACCGCAGCTGAAATGGTCACGTTCTCGTATATGTCGACTTTCCTGAACTAGTATTTTCTTTGTTTCAACGGAATAAACACGGTCATTTTGAGAATTAACTGGAATGGCAATGGTGAATGTTTCTTCGTCTGTAAGCCAGATGCTTCGTAGACTTCTCTTATTAGGACACCGCTCAAGTAGCTGCCGACTGCGTTGCAGGCATTTCAATTTGACATTTTCATTGAGCTTCTGCCCGATTACACGCTTGTACTTTTGAGTTGTAAATCTTGCTTAACAATATGTCGAACCGACAACCGTGGTATACCCGTTTCTTTTTCTATTTCCCGCAGACTTTTGTGACTGTGAGGATCATCATCTTGACTGCAGATAGCCCACTCACCCGCTCAAAATTCTGTTGTGTTCTGACAGATTTTAGTCTACCACTTCCGAGTTTACGTTCTGTTGTACCGTCGTTGTCAATTTTATTGATAACCCGACTGACACTGCTAAATAGGTAAGTAAGTAAATGAGTAAACAATTTAAGCTATTATGGATACAGTTAAACAAATTATGATCTTTTATATTACTTTTTACGCGATGCTCTCACTTTTTTTTGGCCCACCCTGTAGATAGCATCAAACCGTTCTATTTCTGCTGAGAGAGAAGTATCGCTACAACATACTGACTATTGAGCACAGAACTACCGGTCCGAAAGGTGACAACTTGACACTGTTCCGCCTTGTTAGAGTGTCTAAGCTGGCAGGTATTTCCGTGGTACATGCTACCGCTGGGGTGTGAAATTATGGGTCTTCACATATACTAGGTCAGTGGCGTAATGATGGAGGTGATCTTTTTTTTTCCTTTCTCGCCTTCCGTCCTTTCTAGAGAATGTCCAGAAATGTCTGAACATTTTGAGGTATCTGTTGAACTGGGTTGATCTAATAGCCATACTGGACAGAAACACGAATATTGGGAATCTGAAGCCGCCGATCCGTGGCGTAGTGGTAAAATCACCTGTTTCGCGCTCTGAAGGTCATGCGTTCGTTTCCAGACTTAGTCGTTCCGAACATAAGTGCATTATTTCCGGAGACCCATGGGGTTCATGGCCGGAGACCCCCGGGGTTCATGGCCGGAGACCCCTGTGATTCATGGCCGGAGACCCCTGGGGGTCATGGCCAGAGCTATGGAGTTCGCTTTTTATTTACTCTCGGCAGAGACACCGATTATGTGCTTGCAACTGTTAGAGCGCGACTTGATGGGGAAAACCAGATGCAACAAAAATGTATTTAGCAGTAACTGCTGCTAACTCATGCTATCTGAAACAATTGTTACATAAAATAAGAAAGATATTTATTTCAGCTGGATCGTCATCAATCAGGTGGCGCCTCCACAATGAAGGTTGGCTGCAATGTATCTCCAACACTTCTGTCCTTCGCCCTGACTGTACATTATGTCAGATTGATGTTCGTCCATCTCTTGATGTTATCTTCCCACTTGTATCGTTGTCTATCTCTTGCTCGCTTGTCCTCTGCCTTGCCCTCCAGTATGGTTTTTATAAGAGTATACTGTCTTGTGACGTGGCCAAAATATTTTACTTGTCTCTTTTTTATTTCTTTCATCAACTCTCTTTTCATTCCCGTTTTTTCTAGAACCTCTATAATTGATTGTTTTTGTTTCCATTAATTACGACATATTTCTCTGTATATCCACATCTCCCAGGCCTCTATTCGACTTTCTAGTTGCTTTTTCTCTCTTCTGCACCATACAATAGTGTTGGATAAACTTAATATGTGACAATTCTCATGTTTAACATGTTGTTAATCTCTATAGATGTTAATACTGATTTCATGCTGCTGAATGCATTTTGGCCATTCCTATTTTCTTCTGGATTTCTATTTCACTTTTGCCATCATATGTTATTTATGTCCAAGATAGGAGAAACTTGTTACTTGTTCTAGTATCTCCCCGTTTACTGTGGTATTCATTGACGACCTGTCCTTTCCACTGCTAACTATCATAGTTTGCGTTATTTGGATGTTAATATCTAAGCCACATTCTGCTGTATGCATGTTTACTTGTTCTATAGTTGTTGTAACTCTCAGCTGAACATTACAAAACGAAACCCGAAAAGCATGTTTTGTTGCATTAACTTACTCTATCTGAGGGTAACAGGTTGAAGCCCAAGTGAGGGCCGGGATTTTTTCACGTGGCTTCTAGTAATAAAATTTCCCTTGGTCTCTGGGTAGTGAGATCGGACGCCCGTGTGCACTGAGCTGAGATTTTCCGGACTCAGGCTTGAGTTAGGAGTAGAAGGGAGCGCTGATGTGTGCCGTGAAGTTGATCTGTCGACTAAATTAAACTAAATTAAACGCTATCTTAAATAGTATTTAAGCTCCTTCCGTTTCATTGTGGCATTATTTTATTACCTTAAGACACACACGTGTACAGTATTATCTTTAAAGTATAACTCATGGGTATAGAAGAAGTAATTAGCAAACGCTTGGGGGCACCGTTGGTGCCGTGAATACCGTGGACTGTAGAATGATACTGAATTAATGAGGCAGTGGCTAAGGGGAATATCATCAACAGAGTTGATCCGGATAGCCAAGGAAATCTGCGGAGAGACATGAACGTTTATGTCAGTTGGCAGGACACATAAAGATGATGGTGAAATAAAAATGTTAAAGTAACAACTCTCTAGAACAGAAAAAAACTTGTGTGATTTCTCCCGGTTATTTCTGTAATCCCGTCTGTCATAGACAGATATTTCTGTAACTCCCTCTAACTCTTAACTGATACTACTTTCAAGAAGGAAAAGCACGGGAACATGCGCGAGTGTGTGTACTCCCTCGTACGTATACGCTTGTTTGTGATCACGTTTCAACAAACATTTATTTGGACAATAATTGTGTCTACAGAGACTGTAATCATTTTCAATAACTCACCCATATCAGCATCTTGCCGTGTGTTCAAGCGCAGTTTGTCCCTTCAGTTGACGATATCGTCATTTGGAAGTGACAAATTCCAACCCAGACCTGATTATATCTTGCAAATGCTCTGTCGTATAATTGTTCCCATTATTTCTACATCTTTCCTTTGCTATCTATGAGTACCAATGTGTATTCATCTCACATGTTGTTTCGCTGTCTCATGTGTTTCCCTATCTATACTAACAACTGGTGCGGAAGCGATGGTTGGCACTAGCTGCAGAAGCTTGACGCCAATCCAATCTCATTCGTGCATGAAAACAATTCGAAGATGTTCTCAGTGTTGCCATCTCCCTTTGATGAAAAAGCACCAAAATCGACCCAAAAAGCACTAAAAGCACCAATATTTTTGGAAAGCACCAAAAACAAAGCACCAACTGTTTTTATTACAAATGTAACAAGGTAGCACATTATAATTTATTATTATCACTTCATATTACAATGAAGTTTATTCCAGATCCGCCAAATCCCAATCAGAACTACTCTCGAGCCAAAAAAGCACTAAATTGTAATAATATTTTTTTTTTGGGGAAATCACTAAAGCAAGCACTGGCGGTATTCATTCAAAATGTTATAAAGTAGCACATTATAATTTATTATTATCACTGAATATTAGAATGAAGTTTATTCCAGATCTGCCAAATCCCAGTCAAACAACTCCTCTTCAGTTTCTGTAGCTATTTCCTGCTGTGTTTGCTCTTGCAATGATGATGATGATGATGATTGAAAGAAACGTGTATATGATTCCTGTGATCCAATTTTTCGTAGAATATCCTTAGGTAGTTTGTAATCATGACAACATTTGCCATTCTCAAACTCATAACCTAGATTGGGATTAGGATCTAAATAATCTTGAATAGTATCACTTTCTGTTATTTTTTTCCCCAGGAATAGCAATCTTTGAACTGATAGAATCTGTAAGTTGGACAAGATCGCTGAGTAGGTTTGTTGGATTCTGTATATCTGCTTCGAATTTCTTATTCACAGTTTGAACTTCTCCGAGAATATGCTTGAGAAATATGAGATACACATAGTTTTTCATGTCGCTAAACATAGAATGTAGAAGGTCTGCTGTATAACAGCGCTCGCTAAGTCTTGCTATATCAAAATGAGTTCTGAGCTCGACCCACTGCTGCAATATTCTGACAATGGCAGATTGAATGGACATCAGTCGTGTCCTGGCTTAATTGAACAACCTTCAGCGGATGTTGTCCATCATTTAATAAAGCAAAAAGCTCCCTGAACTTTGCTTGACGTAAGACTTGAGTGAGAAAACCAGTTATATGTTTCTCTAATCATGAACTCTATGTTCCTGGGCAGACAAGCAGCTGCAGCCTGTGACACTGCCAGCTGAAGGGACGGGAATGACATACACACCTAACTACTACGCATTTTAATTGTGTATATACTCTGAGCAGCGCATAAATACCTTTGAATATAAATGTTATAGACGAGTTCTAAGAATATCGTGGGTAAAGAAAAGAACAAATGCATCAATACTTAAAGAGCTGAATATGCAAGAAGGCTGGCTATTAAAAACGATAAAGCAAAGAAAATTGAAATATTTAGGTCACTTGAAACGTCACGAAAGTTTGGAGAGAACAATAATGGAAGGGTATATGCCTGGGAAGAGAGGAAGAGGAAGGCTAAAGAGAAGATGGGTGCAGTATGTGGCGGATGATCTCCAGATGGGTGTATCGGACGCGAGACATCTTGATTATGATCGAGAGGATTTCAGGAGGTTGTTATAAGAGCGAGGTTCTGCAAAGGACATCTACTGAATGAATGAATATACTCCATTGTTTACACCTGTCATGACAGCTGCATTGTCAGTGGCGAGTGCAACTAGTCTTTGCAACTCAAGTCCATTCTTGTTTAAACAATCTTTTAACGCATTGCATATTGCCTGCGCGTTGCAGTCACTCGCTTCAACTATATCGTATTAAAGGGAGTTAAATTACTTGAATATTGTAGCGGTAACGTACTAAGACTGTTTTATTCCCTTGCTTCAGTTCAAATTCGGCTTTTTAGTGTTCCCAAAATGAATTTTAAAGTAATTTTTACCCACCCCAAAAAAAGCACCAAAAAAATTTTATGAAGCACTAAATTTACGCGGCCGCGCTAAAAGGAAAATTTTCGCACTAACTGACTTGAAAAAGCACTAAATTTAGCGCGAAAAGTACTAAAATGCCAACACTGGCCTCAGTCAGTGCTGCCATCTCCTTTTGATGAAAAAGCACCAAAATCGAGCCAAAAAAAAAAAGCACCAAAATCGAGCCAAACAAAAAAAAGCACCAAAACGCACCAAAAATTGTTGGGAAGCACCAAAAAAAAAATACAAATGTAACAAGATAGCACATTATAATTTATTATTATCACTTCATATTACAATGAAGTTTATTCCAGATCTGCCAAATCCCTATCAGAATTACTCTTGAGCCAAAAAAGCACTAAATTACAATTATTATTTTTTTTGGGGGGGAGGGGGGGGGGGGTGGGGGGGGTGGGTGGGGGGGGGGGGAGCATTAAAACAAGCACTGAGGGTATTCAAAATGTTATAAAGTAGCACATTATAATTTATTATTATCACTGAATATTAGAATGAAGTTTATTCCAGATCTGCCAAATCTCAGTCAGACAACTCCTCTTCAGTTTCTGTAGCTATTTCCTGCTGTGTTTGCTCCTGCGATGATGATGATGATGATGATGATGATGATGATGATGATGATGGTGATGATGATGATGATGATGATAATTAAAAGAAACGTGTGTATGCCTCCTTTGATCCAATTTTTCGTAGAATATTCTTTGGTAGTTTATAATCATGACAGCATTTGCCATATCTTTTCATTCCATATCTAAAAGTCAAAACAGCTGTCAAATTCTTGATTCTGCTTGGTTGTCAGAAGTCACAGCTTGTACTTCACTGCAAGGTATTGTATTTCGTGTAAGTATTAATTAGAACGCCTCCTTTGTGTCCTTCGTGGTTGAAACGTGTGGAACCAAGAACCAAGTGATGACTGCGAATCTACAACCATTGTCAGACTGCTAGAACAGGAAATTAACTGATGCAGTGCCAAACAAAACGTAATTTTGGACCTTACATGGTAGACAATCAAATGAACAAATATGATAATGTACATTTCCGTTCAATGAGCACGGAAGATACCGTGAAACAAAACAAATAACACAATGACCCTAGTATGGCGATATTTTTTTCCTTCTGTCCAAATGGGAGGTCATATTTGGCGATATATTAACTCTCGTCGCTGAATCGGTTAAAAGAGGTGTGGCCAAACAAGAACACTACGCAGGAAGCCAAAGAAGATTGATAAACCAACACAGAACTGGTGTCGTTAACCGCTACACGCTGCAGGATTTACTGAGGAGGGGATCCGAGCACTTATGGACTGATTGGTTCGGTGTGCAATGAGGATGATATGTCGACTAACTAACTAACTAAGGGACATAACAACATAGGTTATTGCAAGGGAAATAACTCGAAATGTAATATATTTATTCTGTGACATAAAGATTTGTAGTAATTGTTTCACATTTTTATATAATTTATATTTGTCTTCTTAAATCCCATAAACTTCATAGGTAATTTTATAAGAGATTTGAGATATTTTTTAAAATTTTATAAACAATATGGTTATATTTTACAAGCCTAAAAATGTATAACCTATTTTTTAAATTTCTCTTTACACCCTATACATTTTTTGTTATCTTTCAATGCATATTGACATTAGTAATATTAATAATTATAATTTTTGTCCGGCCTTTTTATAAAGGCCAATAATCGTTTGGTAATCAGTCCCAGATCAAAGGTCTCCGTGACCAAATTCTTGCGAACGCGGTTCGTGAGCCGCTTACCAGGCGTTCGAAACTCAGCTGCGACCGATTTGTACAGCAGACCGTGTCGCGTTGTTATAACGTGTTGGTATGGGAGCCGGTCGTTTAGAAAGCAATGGCAAACTACTGAAAGTAAAACTTATCTAGTACATCAACAGCAGCTGAACAAATGCTGGTGTTGACCGCAACGTCCTGTAAGCAGTGTTGCCATCTCCCTTTGATGAAAAAGCACCAAAATCGACCCAAAAAAGCACTAAAAAGCACCAAATTTTTTAGGAAGCACCAAAAAAAAAAAGCACCAACTGTTTTTATTACAAATGTAACAAGGTAGCACAGTATAATTTATTATTATCACTTCATATTACAATGAAGTTTATTCCAGATCCGCCAAATCCCAATCAGAACTACTTTCGAGCCAAAAAAGCACCAAATTGCAATACTATTTTTTGGGGAAATCACTAAAACAAGCCCTGGCGGTATTCATTCAAAATGTTATAAAGTAGCACATTATAATTTATTATTATCACTGAATATTAGAATGAAGTTTATTCCAGATCTGCCAAATCCCAGTCAAACAACTCCTCTTCAGTTTCTGTAGCTATTTCCTGCTTGTGTTTGCTCCTGCGATGATGAGGATGAGGAGGATGATTGAAAGAAACATGTATATGCCTCCTGTGATCCAATTTTTCGCAGAATATCCTTAGGTAGTTTATAATCATGAAAGCATTTGTCATATCTTTTCATTCCATATCTAATAGTCAAAACAGCTGTCAAACTCTTTATGCTAAGTCTATTCCGCAATTTTGATTTTATAACTCCCATCTGACTGAAAATACGCTCCACGTCCGCATTAGAATGAGGTAAAATGAGCAGAGTTAAAGCTAAATCTGTAAGATCTTGGAAAGGATTTTCACCGGTGGCATCCCTGTATGAGGCTATTTCTGCCCACAGTCCAAGTGTGTCAGAGGTCTGTGTCCACTGCATATGATGAAGTTTTCTCCACTGGAAATCGATGCGGGTGAGAGTAGCTGCATCTTCTACAAACATTTTAGCAAGATCCAATATACAGGGCTTCATTGGCTGTAGACATTCCACTTCCACTAAGACATGACATGGACTGTAACACTCAAACGTTATCGGGTGTACGTAAACGCAGCTGTGTCAATAGCTCTATTAAAAACTGGATGCACCTTCCACGAATTTCTTTCTCATCGGGAAACTTGTAGTCTGCTATTAAAGGGAGTTAAATTAGTTGAATATTGCGCGGTAACGTACTAAGACTGTATTTACTCCCTCGCTTCAGTTCAAATTCGGCTTTTTAGTGTTCCCAAAATGAATTTTAAAGTAATTTTTACCCACCCCAAAAAAGCACCAAAAAGCACCCAAAAAATTTTGTGAAGCACTAAATTTACGCGGCCGCGCTAAAAGGAAAATTTTCGCACTAACTGACTTGAAAAAGCACTAAATTTAGCGCGAAAAGTACTAAAATGGCAACACTGGTTATTCTGCAACCAACGCGTCCCGCCGTTTCTCGTTGCCATGACTACACGATTGCGTCCCTTTTGGTGCCGTGGTAACAACGATTTATCAAATGATCATGCCTAGCGGGAAATCTACCACAGGGCCCTAGACTGTAAGGTCAGTAACATGAGGAAATAAGTAGAGTAAAAGTCAAGGGTAATTTTCTTTGCTTTGAAACGTATTATAAGAGGTATATGGTGCTAGCATCATCGATGGTCCTCACGCTTCACATACCAACATCAAGCTCCTTCTACAGTCCCACCATCCCCCACCACCTGTCCCCCGTCCCCCACGACAGTTTAGGCTAGGGTTCGGTAACAATTTTGTAGTGTTGTGCCGGAGTAATGTTGCAAAGTCGCTCAGCGTGCCAACCTAAGCCATATTTGTTTATATACACCAGCCCTTGAACTAATTAATTTGATCTTGATCTTGATGTTTCAGATAGATTAAATAACTATTCTATTCTTTGTATTTATGCAATACTTTAATACAAATAGAAACGAAAACAAATATAGTTTGCAAAATTTAACTTCTTATTTAAGTTATTATTTTGAAATTTTATTATAAAATTGCAATACCTATATTTTTGTCCAAATGGGAGGTCATATTTGGCGATATATTATTATTAACACTCGTCGCTGAATCGGTTAAAAGAGGTGTGGCCAAACAAGAACACTACGCAGGAAGCCAAAGAAGATTGATAAACCAACACAGAACTGGTGTCGTTAGCCGCTACACGCTGCGGGATTTACTGAGGAGGGGATCCGAGCACTTATGGACTGAATGGTTCGGTGTGCAATGAGGATGATATGTCGACTAACTAACTAAGGGACATAACAACATAGGTTATTGCAAGGGAAATAACTCGAAATGTAATATATTTATTCTGTGACATAAAGATTTGTAGTAATTGTTTCAAATTTTTATATAATTTATATTTGTCTTTTTAAATCCCATAAACTTCATAGGTAATTTTATAAGAGATTTGAGATATTTTTTAAATTGTTATAAACAATATGGTTATATTTTACAAGCCTAAAAATGTATAACCTATTTTTTTACTTTCTCTTTACACCCTATACATTTTTTGTTATCTTTCAATGCAAATTAACATTAATATTAATAATTATAATTTTTGTCCGGCCTTTTTATAAAGGCCAATAATCGTTTGGTAATCAGTCCCAGATCAAAAGTCTCCGTGACCAAATTCTTGCGAACGCGGTTCGTGAGCCGCTTACCAGGCGTTCGAAACTCAGCTGCGACCGATTTGTGCAGCAGACCGTGTCGCGTTGTTATAACGTGTTGGTATGGGAGCCGGTCGTTTAGAAAGCAATGGCAAATGCTGGTGTTGACTGCAACGTCATGTAAGCAGTGTTGCCATCTCCCTTTGATGAAAAAGCACCAAAATCGACCCAAAAAAGCACTAAAAAGCACCAACATTTTTTAGGAAGCACCAAATAAAAAAGCACCAACTGTTTTTATTACAAATGTAACAAGGTAGCACAGTATAATTTATTATTATCACTTCATATTACAATGAAGTTTATTCCAGATCCGCCAAATCCCAATCAGAACTACTTTCGAGCTAAAAAAGCACCAAACTGCAATACTATTTTTGGGGGGAATCACTAAAACAAGCCCTGGCGGTATTCATTCAAAATGTTATAAAGTAGCACATTATAATTTATTATTATCACTGAATATTAGAATGAAGTTTATTCCAGATCTGCCAAATCCCAGTCAAACAACTCCTCTTCAGTTTCTGTAGCTATTTCCTGCTGTGTTTGCTCCTGCGATGATGAGGATGAGGAGGATGATTGAAAGAAACATGTATATGCCTCCTGTGATCCAATTTTTCGCAGAATATCCTTAGGTAGTTTATAATCATGACAGCATTTGCCATATCTTTTCATTCCATATCTAATAGTCAAAACAGCTGTCAAACTCTTTATGCTAAGTCTATTCCGCAATTTTGATTTTATAACTCCCATCTGACTGAAAATACGCTCCACGTCCGCATTAGAATGAGGTAAAATGAGCAGAGTTAAAGCTAAATCTGTAAGATCTTGGAAAGGATTTTCACCGGTGGCATCCCTGTATGAGGCTATTTCTGCCCACAGTCCAAGTGTGTCAGAGGTCTGTGTCCACTGCATATGATGAAGTTTTCTCCACTGGAAATCGATGCGGGTGAGAGTAGCTGCATCTTCTACAAACATTTTAGCAAGATCCAATATACAGGGCTTCATTGGCTGTAGACATCCACTTCCACTAAGACATGACATGGACTGTAACACTCAAACGTTATCGGGTGTACGTAAACGCAGCTGTGTCAATAGCTCTATTAAAAACTGGATGCACCTTCCACGAATTTCTTTCTCATCGGGAAACTTGTAGTCTGCTATTAAAGGGAGTTAAATTAGTTGAATATTGCGCGGTAACGTACTAAGACTGTTTTACTCCCTCGCTTCAGTTCAAATTCGGCTTTTTAGTGTTCCCAAAATGAATTTTAAAGTAATTTTTACCCACCCCAAAAAAGCACAAAAAAGATCACCCAAAAAATTTTGTGAAGCACTAAATTTACGCGGCCGCGCTAAAAGGAAAATTTTCGCACTAACTGACTTGAAAAAGCACTAAATTTAGCGCGAAAGAGTACTAAAATGGCAACACTGGTTATTCTGCAACCAACGCGTCCCGCCGTTTATCGTTGCCATGACCACACGATTGCGTCCCTTTTGGTGCCGTGGTAACAACGATTTATCAAATGATCATGCCTAGCGGGAAATCTACCACAGGGCCCTAGGCTGCAAGGTCAGTAACATGAGGAAATAAGTAGAGTAAAAGTCAAGGGTCATTTTCTTTGCTTTGAAACGTATTATAAGAGGTATATGGTGCTAGCATCATCGATGGTCCTAACGCTTCACATACCAACATCAAGCTCCTTCTACAGTCCCACCATCCCCCACCACCTGTCCCCCGTCCCCCACGACAGTTTAGGCTAGGGTTCGGTAACAATTTTGTAGTGTTGTGCCGGAGTAATGTTGCAAAGTCGCTCAGCGTGCCAACCTAAGCCATATTTGTTTATATACACCAGCCCTTGAACTAATTAATTTGATCTTGATCTTGTATGTTGATGTTTCAGATAGATTAAATAACTATTCTATTCTTTGTATTTATGCAATACTTTAATACAAATAGAAACGAAAACAAATATAGTTTGCAAAATTTAACTTCTAATTTAAGTTATTATTTTGAAATTTTATTATAAAATTGCAATACCTATATTTTTCATAGATAGCTGAATAGTTTTTGTGCTATGATCGCGGTGGCAAAGCACTGGTATGATTATATTACAGCTCAGAGAACTATACAGTTGGTGGCGGGGGTGGTCGGGAGAGAGGGGAAGGATCGTATGGAAACACAACTTTGTCAAGGCCAGTCATTGTTGCTCTTTCAACACTGACCCAGTTTGCATTGAATCGCACATTCTTGTCTTCGATATCTAACAACTGAAATATGAACAACTTTTAATAAACTTATGTACCTCAATGTCATTAAAAGTTCAGTGTTTTATGAGGTCATCTATTGTATTTAAATCCACTCAGTGTGCCACTGAAAATCTTTCTGCGTGCCACCCTAGGCAGGCGTGCCGTGGGTTGCTGACGCTTGATATAAACCATTCGGTACTCGATGTGTGATATGGTCAGTATTACGCAATTCGCATTTACTTCCCAGAATATTTACTGGCACCCAGTTTAGGATGGGTCGATCTGGACGTCCAGTTCAATAAAACCAATACCTCCGCCTCCTTAGGGATTCAAACATATGACCCTCTAGATGTCAGTAAGCAGCTCCCAAATGCGCTAACCGCTGCTCCCTCTAAGAGTACGGTGATGATGAATCAGATTGGTGGACATAATTGGACGATAGGTTACTGACCGGTAATGCATGAGTTAGAAACACAAACTACATGACTTGGCTAGCCACGCGTTTGTTTGCTACTGAAATGGGGTTCAGAACCAAACAAGGATGCGGCTCGTAAAGCAGTGTAGTTGGTGTTTCTATGTCGTAACGCGATGGGTTTTGTCAGGTAATTGCTACTCATTTGTGGCTGGAAAAGCAAATTATGGAATGAGGAGTGCCAGGAGAGTGGAGAAGAGGAGGACTACAGGTAGATTCAAGATATTATAGATAATGTGCACTGACAGCATCTGAGGGCTAACGCTTATAACAGTTATGATTGAAATGTTCTTTTTTTTTTTGCTCTCCGGCTTTGAACTCAAGCGTAGTCCATACACGTGGAACAACTTCTAGGGTACCGGACTGAATTTTGCGTGTAGATTAGCTTTCCTTATTACCAGTGTCCTTCGTCATCAGGCGAACCCACTCCGACTTCAGTAGTACTTGTAATATACGTCACCAAGTCAAGGACATTTTAGTTCAACTGACCGGTGTAGGGGTTGAACCCGCTACCTCAGCATCAGCACACCGTATGTTTAAGAACGAGCGCTCTTATCCATTCGGCCATGTGAATTGTCTACTTTAAATTTGTTTTGTCTTTTCTTTCTTTTTTTTTGTTGTTGTTGTTGTAAATTTGGTTCTCTAAATTTATAATTGTATTCAAACTTTTAACTCTTCTTTCAGGTTTCATATATACCCTGCTTTCACACTTCAAGGAAGATAATAGTTTATTATACTAACCCCTCTTGTCTAAGACCTCCGTGGCAATGTCTACTCCTTGCGCAGCAGAGACAAAACGAGGGGAGGGGAGCCCAAGCCTACAGTTAAACTAGTCCTGAAGAAGAGCTTGCTTCCCCTGGGTGAGTGAGGGTGTGCGGCTTCTTCAGCAGTGAATATCATGCGGAGAAGACAACATGGCGGCAATGACGTCTAGTGATAGTGATGCATAGCGAACCACTGATGCGGAGTTGACGAAAGAAGCAAAAGTGTCGAGGGAAGGCGTTGGATACCAGCAGTCGAAGAAAGTGCTGTGCAAATTGTGGCAGATCACAATGTGCAAAATGTTTGCCCCACCCCCTCCCTCTTCGGGGGGCGGGATAGCTTGTGGACAGGCACACGGCGTATTTGTGAGATAAGTTCCAAGAAACGATTAAAACGTCTCAAAAGTGGAAGGCAGTGTGCGAGCGCATCACAGAAAAAAGACAGTCGGAATCATGCCCCTGTTGGGCCCGTCCCTAGAGAGTATCAAGGAGGTAACGGTATCTAAACATTCAACGAAAGTAGACCTCTTCTGAAGATCGGAAACGTCCTGTCCTGCTTGCTTCGCTGCGGAGTTTATATCACTCTTTTTTTTTTAAATGTTGCATATCCCTTAAAGGACGTTGCAGTCAACGCCTGCCTTTTTCATCTGCTGTTGATGTGCTAGGCAAGTTTTACGTTCGGTAGTTTGCCACTGCTTTCTGAACGATCGGCTCACATACCTCCGTAAGTTACCAGCCCGGCGCGATCAGCTGCCGAATCTCGCGCAGCTGTTTTCCCTCACGTGGATATACGGAATTACGAGCAACGTCGTTAACCCCTTGGCCAGATCACTCTACTAAAAGCAGTAATTATTTACATATTCACGACATTCCCATCAATCACCCCGACTTGCACATTTATTTCTCTTAAAAAAAAAAATACCGCTATGAGAGCCGCAATTGCTTGATGGTTAAACATAGGCCTTTCGGCCCTGCGGTCATCGGTTCGATCCGAAACGGGGCGAGTTCGATTTCTTAAAATTGATCTGAGCACCCACGTCGATACAGTCTAAAATCGGCACTGGGAAATATTCAGAGACGTAAAGACAACTGGCCTGATGCTGACTACATCAGCCACCCAGTGCTGACTGGTCTGTAGCAATGTAGGTCTAACACCGTATGACAAATGTGCCTTAAGTCGTGTACAAGGTTTGTTTACATACAGGCAGTGGTTGTTTTCATATTCACGACATTCCTATCATTCATACTCAGATCTCCAGGAACATTTCCCCCAAGAAAATCAGTAGTTAGTTTCAGGATCATGGTATACCTGTGAAGTTATTGCTGGGGTGAAGTTGGTTGATTGACACTCTATATCACAAGTTTAAGCTCTGCGGGTAGGCAGGTAGGTATACAGGTAGGCAGGCAGGTATACAGGTAGGCAGGCAGTTATACAGGTAGGCAGGCAGATATACAGGTAAGCAGGTAGGCAGGCAGGCAGGTATACAGGGAGGCAGGCAGGTAGGTTTACAGGTAGGCAGGTATACGGGTAGGCAGGCAAGTATACAGGTAGACATACAGGTATACAGGTAGACAGGCAGGTATATAGACAGGTAGGTAGGTGTACAGGCAGGCAGGTAGGTATGCAGGTATACAGGTAGGTATACAGGCAGGCAGGTAGGCAGGTAGGTATACAGGCTGGCAGGTAGGCAGACATGTATACAAGTAGGCAGGTAGGTATACTGGCAGGCAGGCAGGTATACAGGTAGACTGTTAGGTATACAAGTATGCAAGTAGGCAGGCAAGTATACAGGTAGGTAGGCAGGTATACAGGCAGGCAGGTAGGTATACAGGTAAGCAGGTAAGCAGGTATACAGACAGGCAAGTATACAGGTAGGCAGGCAGGTATACAGGCAGGTATACAGGTAGACAGGCAGGTATACAGGCAGGTATACAGGCAGGCAGGTATACAGGTAGGCAGGCAGGTATACAGGTAGGCAGGCAGGTATGCAGGTAGGCAGGCAGATATACAGGTAAGCAGGTAGGCAGACAGGTATACAGTGAGGCAGGCAGGTATACAGGTAGGCACGTAGGCAGGCAGGTATACGGGTAGGCAGGCAAGTATATAGGTAGACAGACAGGTATACAGGCAGGCAGGCAGATATACAGACAGGTAGGTAGGTGTACAGGCAGGCAGGTAGGTAGGCAGGTATACAGGTAGGCAGGTAGGTATACAGGCAGGCAGATAGGCAGGTAGGTATACAGGCAGGCAGGTAGGCAGACAGGTATACAAGTAGGCAGGTAGGTATACTGGCAGGCAGGCATGTATACAGGTAGGCCGGTATGTATACAAGTAGGCATGTAGGCAGGCAAGTATACAGGTAGGTAGGCAGGTATACAGGCAGACAGGTAGGTATACAGGTAAGCAGGTAGGCAGGTATACAGACAGGCAGGTATACAGGTAGGCAGGCAGGTATACAGGCAGGTATACAGGTAGGCAGGCAGGTATACAGGCAGGCAGGTATACAGGCAGGCAGATAGGCAGGCAGGTATACAGGTAGGCAGGCAGGTATACAGGTAGGCAGGCAGGTATACAGGCAGGCAAATAGGCAGGCAGGTATACAGATAGACAGGCAGGTATACAGGTAGGCAGGCAGGTATGCAGGCAGGCAGGTATGCAGGTAGGTATACAGGTAGACAGGCAGGTATACAGGTAGGCAGATAGGTAGGCTGGTATACAGGTAGGCAGGCAGGCAGGCAGACAGTAGGTAGGTAGGTAGGAAGGTAGGTAGGTAGGTAGGTAGGTAGGTAGGTGGACGGAAAGACAGACAGATAATGTTGACAAGAAAAGCGTTTAAGGTTAACGAACTTTAAAAATAGAACGATACAGCATCGATTACACTCAGACAAAAAACACACACAAGAATAACCTGATTGTGAGAAAACAAAATCAGATCATATCAAAGAAAATCGCCATACTGAACAAACACAGGCCCTGCTTTAATTAGCAGATCCCTAATGACGGAATGGGACATACTTGTCACCATAGACTGGCTGACGTTTTCTTTGGAATACATTAAGATATCGATTAGGAGCAAGAACCTCTGTCAAGGCGTACCTGAAAGTAGGTTCTGTATAACAAAAGGAAATAGTGCTTTCTCGTGTAGGGCATTGTGCACACTTGGTGAATTCTTGAAACTGCCGTCACTGCACTAATTTAGAAACAGTGGCTGGGAAATGCCGATAGTTGCTACAAAGAAGCATTGGGGGTGAGAAGTGCGAAAGATTTGAAGCGATAACGGTAACCTTATGGCAGATTTGTCGGAAGGAGGTGCAATTATAGGACTTTCTATTCTTCAATACTACACATTGTTTTTAAGGATTAGGGACTAGAGCGTAGATGAAAATTTAAAACAGACGTAAAACGAAGCATGACCTGTAATGAGGTTTCAAGTGTGAGGGTAAATCGGTAAATAAATACCAAATAATATAAGACAGTTGCGAAGTTGTTGCTGTTAGTTTATAAAGGTGTCAATATGTGGCATACCCATCTAGCTTGGTACCTATGTGTGGCAGATGACCATTGCCGATATCTTATATCAAGCGCATGCGCATGCAGCGTTCAACGTGTATATGATGTTGAAAACGGCCGTACTCTCAGACTGTCCCAGCAAAAACAAAAAGCGTGCTGGTATTCATCAGACTGTCTATAATGTAGACGACTTACGGCCAATGATATTCATCAGGCTGTCTATAGTGTATACGACTTACCGCCAATGATATTCATCAGGCTGTCTATAGTGTATACGACTTACCGCCAATGATATTCATCAGGCTGTCTATAGTGTATACGACTTACCGCCAATGATATTCATCAGGCTGTCTATAGTGTAGATGACTTACCGCCAATAATATTCATCAGACTGTCTATAGTGTAGACGACTTACCGCCAATGATATTCATCAGGCTGTCTATAGTGTAGAGACTTACCGCCAATGATATTCATCAGACTGTCTATAGTGTAGAGACTTACCGCCAATAATATTCATCAGACTGTCTATAGTGTAGACGACTTACCGCCAATGATATTCATCAGGCTGTCTATAGTGTAGAGACTTACCGCCAATGATATTCATCAGACTGTCTATAGTGTAGAGACTTACCGCAAATGATATTCATCAGATTGTCTATAGTGTAGACGACTTACCGCCAATGATATTCATCAGGATCTCTATAGTGTAGAGACTTACCGCCAATGATATTCATCAGACTGTCTATAGTGTAGAGACTTACCGCCAATGATATTCATCAGGCTGTCTATAGTGTAGAGACTTACCGCCAATGATATTCATCAGACTGTCTATAGTGTAGAGACTTACCGCAAATGATATTCATCAGATTGTCTATAGTGTAGACGACTTACCGCCAATGATATTCATCAGGCTCTCTATAGTGTAGAGACTTACCGCCAATGATATTCATCAGACTGTCTATAGTGTAGAGACTTACCGCCAATGATATTCATCAGACTGTCTATAGTGTAGACGACTTACCGCCAATGATATTCATCAGACTGTCTATAGTGTAGACGACTTACTGCCAATGATATTCATCAGACTGTCTATAATGTAGACGACTTACGGCCAATGATATTCATCAAGCTGTCTATAGTGTATACGACTTACCGCCAATGATATTCATCAGGCTGTCTATAGTGTAGAGACTTACCGCCAATGATATTCATCAGGCTGTCTATAGTGTAGACGACTTACCGCCAATGATATTCACCAGGCTGTCTATAGTGTAGACGACTTACTGCCAATGATATTCATCAGACTGTCTATAGTGTAGAGACTTACCGCCAATGATATTCATCAGACTGTCTATAGTGTAGAGACTTACCGCCAATGATAATCACCAGGCTGTCTATAGTGTAGACGACTTACTGTCAATGATATTCATCAGACTGTCTATAGTGTAGAGACTTACCGCCAATGATATTCATCAGACTGTCTATAGTGTAGACGACTTACTGCCAATGATATTCATCAGACTGTCTATAATGTAGACGACTTACGGCCAATGCTATTCATCAGGCTGTCTATAGTGTATACGACTTACCGCCAATGATATTCATCAGGCTGTCTATAGTGTAGAGACTTACCGCCAATGATATTCATCAGACTGTCTATAGTGTAGACGACTTACCGCCAATGATAATCATCAGGCTGTCTATAGTGTAGAGACTTACCGCCAATGATATTCATCAGACTGTCTATAGTGTAGAGACTTACCGCCAATGATATTCATCAGACTGTCTATAGTGTAGACGACTTACCGCCAATGATATTCATCAGGCTGTCTATAGTGTAGAGACTTACCGCCAATGATATTCATCAGACTGTCTATAGTGTAGAGACTTACCGCCAATGATATTCATCAGACTGTCTATAGTGTAGACGACTTACCGCCAATGATATTCATCAGGCTCTCTATAGTGTAGAGACTTACCGCCAATGATATGCATCAGACTGTCTATAGTGTAGACGACTTACCGCGAATGATATTCATCAGACTGTCTATAATGTAGACGACTTACCGCCAATGATATTCATCAGACTGTCTATAATGTAGACGACTTACCGCCAATGATATTCATCAGACTGTCTATAATGTAGACGACTTACCGCCAATGATATTCATCAGGCTGTCTATAGTGTAGATGACTTACCGCCAATGATATTCATCAGGCTGTCTATAGTGTAGAGACTTACCGCCAATGATATTCATCAGGCTGTCTATAGTGTTGACGACTTACCGCCAATGATATTCATCAGACTGTCTATAGTGTAGAGACTTACCGCCAATGATATTCATCAGGCTGTCTATAGTGTAGAGACTTACCGCCAATGATATTCATCAGGCTGTCTATAGTGTAGAGACTTACCGCCAATGATATTCATCAGGCTGTCTATAGTGTTGACGACTTACCGCCAATGATATTCATCAGACTGTCTATAGTGTAGAGACTTACCGCCAATGATATTCATCAGGCTGTCTATAGTGTTGACGACTTACCGCCAATGATATTCATAAGACTGTCTATAGTGTAGAGACTTACCGCCAATGATATTCATCAGGCTGTCTATAGTGTTGACGACTTACCGCCAATGATATTCATCAGACTGTCTATAGCAGTGTTTCCCAACCTTTTTTGTGCCATGCCCCACTTAAGCCTTTCTAAAATTCATATTGCCACCCCTCCCCCGCCCCACGCCCCCCCCCCCCCCTCAACATATACATTATTTTTAATATTCAAAAATTGAAATGTTCACTAAAGAAACTTGAATGATAGGTTTTAGGAAGAAATCACTAGGTAATTATTGAGCAAACACAGTAAGTAAATTTTCAAAACATATAATGGAGAACTGAAATTCAAGTACAAAATAATTTTAATGAAAGATTTTTCTATATTATTTTAATTATTAGTAATTATTTATTATTTAAATTTAGTGAGATCCTTGCGCTTGATGCTTGCTGCAAAGAGATCTTATGTCAGGTTCCAATTTAGTTAACTTCAGTCTCAAGTCTCCCCGTTTTGTTATATTCAGCCGATTTCTTCCATTTTCGAATTGCCCCCCTTAACAGTCGAATTGCCCCCCTGTGGGGCGTGGGCCCCATGTTGGGAAACACTGGTCTATAGTGTAGACGACTTACCGCCAATGATATTCATCAGACTGTCTATAATGTAGACGACTTACCGCCAATGATATTCATCAGGCTGTCTATAGTGTAGATGACTTACCGCCAATGATATTCATCAGACTGTCTATAATGTAGACGACTTACCGCCAATGATATTCATCAGACTGTCTATAGTGTTGACGACTTACCGCCAATGATGTTCATCAGGCTGTCTATAGCGGCAAGTGTTAGTTGTAGAAAAGCGGTCACCATCATGGCAGCCAACGAGGTGCTAATGATGAAGAAGCTAAGCGTGAGGTGCAAACGTGGTTACAACAACAGTCGAAAGACTTTTATTGTGCAGGTATGGGCTTAGTGATATAACGATGCAATAAATGTATCAATGGTAGCAGAAATTATACTGACAAATAAAGAAGCATGTGCACACAGCAATACACAGTTTTCAAGTTCTCATATGGTTTATTTCACATACTATTTTGTGGTTTATTTATTGATGTATCTCCGTGCATTCACAGTTATCAAGTAACTATGCCGAGTAGCACAAGCAATCATGTTTTATGTATTTATTTTTATATAGCTGATTCAGCCCTCCTGGGTTATAAGTGGGATGTACTGAATATACTCTCTCTCTCTCTATTTCTCTCTCTCTCTCTCTCTCTCTCTCTCTCTCTCTCTCTATATATATATATATATATATATATATATATATATATATATATATATATATATATATATATATATATATATAATAAGTTGCATATCCCTTACAGGACGTGATTCAGTCAACACCAGCATTTTTCAGCTGTTGTTGATGTTCTTTCCAAATTATGCTCACTCAGTAGTTTGCCATTGCTTTCTGAGCGACCGGCTCACATACCCCTTAAGTTACCAACGCGACGCGATCCATATATATATATATATATATATATATATATATATATATATATATATATATATATATATATATATATATATATATATATATATATATATATATATATACACTAGCTGACCCGGCCCGGCTTCGCCCAGTCCCTGGTGGGGAGCATCTCATTTAATTCATATAAGTAGTCATATAAGTTCTCGTTCCCGTTACCGACTGTCTGTCTGTCTGTCTGTCTGTCTGTCTTTCTGTCTGTCTGTCTGACCCGGCCCGGCATCGCCCAACTCCTGGTGTGGAGCATCTCATTTAATTCATATAAGTAGTCATATAAGCTCCCGTTCCCGTTCCCGACTATCTGTCTGTCTGTCTGTCTGTCTGATCCGGCCCGGCTTCGCCCAGCCCCTGATGGCGAGCATCTAATTTAATTCATATAAGTAGTCATATAAGTTCCCGTTCCCGACTGTCTGTCTGTCTGTCTGTCTGTCTGTCTGTCTGTCCGTCCCTCCCTCTCTGTCTGTCTGTCTGTCTGTCTGTCTGCCTGTCTGTCTAATCATTTATTGGTTGCAGTTAGAACAACCTTAGATAAACGAAGACCAACTTACAAAAAGCATTAGAAAGAGCACTTGAAAGATCTTTACATCTTCCCCCAACAATTAACTTGGGTAAATGGAGCGGCGGCAGCAGCATCAGCAGAAGAAGGAAAAGGAGGAGTAGACAACTGCAGCGAAAAGGTGGGTCTGTCTATCTATCTGACCCGGCGTGGCTTCGCCCAGCTCCTGGCGGGTAGCGTCTCATTAAATTCATACAACAAAAAAAGTAACTTAAAAGAATGTCCTTCCACACACCATCCATTATTTTTAATGAAAACTCTTTCTAATCACCTGCATGACTACAGTAACTTCTTAAGCAAAAAAAAAAGATGAGTTACAATGTTATGCATTGTGCATTATTTTTATGAAAACTTTGAAAATGCCTTACAGATTGTATCATTATTTATTATAACTCATATGCCGGTACATAACTATGGACAAAGAGTTTATAAATCTTTGAAAACGATGCCACAATATGACTATAAGTTATACAGAAAAGTTATGCCCCTTGAAATAACTTTTACAGAGTTAGGTCCCCTGAGATATATGAAATTATAATGAAAAATGAAAAATGAAATAATACTGAGTAAGCAGGCGATTTCACACTAAAAAAATATCACAGTTGGCAGCTCTGGAATGAAAGGAAGACGTGTAGAAAATTTCATCTCAATCGGATGGGCCGTTCGCGAACAAATAAAGGACATACATACATACATACATACATACAGATGGACGGAGATTGCCTTTTATATATATATATATATATATATATATATATATATATATATATATATACATATATATATATATATATATAGAGAGAGAGAGAGAGAGAGAGAGAGAGAGAGAGAGAGAGAGAGAGAGAGAGAGAGAGAGAGAGAGAACGTTAGTATGTTGTACATAGTTTAGCATTCTCTTTGTATATAATAATTTTCCACGAGTATCGATTTCGGACATATGTTATATTAATTTAACAAATTATGTAAAATAAAAATATGTCTATCATATAGTGTGAATACCGATTGTCATATATTATGTATCGTTAAGTATTCATTTTGCAATACTTTAACATAGATATCATTTTTTCATTAATTTATAAAGTATACTGCATGAGGTTCTGTCTATAATATTACATAGACTTTGTTAATATGTTAAATTGCCTCGAATGTATGACTCCTATTTATATTGGTCTGCAGCAACATAATCTTATGCCACACAGGGGCGTCACCAGGGGGGTGCGGGGGGTGCGGGCCGCACCAGGTGACACCATCAAGGGGTGACACCAAAATAAAAAAATTGCAAATTTGACAAAGCAGACATAGCTCTATCTAGTCGGGTTTCATAACCGTTCATTGTTAAATACATGAGCAGGCACAGGGTGCCACCATGCAGAGCGTCTGGTGCTTAAATGAATAAGACGCAGAGCTAAGAGCTGCTCGGAGCCTCGGAGTCGGAGTAGAATCGTGGGTCATTTGCAAACGCGCCAATTAATGACGTGTGGAGTCACGTGGTTGCAGAAAATGACAGACGTTGTTTACAGGTTAGTTTTTTATGTAAATAATTATTGTTTCGAAATTTTATAATTTTATCAATATCACTAAAATATAAATATTTTAAAGTAAATTAATTAGGACAGAGCATAAATTTTAAAGGAGAAAAACAGCGGCAGGCTTCCACTTAAAAAAGTTAGTATTACTATACTAAAGTATACTAGTAGTTTACTACTACAATAAATTAATAATTACGGCATACACACGTTTTTCTATCTGTCTGAAAAATATATATTTTAATTTTTAATTAAATTTTTTAATTAAAAAGATGTAAATAGAAAAATAAATAACGGTTGTGTAATTTTTCGAACCAACGAGTCACTGTTGAGACTGCCACACGCAGATCCCCCCAATAATTGATGCGGTTACTGACATTCGCCAGAAATTCGCAATATAAAATAATAAAATATATGTCATGAAATGACAGTCGTGCATTGGCGACAAAACTTCCTGATAAAAGTTAAGAAGAAGTGTTGCAACGAATATTGTTGACCGCCGGTTACATTTGTATATGAATCCATTAATTGTGCCTTGCAGCATTTGCCATCCGCATCGTATGCAGGTTGGTATGTTCAATACTCCATTAGCCAGTAAAAAAGTTACAATCCACTCAAACTTGTTACAATGAAATAAAACAGTTGTAACTTCCATGGACAATATTTTAAAAAAAATTTAATATTTTGTATGTCAAGTTTTCTTTTTTAGACGGTTCTTTTTAGTGTACATAATCATTTTTTAATTACATTTTAATTCTACGGTAAACAACGCAATTTAACCTAAATAACTATATTTATTAAATTATGAATAAATCATAAATGTTTGGATTATAATTATTTATACAGATTTTATATATTTATATTATATCTTTTTGCCGCAATATCCTGAAACAGGATGGAAACGCGGAAAAAAAAAAAAAAAAAATTTATTATAGATTTATTATTTTAGAATATTCCATCATGCCACGTGGAGTGCACAAATCAAAGAGGCCTAGTGAATGCGAGCAGCGAAAAGCAAAGAAGAAAAAATATGAATCACTAAATTCACTACCTGGATTCATGCTTCAATATGTCAAGAGACCAAGTGATGGACAAGGTTCATCAAAAGACGTTCTTCCTCAATCTACAATTGATAAGGATTCCTCCCATGCTGACAGCATGCATTCTTCAAAAGAGCAACTAGAGCCAGAAATGGAAGAGAATCACGAGATTGATGCAGAAATACATAATGAAATAGCAGTGGATGAAGTTGAAACAGAAATGCATGCTGAAAATGATTATCGTCATGATACTGTAAATGTGATGAGTCAAGTGGATGAGAAAAATTGGAATATTTTATCTGATGCTTCTTTCTGGAATGCACCAGTTCCAGATCATTTTCGAGTTGAAATTATCAAAAGAGGAAGTTGTTCTTTTCAGAACAAGGATGGGCCTTTCAGTACTGTGACAAGGCAAGGTGCAAAGACTAAAGGAGATGTGCGCCAGCTGTCAAAAGAATGGTTCTACAAGACGATGCCAAATGGTGAGAAAATACTGCGGTCATGGATGGTTTACTCGCTCGTCAGTGAGAAATTATACTGCTTTTGCTGCAGACTCTTTGCTGTTAATGTAACAGAACAAACATCAAAATTTGTCACTGGGTTTCAGCAGTGGTGGAAGCTGAGCCCAAAATTACATAATCATGAGATATCGGATGACCATCTAGGTTACCTTGAAAAATTGAAAACATTGGCAGCAGGCCTTAAGCTGCACAAAACAATTGATGCCGACAGTGTTGCTGTAATGGATAGGGATAAAAAAAATGGAGGGATATCTTGCACAGGTTGTTTGATATCACATTGTTTCTTGCTAAGCAAAATCTGGCATTTCGTGGCCATAAGGAAGATGCATCTTCGTTGAATAAAGGAAACTTTCTTGAGATGGTTGAGATGCTTTCTAAATATGACCCTGTGTTGAAAGAGCACCTAATGAGATTAAAGCGAACTACATCTGTAACAGTAAAAGCATCCGTATCTTATCTTTCACCAGAAACTCAGAATGAATTTATATAACTGTTCTGGCAAATCATGTGAAGGAAATTCTTGTAAATGATATAAAGGCTGCAAGGTATTTTGGAATTATGTTTGACAGCACACCTGACATATCACACACTGACCAGATGTCTGAGGTGATCAGATATGTGAAAATCCACAATGGGGAAGTTGAAGTGAGAGAAGTGTTTCTAGGATTTTTCCCTTTAAAGGGGAAAAAAGCTGATGACCTCAGTTCAGACATTTTAAAAAATCTAGAAAGTGATGGACTTGACATAATGATGTGCAGAGCTCAAGGTTATGATAATGCTGCCACAATGTCTGGAATTCATGGAGGTGTTCAAGCCATTCTGAAAAGAAAGAATAAGAAAGCTATTTTTAACGGATGCGTGGACCATTCGCTTAACTTGTGTGGTCAACACTCTTTTGCTGAAAATGCTTTATGTGTAACATTTGTTTGGAACTCTTGAGAGAATGTATTCCTTCTTTGCTGCATCCACCCATCGATGGGATGTTTTAATTGAACACACTGCAATGTCGATTAAAAGGCTATCAACAACACGCTGGAGTGCACATCATGCTGCTGTTAAACCGGTGAAAGATAAGTTTGATGAATAGTGTGGCGGCGATTGAAGCTCTATGTGATCCTCGTGAAAATGTGGAAACAAGAGGTGCAGCACAAGGTCTTTTACCTGCTGTCTGTGATTTCACGTTTCTGTGCTACCTTTACTTTTGGGCTGCTGTACTTGAGGAAGTTAATTTGACACAGCAGTATCTGCAGACTAAAGGCTTAACTCTTGACAAAGTAGTGACCAAGTTAGAGGCATTAAGACTTTTTCTGCAGGAGAAGCGCAGTCACTGAGTGGAGCATGCAATTGAACAGGCACTTTTAAAAGCAGACCAATTTGGAATAACAGTAGAGAGAAGATTAAGGTTCAAGAAGAGAATGGCAGGGGAACAACTCAGAGATGCTGGACTCACTATGCAAGAAGAAAACAATAGGGCGATGCTGGAGTGTATTGATCGTTTTCATTCTGAACTCCAGACCAGATCAACAGCGATCAAGGAAGTAGCAAATATGTTTGAGACTGTTCAAGCCAAGAGTCTTCTATCAGCAGCTGAAGAAGAGTTGCTGGTGTCAGTTCCAAAATTGACCACTTTCTATGATGAGTTATCCGAAGTAGAGCTTTTAAAAGAAATACCAAGGCTGAGAAGACACCTGAAGGCAGCAGATATTGATATCCACAAAGCGAAAGACTGGTCAATATTTGATATTTTAAAATTAATAGTTGACTGGGATTTCCTTGAATCTCTCCCAATACTCTTACTAAGCCTACAACTATTTCTTACGATCTGTGTGTCTGTGGCTTCATGTGAGAGGAGCTTTTCAAAACTGAAACTTATAAAGAACTATTTGCGATCAACCATGGGACAGTCAAGACTTTCTGATCTGGCTATATTATCAATTGAAAGTGATATGGTTGAAGTCCTCTAAAAGTACTGGAGAGTTTTGGTCAGAGACCATAACTTTATGAAGGGAAAATCCCAACTGCACCTCCCCGCGGTAGAGGATGGAAACACACTACGGTGTGGCTAACACAGCTCTGGGGACCGAGTATCCACCGGAATAAGTGGACAACTCTGCAGCTGAGCAGAGCAGGGCACTCACTTGTCCTTACAGTCGGAAATGGCTGTCAAAGGCAGAGGTAAAAAGACCACCATGTGAATGTGGAAGGCAAGGGGAAACCACCACATTATCTTCCCAAGACTTCATGGCAAAACATATATCAAAGTTAGTGAAGGACGTTAATGGCTGTCTTAGGGCATCCTCGTCCGGTAGGGACAGTCATGAGCCACAGGTGACACCAGACCGTCATCCAGCTACTGATGGCAAAATCTTAACTAAAATAAATAAATTTAGAGTAGGAACATGGAATGTTAGGACATTAAATGAGCTAGGAAAGTTGACCAATGTTCTAAGAGAGATGGATAGCATGAAAATGAATATACTAGGCATTAGTGAGATGAGATGGAAGGGATCGGGCAAAATTATAGCTGACAATCACACAATAATTTATTCTGGAGGGGATACACATGAAAAAGGTGTAGGAATAATATTAGACGAAAAAACAGCCAAGTCAATTAATGGATACTGGTGTATTTCAGATAGAGTTATTATGGTAAAAATCAAAGGCAAACCAATAGACATAAATATTATACAAGTATATGCACCAACAGCAAGCAGTAGTGATGAAGAAATACAACACTTTTACGACGAAATAGAAATGGCGATGGCTCAAATTGGATCACAAGAAATAAAGATAATACTTGGTGATTTTAATGCAAAAGTAGGAAAGGGAAAAATGGAGGATGTAGTGGGGAATTATGGTTTAGGTACAAGAAATGAAAGAGGGGAAAAGCTAATAGAATGGGCAAATATCAATGATATGATAATTGGAAACACATGGTTTAAACACCATAAAAGACGACTGTACACATGGATAAGCCCTGATAAGAAAATACGCAACCAAATTGACTACATACTAATTAATAAAAGATTTAGAAATGCTTTAATGAATGTAAAGACAATGCCTGGTGCTGACTGTAATAGTGATCATGTACCACTATGTGGACAAATAAAAGTAAGATTAAAGAGAGGGAAAAAAATGGTTAAGAACATGAGACTTAATAAAGAGGTTCTGAAAATAGATAAAGAAATGCAAGAACAATACAGAGTGACTGTGAAAAATAGGTACAATGCAATAACTAAAATACAGAGTATAGATGAACAATGGGAAATGTTAAGGGACTCCATTCATCAAACTAGCAAAGAAGTATTACCGGAGAGAGGCAAAATAGCTAAGAAAAAATGGATGAATGAAGATATCTTAAAACTGATGGACAAAAGAAAACAGAGTAAAAATGACAAACAAGAATACGCTAAGATAAATAAAGAAATAAAAGATAAATGTGGGAAGGCTAAAGAAAGTTGGTTAAACGAGCAATGCAAAAAATTGAATTAAATTCCATTAAAGATACAAAAAATATGCACAGACAAATCAGTGAGCTTACAGGAAGAAAAATAAGAATAAATACAGGGTGTTTGAAATCAAAAACAGGAAAGATAATATTAGAGGAAGATGCTATAATGAAGAGGTGGAATGAGTATATAAGAGAATTATATGAAGGAGAAAGGGAAGAATTAACAGAAGATAGTAACTTAGAAGGTCCACCTATTCTGAAAGAAGAAGTCGCTGACGCTATGAAACGTATGAAGAAAGGAAAAACAGCTGGGCCAGATGAAATCACAATAGAAGAATTAGAAGTATTGGGAGAATTTGGAGTAGATATATTAACCAAAATGTTGAATGATATTTACAGCAGTGGATATTTACCCAGTGATATGCTGAAATCTGTATTTATAGCTATACCAAAAAGACCAGGAGCAATTGATTGTGAAGATTTTCGTACAATTAACCTTATAAACCATATCACTAAGCTTCTACTCAGAATCATAATGAGAAGAACCAAAAAGAAAATAAAAATGGAAATTAGTGAAGAACAGTATGGATTTGTGGAAGGAAAGGGCACAAACAATGCAATTTATACATTACGGACACTAATAGAAAGGTCAATAGAGAAACAGAGAGACATATATTTGTGCTTCATAGATTATACTAAGGCATTTGATAAAGTAAAACATGATGAACTGATTAAAATGTTGGAAGATATCAACACTGATGGAAAAGATTTAAGAATAATAAAGAATATTTACTGGAACCAAGTAGCAGCAATTAAAATGGGAAATAAAGAGGGTAGTTACGAACAGAAAAAGCTAGGAGTACGACAAGGGTGTGTCTTGTTACCAGATCTTTTCTCCCTTTATAGCGAAGTAATAATGAGAGGGATCAAAGAGATGCCAGGAATACTAGTTGGAGGTTATAATATAAATAATATACGCTATGCAGATGACACAGTATTGGTGGCGGATAATTCAACAGACCTACAACAATTATTAGACGTTGTAGTAACAGAGAGTGCAAGGAAAGGACTCTCCTTGAATATCAAGAAAACAATAACAATGGTAATATCAAAGAAAATGGTGACACCAAAATGTGACATAGAAATAGAAGGGAAAATCCTTAACCAATTTGATAATTTTAGATACCTAGGGGCATTTATAACATCAGATGGAAGATGTACAACAGAGATTAGGAGCAGAATAGGGCAGGCAAAAGCCGCATTTCAGAAAATGAAGAGTATCTTATGCAATAAGTCACTATCACTGAATGTAAGAAAGAGAGTGCTGAAATGCTATGTAGAACCAGTTTTGCTGTATGGCAGTGAATCTTGGAATGTAAATGAACAAATTAAGAAGAAATTAGAAGCAACAGAGATGTGGTTCCTGAGACGAATGTTGCGAATTCCTTGGACTGCCAGAGTAACTAACGACGACTGCCTGAAACAGGCTAACGAAACTAGAACATTATATACAACAATAAGACAGAGACAAACAGCTTTCCTCGGTCATGTGATGAGAAGAGAGGCATTGGAGAACATCGTAACAACTGGAAAGATCGAGGGGAAGAGAAGCAGAGGTAGACCAAAAGAAGTGATGCTGGATGGATTGAGACGGTGGCATGGAGGAATATCAGCAGCAGAGTTGATCCAGAAAACCAAAGACCGAGATCTATGGAGAGCCATGAACGCCTACGCCAGCCGGCACGGCACTTGATGATGATGATGATGGTGAAAGATATTGATTTTGATGATGTGATTGACAGGTTTGCAGCTTTGAAGACCAGGATGGGAAACTTTTAATGTTAAATAACAGAAATTTTAATGTTAAATAACAAAAATTTAACTTTGTCCTAGTTTGTCGAAGTTCTTTATTTATGTTTTACCTGAAGTATTGAAGTTATATTGTTCAATTTGTTTTCTTTCTTATGTCCTTATTAACTTTTTGACTTATGTTACAAACATTACTATATGCGATTATATATGGTACAGGAACACTCGGAAGAAGACCATGGTGAAAGTCTAGAGGGGTGACACCAAGAGTTTACCGCACTGGATGACACCAACCCCAGTGACGCCACTGAATGCCACACACGATCCCTTCAGTGTTCCCATAGCCTCAGTTAAAATACCTGAAATTACCCGTACCGCAGCTGTAGAACCCCTGATTGGATACAAATCAATAGATGGGATCAAGCAAACAATCATGCCTGTTTAGTCGCATGTGGATCACAAAGTGGTGAACTGAAAAAAGTCTTGTCATTTCTGATGGGATTATTAGAAAAATAAGGGGAACCTTGAAAGAAGTCGGGCGCCAGGAATCCATCAATCGTACATGAAAGCATGGCTGACATTTGTGTGCGACCCTGCGTGGAAGTGGGCCACTTGTTTTCACAGTAACAACTTTTTCTGTCACTCACACTAAATTTTTGGCAATTCACGCGTTTTCCCCTTTAACTTTTCTATAAAAATAGAATGACAATCAAATAATTTACTGGCATAGCTATTCTTTATTTAGTAAAAGTGGAAGGAAGTTTCATAAAATCAATATCGCAGTTCTAAATTTTTAGACAGTTATTTTGAATTCGTTATTTCTGAAGCGGGCTAGTTGGAAATGTGTATAATCAATTGTTGCCAATTGTGATTACCGTTGGTTTAAATTGTGACCAATTTTTTGTTTTATTGATTGGTTATAATGAATTGTGTTTCGATTCATCTATTTTCAATTCTTACGTTTAATCACACCAGAAGTAGACAATCCACATGCTTTGGGCATGCCGCGAGAAGAGGAAAGCTGTAGTATGTCGCCACAACGGGAAAGTTGGAGGGAAGTAGAGGCAGTGGCAGACCAAGAGAGCAGATTTGGGATAGTTTGAAATCATGGCAGGGAGGAATAGCAGTATCAGACATTTAAACAAAACGGTCACAGACAATAGGTTGTAACATTTATTGTCTGGCATATGTCGCTGCATCTAGTCAGGCGATACTGCAGAATGATATATCATATAAAATGACCAGATGAATCATATTTTGGTTGACATGACCTGTTAGAATGTGGAGCAACTACGTGTGTTATAATTATAAATTTCAGACAAAATATGAGGAAGGGGCTATGAAAGAAAGAAATTGTATATAATTCTGAAGTATACACCTGGCTAAATACAGCGAGATATGTCAGGCAATAAATTGTGTCACCTACGACTTGTGACTGCCGTGTTTACATTTTTTAAATGTTCCATATCTCTTACAGGACGTCGCTGTCAACAACAGCATTTTTTCAGCTGCTGTTGATGTACTAGTCAAGTTTTTACATTCAGTAGTTTGCCATTGCCGGTCTCTCTGGCCCAGGGGTTACACGACTTTCTCCGTAATCCCGTTTATCCACGCAGGGTAACGCAGCGCGCGAGAATTGGAAGCGGTTCTACCCGCGTTGGTGATTTGCGGGATAATTTAACCGGCCGCTCAGAAAGCAATTGCAAACTACTGAGCGTAATCTTGCCAAGAAATCAACAATCAGCTGAAAGATGATGATGTTGACAGCGATGTCCTGTAAAAGGGTATGCGAATTTAAAAAAAAAAAGTTCGCCTTTGCTTTCTGAACGACCAGCTCTCATACCAACACGTTATGACACAACGTGACACGATCTGCTGCACAAATCGGTCGTGGCTGCGTTTCGAACGCCTGGTAGGCGGCTCACGAACCGCGTTCGCAAAGCCTTTCGCCACGGAGACCGTGTTTACATTACCTAAAGGAATACACTGTTTTGAGTATCATTGATGATTGGCAACACATGAGACAGGAGGCTGTTGAAAGGCAGGACCACAAATCCCACCGACAATAAGAAAACGTCGTTTGCTAAAGATACCGAAGACATTGAAAAAGGGAACCCTCTTTTTCTCTTCCTCTTAACTGATTCAATGACAAAGGATAATATATCGCCAAATGTGACACCCCCCCCCCCACCCCCGTTATTTAGACAGAAGGACGATACACCGCCATGTAATTGTCATTGTGTCATTTATTTTGTTTCGTGTATCTTCCCCAACTTTAACGCTCAGTGAACGGAAATTTACATTATAATAATTGTTCATTTGCTTGCGTATCATGTCTGGTTCAAACCCACTTTTTGTTTGGAATTGAATCAGTTAAACAGCTTCGTTGTCTTCTATCCGTTGTCCACAGGTCTGGATTAACCATTAAGTAAAATAAGCGCGTACTTAGGACATCAGAGGCAAGCGGCTATCACAGACAATCTCTGTCACACGGATGTATCACAGACCACATGGTGCAAACTGCAGTTGATACATCTGAACCAGGATTCACAAACAGGAGCTCCCACGCTGAATGCGATCGGCGTGCCAACAGCACAGCAGTCACATTTAACTCTGTGAGCACAGCACGAGATCACATATTCCATGTAATCTAGTTATTAAGTTGATCGCATGATTCTCTATGTGGGATGTGTAGCTAGATTATTATTTTGAATATGAGCTGTGTAATTAGATTATGTCAACTATGATTCTGCGTGTGAGATGTGTAATTTATTATTCCGAATGTAACATGTGTAATTAGATTATATTTCTGTATGTGAGATGTGAAATTAGATTATGATTCTATATGTGAGATGTGTAATTAGATTATAACTCTGAATGTGAGATGTGTAATTAGATTATAATACAGCGTGTGAAATGTGTAATTAGGTTATCATTCCGAATGTGAAATGTGTAATTACATTATGATTCTGAATGTGACATGTGTAATTAGGTTATGATTCTGAATGTGAATGGGAGCACGTGTACACCTCGGAGGAGCAGATGGAGCACCATGGTCTGGTAAGAATGAGGCAACGAGGTGTGACGAGGGGATCTGGCCGACGCTCGGCGCTCGGAGGAAAGGCGAGACGGACATATAATCAGATTGCTACTGGAACTATTAGTGTTGGAACTCTTCGCTGGCTGCTGAGGATGGAGACGGAGCGCTTATGGGAATGTCCCGAATGCTGTGATGTCGGTTCCTAAATCAATCAATCAATCAATCAATCAGAATGTGAGATATGTAATTAGATTATGATACGGCGCGTGAAATGTGAAATTAGATTATTTTTCCGAATGTGACATGTGTAATTGGATTATGATTCTGAATGTGAGATATGTAATTAGATTATGGTTCTGAATGTGAGATGTGTACATAGATTATTAAGATTCTGTATCTGACCTGTGTAATTACATTATGATTCTGAAAGTGAGATGTGTTGTTGTTAGATTATGATTCCACACGTGACATGTGTAATTTGATAATAATTATGTATGTGAGATGTGTAATTAGATTATGATTCTGAATGTGAGACGTGTAATTAAAGGATGATTCTGAATGTGAGATGTGAGATGTGTAATTAGATAATAATTATGTATGTGAGATGTGTAATTAGATTATGATTCTGAATGTGAGATGTGTAATTAGATGATGATTCTGAATGTTAGATGTGTAATTAGATGATTGTTCTGAATGTGAGATATGTAATTAGATGATGATTCTGAATGTGAAATGTGTAATTAGATTATGATTCTGCATGCGGGATGTATAATTATATATATATATATATATATATATATATATATATATATATATATATATATATATATATATATATATATATGATAGTCAGGTCTTAGTCAGATATGACTGAGCTACCGTATAACAGTAGACGGTACTACCTGGTTTCTGTTAGCGCCGAACGTTGGGCGGCGCTTACCAAACCCGACACCCCACATTGTGCCAACGGCTTCGGGCGGAAGAGCACAATTGGGAGGGTACAAGCCTTACCCTGGTGCGAGGAAATGCAAGCTAAAGACAAAATTGTCATGGCAGGGCAGACCAGGCCCTAAGCCTTGGTTGGCGACTGGTCTAGGATCGAAGCTCCGACAGGCGGACAGTTAGAGCATTGCTTTGCTGATCCGGCAGCTTCTGCAGCTTGTCTTGTTCCAGATGTAGGGGTGTTACCTTTCCTCTGGAGTGAACTAGGCAGGCCGAGAGAGGGATCATGCTGCATGGGCAACACATGATCTCTATATTTTAGCCCAGGCTTTGTGCTATGGAGAGGCAATAACTCCATCCCTGGTCTTAACTGGTCTCGGAATCAAAGCGAGAGGCAACTGTTACGGGTTATAAGTCCTTGTCAGTTGGCGTAGACATGGGGCGCCACGCGTTGCCTCTGACGGTGGGAGACACCTATAAGTGTCACTGATCAGCTACCGCCCGCCTCAAGCTGGGCAGCCCCCAGCCAATTGGGTGCTGATCCGCCACAGCCTGCCTGCTTCAATGGGTGCTTGGGGCTAGGACAAAATCTGAATCGCAGGCTATAAAACCAATGCACCAGGTACAAACAAAAATAAAAATAGAAACCTCAAGCTACGGCTTGCAACCTGGAACGTGAGAACCATGTGTCCAGGATTTTCCACTGACTTGACCAATATTGACGATGTGAGAAAAACGGCTGTGATTGATGCCGAACTCAATCATCTTAACATTGATATTGCTGGCCTGCAGGAGACTCGCCTCGCTGAGGAAGGGTCACTCAGGGAAAACAACTACACCTTTTTCTGGAAGGGTAGAGGGCAGGCAGAAAAAAGGCAACACGGTGTGGGCTTTGCAGTGAAGAATTCGCTACTGGGAATGATTGAAATTCCAGCAGGAGGAAATGAAAGACTATTATCCCTGCGCTTGGCAACCTCTTGTGGGTTTGCCACCATTATTACTGCATATGCACCGACACTCGATTCCTCTGATGATGTGAAGGATTTGTTCTATGAGGAGTTAGACTCCGTGATCAAGGCAGTTCCAAAATCTGACTACATTTATATGCTCGGTGATTTCAATGCTCGTGTGGGCAAGGACTCGAGTTCATGGCCAGTGTCCCTTGGAAAATACAACATCGGTCGCATGAATGAAAATGGGCAAAGGCTGCTGGAGCATTGCACCAGTAATGACCTATGTATTACAAACTCTTTTTTTAAAACAAAAGAGATGCATAAGGTCACATGGAAACATCCAAGATCCGGCCATTGGCACCAGCTGGACTTCATCATCACACGGAGACAACATCTGAACCATATATCATTGACTCGTAGTTACCACAGTGCTGACTGTGATACAGATCATTCTTTGGTTGTTGCAAGAGTTAGACTGAGACCAAAGAGAATCTACACAGCTAAACACAAATCTAGCCCCAGGATTAATATTATTAACACTCATGATCCTGAAAAGTGCTTTCAGTTTCAACAGCAACTTGAAGATGCTTTCACTGATACACCAGAAAATTGTACAGTAAATGAAAAGTGGGGTCAAATTAAGGAAACTCTTTATAAAACTGCCGTAGGGGTTTACGGCACTGTGGATCATAAGAGGCAGGACTGGTTTGCGGCCAACAGCGAGACTCTGCAGCCCTTGATTGATAAGAAGAAGAAAGCTCTCTTAAGAAACAAGGAAAGACCAACGCGTAACACTCTGAGTGAGCTAAGGCAAGCTAGGAAGGATGTGCAAAAGGCTGCCAGGCAGTGTGCAAATGATTATTGGATCAAGTTATGTGAGTCCATTCAAATCGCAAGTGATAAGGGAGACATAAGAAGCATGTATGAAGGAATAAAGAAAGCCTGTGGTCCAGTGATCAAAAGAAGTGCACCGCTGAAAACCTTGACTGGAGAAGTCATCACTGATAAGAAACAGCAGATGGACAGATGGGTAGAGCACTATTTGGAGCTTTACTCAAGTGAGACCAAACTAGCGGATGATGCCCTTAACGCCATAGAGGCTCTACCAACTCTTGACCACCTGGACACACTTCCCACCATAACAGAAGTTAAGTGTGCTATAAATGAACTTGCATCTGGCAAGGCTCCAGGTAAGGATGGGATTCCAATAGAGGTTATCAGGAGTGGGCAAGACACACTCACTCTACAGATCCACCAGCTAATAGAGCTATGCTGGCGTGAAGGACAAGTCCCACAGGATTTCAAAGATTCAAACATCATAACGCTGTACAAGAACAAGGGAGATCGGAGCGACTGCAACAACTATAGGGGTATCTCACTTCTGTGTATTGTTGGAAAAGTATTTGCCAGAATTGTTCTGCGCAGACTTCAAGTCCTAGGAGATCAAATCTACCCCGAATCACAGTGTGGCTTTCGACAGAACCGGTCTACCACTGATATGATATTCTCATTGCGACAAATGCAAGAAAAATGCCGTGAACAGAATCAACCACTGTTTATTGCCTTCATCGACCTCACAAAGGCATTTGATTTGGTCAGTCGTGAGGGTCTGTTCAAGGCACTAAAGAAGATTGGCTGCCCACCAACTCTTCTGTCCATTGTGGAATCGTTCCACTCAGGCATGAGGGGTATAATCAAGTTTGATGGTGCAACTTCTGAAGAATTTGAAATCAAGAGTGGAGTTAAGCAAGGTTGTGTACTAGCTCCCACACTCTTTGGAATATACTTTTCACTTCTACTGAAATATGCATTTCGTGATCAGGATGGTGGTATATACATTCACTCACGCTCAGATGGCGGCCTCTACAATGCTCAGAGATTGAAGGCTAAGACCAAAATTAGGAGGGTACTGATCAGAGAGTTGCTTTTTGCAGATGATGCTGCAGTTACGACCCACTCTGAGGAAGAATTGCAATGTCTACTATCTGCATTCTCCAATGCTTGTTCTGAATTTGGTTTAACAATTAGCAAAAAGAAGACACAGATTATGTCACAAGGTGCACATGGGGTACCATCAATCTTTATTGACGACGCCGAACTAGAGATAGTAGACCATTTTACGTATCTAGGATCAGTGGTAAATAGCAAATTATCCCTAGATCAGGAAATCAACATCCGGATTGGTAAGGCAGCAACAACAATGAACAGGTTAAGAAAAAGAGTCTGGGAGAACAGGAAGCTTACTGCCAAAACAAAAGTCCTTGTCTATCAAGCCTGTGTCCTTAGTACTCTTCTCTATGGCAGTGAAACCTGGACAACTTACTCACACCAAGAGAACAATTTAAACAGCTTTCATATGCGGTGTCTGCGAAGAATTCTTGGTATTAAGTGGCAAGACAAAATCACAAATACTGAAGTATTGGAAAGATCAGGTTGTGTGACGGTATATTCCATGCTCAGTCTTCGTAGACTTAGATGGATAGGACATCTTAGGAGGATGGATGATGGTAGAATACCAAAGGATATCTTTTTTGGTGAATTACAGATGGGTAAGAGATCTCAGGGTCGGCCTCTACTACGATACAAAGATGTGTGTAAGCGGGACATGATTGATACAGGCATTGATAATGCACATTGGGAGCAAGTCGCCGCTGAACGTGTTGCATGGAGGGCAAATATCAGAAATGGAATAAAGTCAAAGGAGAAAATTATTGCAGAAAAGTCACACACCAAGCGTTTGAGACGTAAGATGGTGCATGATGGTGGAAATGACCACGTGTTCACATGCACCCACTGTGAACGGACATTTACAGCGCAAATTGGCCTTATCAGTCACACTCGCTACCGCCATAGTTAAAAGTTATTATGCCTTTTTAGAGCACAAACTATCGTCTGTCAAGACGGCAAGGTGCCAATGATATATATATATATATATATATATATATATATATATATATATATATATATATATATATATATATATATATATATAAAGAGAGGCAACGAAATAATCTGTTAAGTGCTCGGGGCATCAAAATATCTTAATCCGGCTTTGACTGCCCCTGTGGCCTTCAGCGCTACGTTAAAGGACACGGCTCATGTGTGAACAGCACCTAATATAATAATACCTTTGCAGAACGCCGCTCTCTTTATGACCCACTCAAGAGTTTCTCCGACCATTTCTCACTCACACTCATGCTCAAAGTGTTTGCAATGTCACATGTTCATCGCCATGCTGGTGGACTCCTGTCCCTTGTTCCAGAAGCCATTCCACACGATTCTGTCCGAGCCACTGTGACATTTAATATAGTTAAAGTATTTCAGTTCCTGAGACATGATAATAATGATACTGTTTGTAACTAGTTTTCTTTGATGTTCAGATCTGATAGAATGCCAGTATTTTTCTTTCTTGCCAGTCCAAGATATTCTAACAACTTTTCTGGAACATTTAAGATCAGAAGCTTCAATTTTCTTCTTTAGTTGTGGAATAGCCCATGACTCACATCGGTATGTTGCCGCATGAAAGAGGCGTGTTCTCACAAATGTTGTTTTCGCTTGTTTACTAGTGTTGTTTGTACCTTAGGATCTTAATACTCTTTAACTTATGCATTGCTATGGCCAGTCTACGTTTGACTTCTTTTGAATAGTCCCCATTTTTTATCGGCTTCCATTCTGAGTTTCTTGAGATGCTTAATGCGATAGTATCTTCTCGACATTACTAGCTGCAATCTTTAAGGTTGATTTAATTTCTGATCTTGTCTCGTTAAAACTATTCATTAAGTTAAGTTAGTTGCATATCCTTTTACAGGACGTTGCAGTCAACACCGGCCTTTTTTTTTTTTGCTGTTGTGGTCTATTGGCAAGTTTGCGTTTAATAGCTTTAAAGGCACCTAATTGTTATTGCCACAGTTGTGCTCATCTTCTTCTTCTTCTTCTTCAGCGTTCCGAGCCATTGAGGTTCTTTGCTGCAGATACAATCCGTCTCCATTCGTCTCTCTGGTTGACCTTCTCTTGCCAGTCGTTGATTCCAAGTGCTTGTAGGTCTGTATGTATATTATCTCTCCGCCGTCTTCTTGGTCTATTGTGCTCGTCTATTGTCTAATTGTGCTCGTATCTTGCTGAAATTCTCCAAGTCTGACACTTGTTTCATTGGTAGGACAACACATTGAGCATTATTCTATATCTAATGATACATGTGTATTCTGCAGTACCGGAGACATCTGGTAAACGATATGGCTTGCCTTGTTGCATTTGTGTTCGATTATGTTATTGCCTCTTTCATCAGATAAAACAAAACTTCGCTGTTCAGACAATAAAGGCGTGTATAACTGACGGGTGTGTGTGGAACAAATTCTGGTGTGCAAAGTGTGGTAACGTGCCACCGATGTCAGAATTACACAGACTTGTACAACAGTGGATATCAACTTTGGGCAATGAAGAGCTTGACACAACGGTTCCGGCAATTGGAAAGATACACATTCTGGTACCCACAGGACGACTAACCTGGTTTAAAAGACGCCTGCTAAAGTCGGATGTGTTGGCCTAAGGCAGTGGTTCCCAAGCCTTTCAAGCAGAGGGCCATATCTACTATTTTCGGTAGTTAAGCGGACCACAACGTTATACAATTATAAAATAAAACTTGCAATACCATTCCTACCTTTCTTAACTTTCGTCAACATAATTCTAAAACTTTAAAGGCAGTCAATGTCAATACCACACTGCGGTCATTGTTTGGTTTAAAATCAAAAGTTCATTTAACAATACATTTTAAATCAGTTTCGAAAATCGCTATTAATGTAATTAATTTGCAATTGTAACGGTTCTTCATAACTAGTTAATTCAGTTCAGATGCCAGTTTATCAATGTCTGGGCACAAATCTGCCGTGCCCAAAGTCATAAGCGCAGCAAGGTTACTGTCAGTGAGTCTGGAAAGTTGCTTGTTTTGTGTTTTTGTATAACGGTCATTGCGGAAATTGACTGCTCGCATCTGTAAGTCGAACCAAAACGACAAATGTATCTCTGGGCGAATGAACGCAAGGGTACATATTGTTCGACAGGCAATAGTCGCCAGAATGAAATCATATGATCAGCTGAAGGTGAAGCAGGCAGCTCCAGAAATTTACATCTCAGTGCAGAATTGCATTTCAAATCAATTACTTCGTGCTGAAGGTTTTGCTGTAATTGACGGAGCTTGGCATCAGGAAATGCGAACGGATTTATAAGAGGGCAACATTATCCTCCTCTATTGTGAACTCTTGAAATCTCGACTGAAACGAGGCCTCGCGTGCCACTTTCTGACAGCTGGCGGGCCACAAGTGGCCCGCGGGCCGTGATATGGGAACCTTTGGCCTAAGGATTTTGGTTCAAGGGTGCATAACGAGACACACCGCAACTACGTCTGAAAAAACACTCCGGATGAACGCAGAAGAAGAAGAAGATTTATTCTGGTAAAACTATAACATGTGAAGAGACGATGAGATTTGTAAGAACAATTTACAGACAGATTTCGTAATCGAAGAGATTTGTAAGAACAATTTACAGACAGATTTCGTAATCGATGAGATTTGTAAGAACAATTTACAGACAGATTTAATAATCGGTGAGATTTGTAAGAACAATTTACAGACAGATTTCGTAATCGGTGAGATTTGTAAGAACAATTTACAGACAGATTTCGTAATCAGAATTAAAAGGATTAAAGACAGGCATGGGGTAAACCTCATTGTACTTGGTTCTATCCCCTATGGTTGGATCTGGACTCCACAGAGCGGCCTGCTGAAAGCGTCGCAAGCTTCACCTCTGCAGCTCAAGTGACCACCTGGAGGGGCTCTACTCTACGGAAACACAGCACTCATACAACAAATGGCGGAGTCTGGAAATGAACTCACGACTTGTACAGCGTGAGGCAGGCGGCTTGGCCACATCGCCATGGAGACAGCTTGTAGAAGGTGACGATCATGGGCAACTGATTGATTTGTTGTATGTTGGGTGTTTTTACTGTACATCTTTAGCTGTTGATGTATCCATTCAGCTGCAGCTTATCGTGTTTATTTCTGTCCTCAAGTTGGAAGCAGAGCCTCTGAGAAATCAAAACAACAATGCACCTCCTTCTTCTCCCCTCCCCTTCTCTTTCTCTCTCTCTCTCTCTCTCACACACACACACACTCACACATGTAAATGTATCCCAAGAAATCTTATTTTGTCTGTTTTCTGACACCAGAATGACCCAGGTACCACATGGTCATGAACAAAATTCCATCTAAAGGATTTTTGGGGAAGGGGGCGGTCTGAATTCAGGAGTGCCTGCTGACCGACAAGTGCAGTATCTGCTATACTTTAGTTGTAAAATAGTGTCAGCAAGGAAATTGATTACAGTTATTTCCTAAAAGTATTATGCAAATAAGAAAAGTACCACAGTGTTATCTGGCGCTGTGGCTTAGGGAATAATGAGACGTGCAATTTCATAATTCCATGAAGTCCCGAGCTGAGAGTTTGGAAGCAGACTGCTTTGCGTTGGTTTCGTTGGTATAACTTAAGGCGTCGGACATTCAGAAAATAATGGCAAACTACTGGACGTAAAATTGCCAAGTAAATCACAAACAGTAAAGAAATGCTGAGATTGACGCCAACTTCGTGTAAAGGCGAATCCACTGCGCATTCTGAGGTACTTGTAATTTACGTCCCCAAGTCAAGGATGATAAGTCAACATTTTAGTCCAACTGATCGGTGTGAGTGTTGAACCCACTACCTCGGCATCAGCACATCACAGATGTAAGAGCTAGTGCTTGTATCCATTTGGCCATGTTGATTAACATACATGGAGATAAAGAGCAAGGAATCATCTTGACATCAGTGAAAGAAAACTACTTCAACAAGCGGAGGGAACACAACTGCCAGCCTGGGTCACTGGACATGTTCTGCTGGCTGGATGCATCCATCCATCAATTCATGGTCAGGCATGACTGAAGGAGGCTTTCTGCTGGCTGGCTGGCTGGATGCATCCATCCATCAACTCATGGTCAGATATGACTGAAGGAGGCTTTCAATATACAGGGTGTATTTTTAATGACTGTGCAGAGTTTGAAAATATTGCGGGTCCAAGTTTTGTATTCAGTCTCTGTAAAGCTCATGCAACATAATAGGTCAATACTGTGGGATGTGGATTTTAATTCCTGAGAATAATTCGTTAAAATGTCTAGGGGGTTTTATTGATTCTCTGGTCACTGGTTAGAATGCAGGGTGATCAGGGATATTTACCACAAATCCCAGGAGAAAAGAGTTCAATCCTTGAAACCTTGGCCTTTGTGTGTAGGTTTCCCTTCCCACTTCATCACCCTTTACATTTTCTATGGTGCTAGAAGGATATTGATTGCTCACAACATATAAACAACCACTTGTTGGACACCACATTTACTTGATGTACACAACACTTTTGGACAAACAGTTCAGGTATTAACTCAAGATCTGCAATTACATATATAGATGTGTAATAAACACTATGCATTTTCAGACAGGCATGGGAATGATATGCAGTATTACAACATAGTACCCAGTGACCCCAGAAAAAAACCAGGTTATTACAAACAACACAACAACCACAAATTGGTTCTGCTTACTCGACTCATTGTACCTAGATAAAATCACATTGGTCTAGGTGCAGAAACCCAACATATATATTTTGTTTCTGACACCATGTACAATTATCATATTTAAAAATAATGAGTTGATGTCAAAATACTATTTACCTTAACCATCATTGGTTATACCTCATTACACACTAACACTCTTTATATGTCATAGAAGAAAAAAACACACACATGAAAACAGTTGATACTAATAATTAAATTAATTAATTATAGTGTTCATTTAGGCATTGCGGATGGGTATTCTTCTCCAGTGCAAAGCAGTTAATGTCCATATTTATCCGTGACAGCAATAAATACTCACAGTCATGTTTAATGTCCACTGCAGTTTGTTGCGGAACTGCTTATAATCCTTATTAGGAAATAAATTCACCACATATCTCCTCCGTGGAGCTGAATTCAAGAATCTTCTTTGCGAACGGCTCGGTGTCAGTGTGAAATTGAGGCCTGGGTTGGTCATACCTTCAGGAGATGCATCTTGAGTCTTGGACTAAGGTTCTTCCCTATATCACCATATCCGATGAAAAGGATGCCTACCTTTCAGCGTCTCGGCTTATAATATCCGAATCTCAATTTTGTTCCCACAGATTTTTCACCCACCTAGTCATCAGTCTATAACCTATTCCACCGTTATTGGCATTTAGGCTGACATGGGACCAGCACAGAGTTCTGATTCATTATTTACTTTCAGTGTAGACATACAATTCTGCTTGTTATTCATTTGGTTCATCTGGAATTAATTCCAGGATTCTGCTGCAGGCATGGAACTGAAGAATATTGACTCCACCACATATCCAGGGTTGCAAGCCATCAGGTGATTCCTGTGGTTGCAGGCGTAGAGGCATTTACTCCGCTAGCTGCTTTCATATGGTCTTTTTATGTATTCAGGTTTGGGAACCTTGAGGTAATCTGGTGTAGGTATGGTTTTCAGTTGGTACCTTGGTTGTATTGGTTCAATGTCTTCTTCCCATTTGTTTGAGTGGGTGTTCATAGCTAGAACTTGGTGTTGCATGGCTGGAACCTTATGTTTGACTGTTGCAGCTGTGAGATGTTCTTTCGAAGACTTATCCATTGTGGATATTAACTTGGTAATCCAACCAACAGTTGAAGGTTACTCACTGTTGTTAGTTTTAGTAACTTGCTAGAAGGATTGTCCCAGTTTCACTGACTTGGTTGAATGATGAGGCCATAGGTGATACTTCTCAGAAGTAACGCAAACGATACACTGTTGTCAGTACTCTGATGATCTTCATCTTTGTAGATTATTAGATCTTGAAGTCCATCCTGGATATTCCTACTAAAATAGGACTTAATCACTCACCCAGTCAGTTGTCTTCTAATTTATCTGTTGCTCGCTATGGAGCTATTGAGCGCAGCAGTCCATGGGTATTTCTAGATGCAGACTATGGTTAGGACATTCACTTTCTGGCTGTTGACCCAGGATCCAGGTTTAGTGATATAGTCCCACCACATTCAACCACCACCTGCTTCTCTTCTATAGAAAAGGGATGACAAGAATACAACACGAGCATTAACCTACTGTGATGTGTTAACTTTCACAAGACAATTACAAACAAAAATACAAAACAAGGGGAGAAGGGGAAAGGAGTGGGTGTCCATGTTCCACTGTCCCTCATTGCTGAGTAGAGCCATTCTGACTCTTAATAGTGAGTAAGGTATTTTCTCACTTATATTTTGTTCTGTTGTTACTGGGACTATTAGATGAGTGAAGTCATTCTGTCCATCCAACATGTTGATATTGTCTCTCTCATTACTTGAAGAGAATAGCCTATACATAATCTCTGTGGTTTCTAATGCCGCGTCTTCCTTTCGGCACTATAATCATCCTTAGGTCAAGACTATTCAACATTGGCTTAAGTACTGACATACACATGGATTCTTACATCAACATCCTCTAATCCCAAGGTGCAACATTAAAATGTATATTCCCACAGTAAAAAGTAACAATCAGAACAGAGAAAATTCTCATACCAGAAAAAAACATACATGTACATTTCTCTGATATTAAGTACATGATAATCATACCTAATAATTTAATCATAAAATTTAATGCCGGAGCCAATGGTTTTGAATTTTCTTCAGGGGTTAATCCATAACTAAAACATACATTGTTTTTCCCCACTGCGTACCGCAGATGAGGATAGTAGCCGCTGTGATATATTTTGTCAATGACTGCTATTATTAGGAGTATTTATTAGAATAACTTATGCCGCATGGTCCAGTCTTCTGAATATTGCAAGCAATTTATTCACAATCTTCGCTTCTGTTCCTACTACGGTGAGGTGATGCGGATTGAATCCTATCCGAACATTGATTTTGATCACGCGTTTACTTCCTTTGTTCATGAATTTATACCCTAGCAATATTTTATGAAATGATTACATGTCCCTCCTCATATGGAGTGGTTACTAATCTGTTAACAAAAGGATGGTACTAAAATTTAGCACTATAGTTCCAAGTTACAGATTATGATGTGGCGAAGTATTTTATCCCCTGACTAAGAGTCAGGAATACGCGTAATCATTTGTATGTCCCCGCATGGATAAAATTTCCCTTCTATAGTCCATAGATTATTTGCAGATTTCTAAGCATAGATATTGAGATATATTTCACAATGCATAGAAGTTTTTATTCATATGAATATGAAATTGACAGACACTAGTTCTTTACTATGAAGTATGAATCAGGGGTCTGCTCCTACATTGAGAAAATCTATAGAATGTGTTTCAGACATGAGAGTTGATACTCTACAGTACACCTAATATTCATAGATTATAGGCACTATTAGTTAGATATAAGTTCATAATGCCTATGAAAGATAATAACATATGGATTTGAATGTGTAAGACATAGGAAAAATTACCGCGTGGCGCCCACATGTGTTTCCTTAGTAAACATCATCCAGCCTGGTTTAAGAGAATTGTAACTAATTCTTAATTAAACATACTGGTCTATGTAATACATAAATATATCTTAATAATGTAGATAACATACCAATTGGCTTGCAGAGAATGATGATTTTAAAAGGCAAAATACTTTTCCCCACACGGGGAAAGAAACCCCACCCGGGGAACACACGTCTGTTTCCTTTGATTGTCTGCACTCAAAATGGCTACTTTAGTCCTTTGTTTTCCCATCAGTCCCGGTCTTGCCAGGTACGTGAAAAAATTAAAGCCAAATAGATTAAGCTGCCACGGTCAGTCTATCGCTGTTTTATTTTCTCCTACATTAAGTAAGTTACTTAAACAGTAATTGAAAGGGTTTGTTTATTTTTAAGGGAGTCAATGCTTAGGAAATGGTAGGGACGTTTTTATTATATTACACGCCTCCTCCATTTAAGACATTTATTTCTTTCAGAAATTAAATGGTCAAGTAGTACTCTACAATTTCCGTCTTTACATTGACTCACCTAGTATCCATCCCTTATTACTTTACTACTACATTTCTTTCCTATATTAAAATCTACCAGAGCCACGCCCATTTTCTTCTAGTCACGACAACTGGCATAACCTTAAAGGCTTACTTCCCTTTTAGTGAAAAAGTGTAGTACCCTCTCCACTGTTGTCAGCTATTGTTTGAAATATGAGTGGTTATCTGATAATTTGTTACTTTCAAGTACTAGTTTGTCTGCATCAAACCGACTTTTTGAAGCAATTGAAATATCATCATTAAGCTTGCAATAGCCTGATGATACTGTTCATATGAGATCATTTGCTGAATTTCTTTTCCCAATATATTTAGTCTGGCGTTAAGAACTGGAGAAAGTCCTGAGTACTTCTACATGGGTTATTAAGAAACCTAACATCTGCATTTTGCTGATTCTGGGTTTTGTGCGTCCACTCCCCTCAGATTCTTTTCCCAGCAGAAAGTCTCTTCTCTCCTTGTAGTTCATTTATGGTCTACGTGTAACCACTGCTAACTTAAGCATGACTAGTTGGGATATATACCAGCTTGATTCCTCTCTCGTTAGATTATTAATCTTGAGATTATGTTAAAACCGACGGTTAATTCTGCGTCTACTGATAGCATATTAAACTCGCCCGTCTCCCTGTAAGTTAGACGTTTGTTTTAACTATAGATCTGATATTTAAAGGAAGCTAAAGATGGTTCCTGTTGCATACATTTTCATCCAACACATCCTGTGTTTGGGTTATTAGTCAAGTATGGGATTTTCCGATCAGTTTTGATAACTACTGATTAGAGTGGTGTCCCTTTCTCTTGCGGGTTTACCCGGAGAATCTCGTCTAACATGTAAACAAGGTCCAACTTTTCTAGATTTCCGTTCTGAACCGAATATTCCGGGGAACATGAATCTATCAGAAATGAAGTAATTCTTAGCTTACTCTCTCTGCTTTTCCTTCTAACCTAGATCTATTTTACGCTAGAATCCTTATTAGTAATTCTAAGCTGATGTGTTTGAGTTTCACTCTGTATTTGTTGCTTTGGTGTTGAATTACGAGCAATTTTGCGTCGCTTGGCGTACATTGATCGTCGTCTGCCTCCCTCCAGGTTTTAGACTATTTTCAACTTAGCAACATACATTGTTATGTAGGTTCAGACGTATTGTCTCCTACCATATATAATCAGTTCAGTGAGAAGTTAAAAGCCCCTTTTATGGTTCCTGTGATAGTCTTCCAGACAATCAAGTTGCTGGTTCACTTCCAGTTATGGATGTGGATTACTATCTTTGTAAAATTACTATTACATCTGTATATCCCTCTCATACTGGCGTCTCCTGAGTTGTGTCCTCAGAATAACAGGTAAGGTACTCTTAATGTTTCTCTCCAGTTTTGTTTTCATCCGTTTAATACGTGGAAACTCTGGATTTATTTAGATTGACTAAGGTCTATCTTTGAACTGTTATATAATTTACTAGCTGGATTCCTGATTGAAATTCCTAATCTAGTAAATATCAAGCAATTCTTCAGCTATATGCTCCAATTTGCTTGGTTTTTACACAGCTATATTCCATTTTTCTAGCATGGGTTCACTGTATAAGTTTTAGGCGTTTCCTCTGTCTTTACGTCAAGGGGTTCGTCCTATCTATAAACAGCATCTATTTCAAGAGTTGTTTATTTAATTGTTGCTTTTACTGATTCGTATCAGTTATTTAAGCTAATCTCTGTTAGTCTGGATCTGCTTTCACATATTTAATGCTGGCATAACATCCAAATCAGAACTGAGATGTAGAAATCTGTTTCGTCTTGCGATTGATTTCTGATTCACCTACCTATTAGTAGACTTCGAGCATTATCTAGAATTTAGTTACTCGGTTAGTTTTAAAGAAAATACAATTGAGTCGCGCGCCTCTATTGTACCCTTTATTGCCCTTTTTAATTCTTCCCTTATGAGAATATTAATGTTAGTTAGGCAATTACTGAAATAACTTTACGTAAGCTAATCGCTAACTAAAAGCTGTTTCATCTCCTCTTTTTGATGAGGACTACTCATAGTGAACATTTCACTTAGTGAGGTTAAACTGTAAATTTCAAAGTTAAGGAGCCAATATCTGAAATGTTCAGTCTCTTACTAGAGATTGGCACAGATTTTTTCCGGTATCTCCTGAAGTTTATTTGAAATTCCAATTTCTTAAGTTAATTCTTTAATTATACCTTTTACATACCTATACGGTCTGTTTCCGCTACCATTAATAATGGAATCGGGGTGGATAATTTAAAGAAATACCTTATATTCTGTTGGGTCAGTAAGTGAGTTGATCAGTTTCACTTACATCACCAGGTGAATATTTTGGTTGACCCTATTATTAACATATGGGCCATCTGAGTTAGTTAATAATACTACTCATATCACCGGTGGAGTAGAATAAGTGTCGGTATGGCTTTTCTTCCTAAGTATCCATCATTTATTCACTTTACTTTACTACCGGTGTTGTAGAACATGTTATGTTATATGAACAAAGGATTAAATTAGGGTGCCCCTAAATACTGCAAATTCTTACAATATTCCTTCCCTTCCATTAACTATGTCTACATTTTTGCAAGTGGTGGTTTAGGCCTTAACCTTAGTTCATTTACTTTAGTTACTGCTATTTTCCCCTGGTTTAATTCATCTCTCAGGTATTATTTACTGTCCTACTGAATCATCATTTGTTGATTAAATTTTTCCCTTAAAAAAATTTATTGGATTTTTAACTTATCTGTCCTAATTATCTATAAAATTGTCTATCACTCTCTGCTGCCTTGGTAACTTTTCAATATTACATGAATTATACAAGCAGATCAAGCATGAAAATACAATGATAATCAATGACAAAATAGTTAATTAACACATGATTCATATGTAGGAACATAAACCTTATGGATACATAATATAGTAGTGTGTTCATGACTACACCACTTTTAAACCATTTAAAGAGAATATCAGAGTAGCAGAACCATACCTCAAACATCAAATGGGAATGACTATGAATTCTAAACATTCACTGTGAGTTTACCATCCCAGAGACCTTACTACTGGAGGTTCATTACTGGACTTAGTTTCCCATCAATAAGATATAAAATATGAGTTTTAAAAAAAATCTCATATCCAACAACCAACTACCTGATGCATCTGCCAGAATCAAGATATTACCTGTGAACAGTTTTGTACCAAAAAAAACCTATATTTATCTGAGCCATTATGGGTTCACATAAAACTTGACTCAGCTCATACTAATGAGTGATTAGGTCTGTTACTAACACTATAACATTCTGAAGTGACTTGGTTTACCTGCGAGAGGTTTTCCCTGAATTCATATACCCACAATAATACACCAATTGTGATGTTTACCATGAGTTTTAATTCACGGACGTTGCCCACACATGTGGGATGTGGATTTTAATTCCTGAGAATAATTCGTTAAATGTCTAGGGGGTTTTATTGATTCTCTGGTCACTGGTTAGAATGCAGGGTGATCAGGGATATTTACCACAAATCCCAGGAGAAAAGAGTTCAATCCTTGAAACACTGGCATCTTGTGTGTAGGTTTCCCTTCCCACTTCATCACCCTTTAAATTTACTATAGTGCTAGAAGGATATTGATTGCTCACAACATATAAACAACCACTTGTTGGACACCACATTTACTTGATGTACACAACACTTTTGGACAAACAGTTCAGGTATTAACTCAAGATCTGCAATTACATATATAGATGTGTAATAAACACTATGCATTTTCAGACAGGCATGGGAATGATATGCAGTATTACAACATAGTACCCAGTGACCCCAGAAAAAAACCAGGTTATTACAAACAACACAACAACCACAAATTGGTTCTGCTTACTCGACTCATTGTACCTAGATAAAATCACATTGGTCTAGGTGCAGAAACCCAACATATATATTTTTGTTTCTGACACCATGTACAATTATCATATTTAAAAATAATGAGTTGATGTCAAAATACTATTTACCTTAACCATCATTGGTTATACCTCATTACACACTAACACTCTTTATATGTCATAGAAGAAAAAAACACACACATGAAAACAGTTGATACTAATAATTAAATTAATTAATTAGTGTTCATTTAGGCATTGCGGATGGGTATTCTTCTCCAGTGCAAAGCAGTTAATGTCCATATTTATCCGTGACAGCAATAAATACTCACAGTCATGTTTAATGTCCACTGAAGTTTGTTGCGGAACTACTTATAATCCTTATTAGGAAATAAATTCACCACATATCTCCTCCGTGGAGCTGAATTCAAGAATCTTCTTTGCGAACGGCTCGGTGTCAGTGTGAAATTGAGGCCTGGGTTGGTCATACCTTCAGGAGATGCATCTTGAGTCTTGGACTAAGGTTCTTCCCTATATCACCATATCCGATGAAAAGGATGCCTACCTTTCAGTGTCTCGGCTTATAATATCCGAATCTCAATTTTGTTCCCACAGATTTTTCACCCACCTAGTCATCAGTCTATAACCTATTCCACCGTTATTGGCATTTAGGCTGACATGGGACCAGCACAGAGTTCTGATTCATTATTTACTTTCAGTGTAGACATACAATTCTGCTTGTTATTCATTTGGTTCATCTGGAATTAATTCCAGGATTCTGCTGCAGGCATGGAACTGAAGAATATTGACTCCACCACATATCCAGGGTTGCAAGCCATCAGGTGATTCCTGTGGTTGCAGGCGTAGAGGCATTTACTCCGATAGCTGCTTTCATATGGTCTTTTTTATGTATTCAGGTTTGGGAACCTTGAGGTAATCTGGTGTAGGTATGGTTTTCAGTTGGTACCTTGGTTGTATTGGTTCAATGTCTTCTTCCCATTTGTTTGAGTGGGTGTTCATAGCTAGAACTTGGTGTTGCATGGCTGGAACCTTATGTTTGACTGTTGCAGCTGTGAGATGTTCTTTCGAAGACTTATCCATTGTGGATATTAACTTGGTAATCCAACCAACAGTTGAAGGTTACTCACTGTTGTTAGTTTAGTAACTTGCTAGAAGGATTGTCCCAGTTTCACTGACTTGGTTGAATGATGAGGCCATAGGTGATACTTCTCAGAAGTAACGCAAACGATACACTGTTGTCAGTACTCTGATGATCTTCATCTTTGTAGATTATTAGATCTTGAAGTCCATCCTGGATATTCCTACTAAAATAGGACTTAATCACTCACCCAGTCAGTTGTCTTCTAATTTATCTGTTGCTCGCTATGGAGCTATTGAGCGCAGCAGTCCATGGGTATTTCTAGATGCAGACTATGGTTAGGACATTCATTTTCTGGCTGTTGACCCAGGATCCAGGTTTAGTGATATAGTCCCACCACATTCAACCACCACCTGCTTCTCTTCTATAGAAAAGGGATGACAAGAATACAACACGGGCATTAACCTACTGTGATGTGTTAACTTTCACAAGGCACTTACAAACAAACATACAAAACAAGGGTAGAAGGGGAAAGGAGTGGGTGTCCATGTTTCACTGTCCCTCATTGCTGAGTAGAGCCATTCTGACTCTTAATAGTGAGTAAGGTATTTTCTCACTTATATTTTGTTCTGTTGTTACTGGGACTATTAGATGAGTGAAGTCATTCTGTCCATCCAACATGTTGATATTGTCTCTCTCATTACTTGAAGAGAATAGCCTATACAGAATCTCTGTGGTTTCTAATGCCGCGTCTTCCTTTCGGCACTATAATCATCCTTAGGTCAAGACTATTCAACATTGGCTTAAGTACTGACATACACATGGATTCTTACATCAACATCCTCTAATCCCAAGGTGCAACATTAAAATGTATATTCCCACAGTAAAAAGTAACAATCAGAACAGAGAAAATTCTCATACCAGAAAAAAAACATACATGTCCATTTTTCTGATATCAAGTACATGATAATCCTACATAATAATTAATCATAATGCTGATGCAGGGAGCCTTTGTTTTTGGATTTTCTCAGGGGTTAATCCATAACTAAAACATACATTGTTTCCCCCCACTGCGTACCGCAGATGAGGATAGTAGCCGCTGTGATATATTTTGTCAAGGACTGCTATTATTCAAGCAATTTATTCACATCAATCTTCGCTTCTGTTCCTACTACAGTGAGGTGATGCGGATTGAATCCTATCCGAACATGCATTTACATCACGCGTTTACTTTAATTGTTCATGAATTTATATTCAAACATGGCATGTCCCTAACACTATTTTATGAAATGATTATATGTTCACCCTCATATGGAGTGGTTACTAATCTGTTAACAAAAGGATGGTACTAAAGTTTAACACTATAGTTCCAAGTTACAGATTATGATGTGGCGAAGTATTTTATCCCCTGACTAAGAGTCAGGAATACGCGTAATCATTTGTATGTCCCCGCATGGATAAAATTCCCTTCTATAGTCCATAGATTATTTGCAGATTTCTAAGCATAGATATTGAGATATATTTCACAGTGCATAGAAGTTTTTATTCATATGAATATGAAATTGACAGACACTAGTTCTTTACTATGAAGTATGAATCAGGGGTCTGCTCCTACATTGAGAAAATCTACTAGAATGTGTTTCAGACATGAGAGTTGATACTCTACAGTACACCTAATATTCATAGATTATAGGCACTATTAGTTAGATATAAGTTCATAATGCCTATGAAAGATAATAACATATGGATTTGAATGTGTAAGACATAGGAAAAATTACCGCGTGGCGCCCACATGTGTTTCCTTAGTAAACATCATCCAGCCTGGTTTAAGAGAATTGTAACTAATTCTTAATTAAACATACTGGTCTATGTAATACATAAATATATCTTAATAATGTAGATAACATACCAATTGGCTTGCAGAGAATGATGATTTTAAAAGGCAAAATACTTTTCCCCACACGGGGAAAGAAACCCCACCCGGGGAACACACGTCTGTTTCCTTTGATTGTCTGCACTCAAAATGGCTACTTTAGTCCTTTGTTTTCCCATCAGTCCCGGTCTTGCCAGGTACGTGAAAAAATTAAAGCCAAATAGATTAAGCTGCCACGGTCAGTCTATCGCTGTTTTATTTTCTCCTACATTAAGTAAGTTACTTAAACAGTAATTGAAAGGGTTTGTTTATTTTTAAGGGAGTCAATGCTTAGGAAATGGTAGGGACGTTTTTATTATATTACAAATACAAAACTTGGACCAGCATAATTTTCAAACACTGCACAGTTATTAAAATACACCCTGTATATACTTCCTTTGTTGCTCTCTTTGAACTCGAACGTAGTTTACACACATGTTGCTACTATTACTACTAGTGGGTGCACAGAACTGATTTTGCACGAGTTTAGGGTTAGCTTTCCCTATTACCAGTGTTCCTGGCTATCAGGTGAACCCACTCTGATGTTTAAGGTACTTGTAATTTACGTCCCAAGTCAAGGACAACAAGTCAACATTTAAACCCATGTGACCGGCTTGTGGAGCGAACCCACTACGCCGTGGTCAGAAGAGACAGTTTTAGCGTGTGAAACCTCTCAGTCATGCCAACCTTTATACATATGCTAATACATGAATGTCGTGCTAATATATGCACGATACACTATTATTTATACCATACAAACAATTTACAAAAGTACATTAGCTAATGAATACATCAATATTTATTAGTAAACAGTAAAATACAAGTGTCATGGTTTCAAATGAGCAACTAAACAAGGAAAAACCATCAATATCTCAACAAGATAACATTTTTATACAAATATTAACATAAATGTTACATTATTCTCAATAACAGAAGCATTTCTTACTAGCAAAAGTTCAACAAAGCCCAAAACAAGATACTTCCCAAGCTAAAGATTATAACAACAAATATTTAGAAGAAGAAATGACAAATATACAAAGCAAAGGGTAATGTTAATAAGCACAAAGAACAAGTAACAAATTATTCATTGTCACAATGGGCAAATATTAGCAGACACATTGGGGTGAGGGTTAGGATGTTACACTGACGATGGCATGAGCCTGGTCGGGCAGGAGTTCAGTCGGCCCAGATTTACTTTAGTGACTGCGAAATGGTCCAAGAAGCACATCCATATGTTGCCACATGAAACATTTCTCAGAAATGCTATCTGAACTTGTTTACTGTATTTAAGTGCCTTGGCTCCCAATAATGATTAACCTCTGCATTGCTATGGAGGTCTCCGTTGTTACTGATTACGATACCGATATATTCACTAACTGCAGCTTTCATGGCACCATATCATTATCACGTAGCAGGTACTTTGCAGAACATTACTCTCATCATGGTCCACTTAAAAAACCTCGAAATATCTGGTCATTTCTCCCGCCTCATGCACTCTCATGCTCACGGTGTCTGCAGTGTCCTGTATCCATCTTGATACTGGCTGACGCCTGTCTCTGCTTCTATCACTGTTCTCTCCAAACCACTGTGCATTTAATCTGGGCAAGGTATTTCAGTTTCTGGGACATAAAGCTGTTTATGAGGCAGTTTTCTTCCATGTTCAGATCTTGCAGGAGTCCAGTATTTTTCTTCCTCTTGGTCCACGATATTTTAAAACTTTTTGTGTAACATTTAAGCTCAAAAGCTCCAATTGTCTTCTTTAATTACACTACATAGCAATCACTAATTATACTGGCATATTAAAATTATATGAAAGTTACTTAAATTCTGAAGACCTCAGGTGGATCTTCTGTCATGGTGTCTCAGGGTTGTGTAGTAAGACACTTCATGACAAAAGCAGTAGAACAAAAGAAATAGTAAGGAAAGAGCTGAGATCCTGGCTTCCATGGCTGAAATTGTACACGGGTTATAAATCAACAAAGGATAAACACAACATGGCACATGAAGTAGGCTGTTGCACATGGACACAGATTGCTGAGTCAACACAGCTGAGATTTAAAGTATGGCATCACTTAGAACAGTCAGGATTGCAGCAATAGCACTGGTGTATCAGTGAGCATTCCTACACTTAGAACAGTCAGGATTGTAGCAATAGCACTGGTGTATCAATGAACATTCCTACACTTAGATAGAACAGTCAGGATTGCAGCAATAGCACTGGTGTATCAATGAACATTCCTACACTTAGAACAGTCAGGATTGCAGCAATAGCACTGGTGTATCAATGAACATTTCTACACTTAGAACAGTCAGGATTGCAGCAATAGCACTGGTGTATCAATGAACATTCCTACACTTCGACATCTGATGATGCAGACCGACCACATGTGGGTAAGACCTGAGTACTATACCAATTCTACACAATAAAAATAAATTAAAATAATAAAAAGTACTTACAATAGCAGTCACATACTAATTATTTTAATATTTTGAGCAATTACCGTTGGGATAACAAATGCTCCAACATTTGAACAGTATCAGTGACTATGTTTGCTAGGAATTTCAGCAAAAATATAATTCATTTATTCACTTCAGACGATATATAATTCTGAAGTAAGCACCTAAAGGTATGCAGCAAAATATGCCTGGCAATAAATTGCACAAACTATAATTTGTGTTTTCTAAATTTAAATCTTTTGAGCGATAAATATTTTACACTACATGTGTGATTATATTTAACATCTTTTCTAACGCTACAGACAGTGAATATTTACATTTATGTACATTATTAACATACAAAAAATACATGGTATTTGTTATCTATCACATTTAATGTAATGAAAAATGCTGAGAATATAGAGAAATCAAACATTGCAGTGTTACAAGATCCCTCAACAAAACCAAATTGCATCTTGTACTGGCTCACCGAGACAACCATCCATTCAAACTGTTTGTCAGTCTCAGGGAGCTCTCACTGGTCAAGTAATTTGACTCACACTATGAAGGTCATAGGTTCATCTTTGGACTGTGTCATTTAGACAAGGAGTGCCATGTTTCAGAGATCCCTGGGAGCCATCGCTGGAGCTACAGACTTTAGTACTTTGAATGATGCTCTTGGCAGGCTGCTTGCTCTTCTGTGTGGTAACAATCCTATTGAAAAGATGCAATTTTCTTGCCTTTAACTCTGTCACGAGTATCCTGTGATAGAACACTATAGGAGGATTAGGGGAGAAGGCAAGAATTATATAGTTGAAAACAAAAACTGTGATGGCTTTCCTGTGTTACCCCTAAGTCCAACTATTTTAATGAACAGGATGTTGGCCTGTCTTAGTAAGTGGCATATACAGAAAACACAGACTCAAAGGTCACGGGGTGCAGGCTTTCAAAACCTGTTCTGGCGACAGAGATGTCAGCTTAATTCCCACCATACCTTTCCCTCCTCTATCTTTCTTCCTTTTCCTCTCCTCTACTCTCAAATTATTCTCTCCATTGATATAGTCCTAGAGAAACACCTGAGCCTCTTTTCACTGCTCCTCTGTTGATCCTTTAGTTTCTCCTTGACTCCATCCACACTATTTAAATTAGCGGATTATTCTATGTTGCTATAATTATTGCTGACGTTCTGCATTACATCTCTGTGCGCTGCAGTGTAACTTTCTAAATCTTTTCAGGAAATTTCCAAACGGACAATTGTGAGAATTCCATCACAATGAGCTTTCAAATACAGAAGCATAAATTCAAAATAAAAACCAGACAAATAGTGTAGATGGTACTAGAACAACATAATCAAGAAGCAGATAAATAAAATCAAATAGGAAAGACAAATTAAATTTATGGGGCACACAAACTGAACATTTGGCAAATAGAATTAGCCTTATGTGGGAGAATACTAGGCAAGAGAAGCACAGGAAAACAGAGGCAAATGTATGTGGAAGGCTTTCAGAGATAGATAATACACATTTATACAAGCAACATCAACTTGATAAAAATGTCAGTGACAGAGGAGGATTGGAGATTCATGATTGACAATGTCTTCTCCAAACAGGCACCTGAAGAAAGTACACATATTTTACAACACCAACTAGATTCTTCCTGAGATACGTAGGCATAAATTAATCAGGTGCTGTCACATACAATGAAGGTTGGCTGAAGTGGATCTCCAAGACTCTTTGTCTCACATCTTGCTTGTACACTCTGACAGACTGCTTTTCATCCATCTCTTGATGCTATCTTCCCACTTGGGTTACAAATGCAATTCATAATCCAGCATACCGAGTTTGAAACACAGCTGTGGGCAATTTGGAAGCAGAATGTCTTGCGTTGGTTTCCATACAATGGTATGAGTGCCATTCATTCAGAAAGTAATGGCAAACTACTGAACGTAAACTTGCCCAGGAATCACAAACAGCCAAACAATGCTGGAGTTGACTGCAACGTCCTGTAAAGGATATGCAACAAACTTAACTCTTCTCATTACATGACCAAAGAGTGCTGGTTGTCTCCGTTTTATATTTGTATATAACATTCTACTTTCATTAGTGTTTTCCAGCCTTTTCGTGGTCACAGAAACCTCATGATCACTGTCTCCAAGAACTTCCTAATCTGTTCATTCATGCTCCATGATTCATTGCCTTACAACAGTACAGGTTATACTTCACATTTCATTAGCAATTCTCTAGTCATGTCATGTCATGAGAAGAAAACAAAACATATTGCAACAGTCAGCAAGATAAGGATAAGAGGCCAGTATTTGGGGCCAGTACTTCCAAATGGTCATTGATGTGATATCGATAACCTATCACACTTTGTGTTTCATTATATCATGGCTGTAATTTTTAAATATCCAATTTATAATTAAAATATTCTTAAGCATTCTGGATATGTAAAAAGACATGAGTGGGGAAGCAGAGAAAAGGAAGACAACAATGTAGACAGTTTCAAGATAGTGTATACACAATTTACGCATGACAACAACAGACATAGAGCATCTAGCTTGTGACAGAGATACATTTAAAAAAATGTCATGGTAGTGGAGTTCTGCACAGACTTATCACTGGATGATGATGATGATGATGAAGTTATAACTTTGTATGATTTTGACATCTTTCTTTGGTCATGTGATGAGAACAGATGCATTGGAAAACATTTTGACAACTGGAAAGATCGAGGGGAAGAGGCAGACCAAGAGAAATGATGCTGGATGGATTGAGACAGTGGCATAGAGGAATATCATCAGCAGAGGTGATTCAGAAAACCAAAGACCAAGATCTGGGGAGAGTCATGAATGCCTACACAAACCAGCATGGCATTTGATGATGATGATGATGATGATGGTTGGGATAGACACTGATGATTCAAGTTTAACTGTGTATGAAAACTCTAGGGAGAGTAATTTCCTGAACCAAACATGGACACACTTGTACACCCTTTGAGGGTTATTGAAATGATAAAGGACATTAAAGATACAAGATAGTCTTGTGTTGTGGCATGGAATATATGACTTTGGGGCTAAATAGCAGTAATGAAGAAGGGTTATGGAGAAGCATGATCACCCATGCTTGTAGCAAGACACTTGAAGAATCAGAAGTCAGTTCAAACAGAATACGGAGTTACACATGCTGGGTGTGATAAAGCTGATGCCTTAGTGGTAAAAAATCCGCCGGGGACAAACACGATAGGAGGCTTCTGATCAACAGAAGACGTCCCCCCTCGACAAATGTTTCGGCCCCTTTATACAGTTGCTTAAAGTGTGTTAAAGATACCAAGAGAGAGAGAACCAAATCCAGACTACTAAGGAAAAGACTAAATTAATTCACACAAGAAACATACAAAGAAGAACTTATAGAACCAATGAAAGAGAGGAAAATTAGACATGAGAATAGCGGACACGACAATAAAGGGGGAAGGATGCAAAGAGATCCACCACAGTTAAACGTTTGTCTACTCTGGAGTGGAATAGCAAAAAGGGCAAGACACGGTGTGGGAATAGTCATTGAACCACAGCTAGCAAGAGGAATACTAGAAATATAATATATATCAGAAAGAATCATAACAGTGAGAATAAAAGAACAAACAATTACAACATATGTAAAAATATATGCACCAAGTGATACAAACAATAATGAGCAAGAATGTGAGGATAATGAAAGAAATGATAACGGAAGTAGATTGATAGAGCTATGCAGCCAACAAGACCTCTATATAACAAACACATTCTATAAACACAAAGACTCACAAATGTACACCTGGTATAAATGGAATGATCTAGATACTAAAAGTCAAATTGATTTTATATTAACAAGAAATAACAGAAAGAGAAATATATTAGATGCAAGGGCAGTGCCCAACTAAGGTATAAACACAGAACACAAAGCAGTCGTTGCCACAATAAGAACCATCAGTAGAAGGAAGCAAAGACCAGGAAAATACATGCCATGCGAATCAGTAAACTTAAAAAATTTCAAAGACGAGGCAGTGAGGGAAAATTAAGAAAAAGAGCTCACTGAAATCTTTGTAAAATTACCTATGGAAAGAAAGAGAGATGGAGAGATGTTCAAATCAAGCATTTTAAATACTGCAAAGATAACATGTGGAACCACGTAAAACACAAAACACGGATAAAGAAAATAACAAGTTGGTGGAAGGCAGAAGTAAAGAAAGCTGTAAAAGACATACAGGAAAAATATAAAAAGTGGTCAAAGAACAAACAGGAATGCGATTACATAGAATATAGAATAGCGAGAAGACATGTGAATAGAATAGTAAAGAGAGAAAAACAAAAAGACTGGGAGGAGTATGGAGAAACTCTAAATAAAAACTACAAGGAGGCAAATAGAAACTTCTATAAAAAGATAAGCACAATGAGAACCAAAGGAGAACCCTTTGACCCAACTGAAATAATTAACAGCGAAAATGGAGACCCAATAAGTGAACAAAAACAAATCCTAATAAGATGGAAACAGTACTTTGAACAACTTCTCAACATCCGATCAGATGTCACAGGAATTCAAGAAATTGACACAGATGCCACCGAAGAACTAGAACCAGACATAATGAAAGAAGAAATTATAGAAGCCATCAGATATACCAAATGAACTAATTAAAGCAACAAGAGAAGTAGGAACAGCATGGCTACATAGACTATTCAACCATGTTTGGGTAGAACAACAAACACCACGAGACTGGGGAAACGCCATAATTATCCCAATTTGGAAAAACAAAGGCAGCAAAAGAGACTGTACACAATACAGAGGCATTTCACTGTTGAGTCATACTGGGAAAATATTTTGCAAAATTTTTGAGAAAAGATTAACTATTACAGAACCCCAGCTAAGCAAAACACACTTGGATTTAGGAAAAACAAAGGATGCACAGATGCCATTTTTGCTCTTAGACAACTTATTGAAAAATCAATCGAATTCAATGAAACACTCTACTTAGCCTTTGTTGACCAAGAAAAGGCATTTGATAGAGTAGATAGAAACAAGCTGTGGGAAATCCTTAAACAATATGGAATGAGTACACATCTAACAAACCTATGTAGAAGCTTATACAACAACAGTGAATGCATAGTGAGAGCAACTGGAGGACACTCAGAACCCTTCACCATAAGATCCGGAGTACGACAAGGTTGTGTCCTGTCCCCTCTCTTGTTCATAACATATATAGACAACATATGTAAAGAAACCAGCCTAACAGAGACTGCATGACGAGAACACAGAAGAAGAACCATCTGCAAATCTAACCATTAGAGAACTCCTGTTTGCGGACAACCAAGCACTATTAGCAAAATCAGAAGCTAAATTACAAGACCACATGAATAGTCTAAACGAAATGTGTAGGGAACATAACATGAAAATTAGCACTAGTAAAACAGAGGTATTGACTATAACTAAAGAAGAAAAAGCAACAACGATTCACCTAAACGAACATCCCTTGAAACAAGTAAAGATTTCAAGTACCTAAGAAGTATAATATCATCGGGACGCAGAGGGGTTTTCAAGGCTCCAGGGCTGGGTTCTATACTGGCCAAGACCTATTGAGTCCTCACTGAGTGCACTGGGCAACAGGTCCCTTTGGGGTCCTGGCTAAATTCAGTAGGATCGTTGATTCCTCCGAAGTCAGAGAGTGTCTGCCTGCATGGCGAAGGAACGACCAGTCTGCACACCAATAAGCCAGACATGGGACAACGGATACTCATGCAAACCTCAGGTCCTGTATGCCATCACACTAATGTTGGACAACAGGATGTTTTCATCTGGCATACAGGACTTCACGCTGGAGTTCACAGCCAGCGAACACAAGCAAGCAAGCATAATATCATCAAATGGCAAATCAGAAGACGAGATCGAAAATAGATGCAATAAGGCAAACCAACTCATTGGACAAATGGCACCAATACTAAAGAACAAACATGTATCAATAACTACTAAGAAAGCACTTTACAACACAATCTTCATACCAACAAACCTGGACAATGACAGAAAAAGAGAAAAGAAAAATCACAACAGAAATGAGATTCCTGAGAAGAATACTCAGTGTATCAAGAAGAGATAAGATCAGAAATGAAGAAATCAGGACTAAAGTGGGGGTTAAAGCAGCACTAGATTTTATTAGAAAGCAGCAAGTCAAATGGATTATCAGGTGACTTCAATGCCAGGCTTCAGGCCAAGCCAACTAACCTATTGAAACTGTACCAGTGACAAAAATATTATTTGCAGGACATCACAATCAGCCTCAGCATTTATTAACTGTTTGTGATTTTCTAGAGAAGTTTGCGGTCAGTAGTTTGCCATTGTTGTCTGAACGGCCGACGTTCACACCTTGTGGAAGTCAACACTAAGTGACCAGCTCCCAGATCACCAACAGATGACCTCAAACCCAGTCTTACGGGATTGTGAGACTGCATTCACTACACCTAAGCCAGCGATGTAGATTGTACCAGTGAACATATGCTAATGAACACAACATTTTGTTGTGCAGAAAACTACTGATGATAACCATGGTGATGAAATGAGAAGCAAAACATGATTGGATATCTTACTTATTAACGTCATATGCTTATGTACAAGTAGATTGAACTCCTGTATGTTTGTGTAAAGTACAATCATATGGATTCTGTTTAACAAAAATAAAGGCTGAAGTCTGTCTTATTTAATAATATATTTGTAACATATAAGATCTATGTCCAGTAAAATAATCATGTCAACACGCCACCAGCCATCATGTGGATGTGGTGTAATACTCATATTTTCAGTGACAAAGTAACACAGTGAGGGGTAATATGCTCATAATTACTATTTTCCCAGATCTTTGGTACCCATTTTTAGGCTGGGTCAACCCCAAAGATGTAACTACAGTTGGTGGCAATTCAACATAAATACAACTGGGTAACAGGAACCCAGGACCACTCTGTTGGTAGGTAGATGCACTAACCACTACAATTCCAAAATCATTAACAACTGCACTCTATGACTCCACAATCATTAACCACTACGCAGTACAGTTCTATATATCATTAATTGTTATACCACCAAAATCATCAATCACTACAGTTCCAAAATCACTAACTGCTACACCTCAAAAATCATGATCCACTACAACTCCAAAATCATTAACCACTACATTCTACTGCTCCACAATCATTAACCACTATGCAGTACAGTTCTATAAATAATTAATCATTGTAACTCCAAAATCATTAATGACTACGGTTGCAAAATCACTAACCACCATACACTACAGATTCAAAATCATGAATCACTAAACCTAAAAAAATCAACAACTATACTTCGACAACCATTGGTCACAAGATTTCAAAGATCATTAATCACTACACATTACACCTTTAAAATCATTAACCACTGCAGCTCCAAGATCATTAACCACTATATCTCCAAAAATATTAAGCACTACATATGACAGCTCCATATTCATTAATCACTACAGCTTCAATTTCATTAGCCTCTACACCTCCAAAAGTATTAACACTATAAATTACACTTCCAAATATCATTAATTGCACCTCCAAAAGCATTACACATTACAGCACCAAAATCATTAACCACTACAGCTACACATGTGTGTAGGAAAGGTGAGAGGTTACACAGAAAGTCAACCTCAGTATGCACAGATATAATAAATTACCCTTTGTCTGAATGCCAAATGTACATAAGAAACACGCTCAAATTAGATGAGTATTACAGCCAGTAATACACCATTAACCTATGAGTTACATGACAAGAAAATAGGTTATAAAACTGTAACAATTCAAATTTCTGCAACAAATACAAGTAAAAAAATGTTAACTGTTAAATTAAACATTTTTAACTGATAAAGTCATAAAGATTATATAACCAAAACTACACATAAGAAAAGTTTGTTCAGCACAATAATGATTGCCCTAAATGCTTATTTCAGATCATGAACAGACATCACTGGAACTGATATCTTCATCAAACAAGCTGAAGGTGTCTCCCATCATAGCCATATAATAACAGATGTTGGCTGACATGAAACAACAAACAAGAAAAGAATCAGAATGGCCAAAGTTGTATTTTACAACATGTGAAATATTCTATAAAGCAGTTTTATTTCACGTGTGAAATATGATATAATGGTCATGGTTTTATTCCACACCATGTGAAAAATTTTACAATGGTCAAAGTTTTATTCCACAATGTGTGAAAAATACTGTAATGACAAAAGTCATTAAAAATATGTGAAATATTTCACAACACTCAAAATTTTATTTTACATGAATTATGCTATAACAGCCAGTTTCATTTAACAAATGTGAAGTATTAGTACATATGGTGTCGTTAGCTGCTACACGCTGCAGGATTGACTGAGGAGGGGAACTAAGCACTTATGGACTGTATGGTTTGATGTACAATAAGGATGATCTGTCGACTAAACTAACTAGCACATATGGGAATATCCAGAGTGCTGTGATGTCAGTTCTTGACTCAACACAACTATGCAAGTTGTAAGTAAACTATGCTCTATTTATGTAAATGCTACGAATTCATAGAACCAGAATAAGAATACACCTTTCTTACTAGGGTCATTCAGAAAGGAAGCAAAGAGTGACAACAATAACATGCCAGGTGTGCTGTAAGAAGCAAACAAGAAACTAATATACCAGGTGTGCTGTAAGAAGTAAACAAGAAACTAATATACCAGGTATGCTGTAAGAAGCAAACAAGAAACTAATATACCAGGTGTGCTGTAAGAAGCAAACAAGAAACTAATATACCAGGTGTGCTGTAAGAAGCAAACAAGAAACTAATATACCAGGTGTGCTCTAAGAAGCAAACAAGAAACTAATATACCAGGTGTGCTGTAAGAAGCAAACAAGAAACTAACATTCCAGGTGTGCTGTAAGAAGCAAACAAGAAACTAATATACCAGGTGTGCTGTAAGAAGCAAACAAGAAACTAACATTCCAGGTGTGCTGTAAGAAGCAAACAAGAAACTAATATATCAGGTGTGATGTAAGAAGCAAACAAGAAACTAACATACCAGGTGTGCTGTAAGAAGCAAACAAGAAACTAATATACCAGGTGTGCTGTAAGAAGCAAACAAGAAACTAATATACCAGGTGTGCTGTAAGAAGCAAACAAGAAACTAACATTCCAGGTGTGCTGTAAGAAGCAAACAAGAAACTAATATACCAGGTGTGCTGTAAGAAGCAAACAAGAAACTAACATTCCAGGTGTGCTGTAAGAAGCAAACAAGAAACTAATATACCAGGTGTGCTGTAAGAAGCAAACAAGAAACTAACATTCCAGGTGTGCTGTAAGAAGCCAACAAGAAACTAATATACCAGGTGTGCTGTAAGAAGCCAACAAGAAACTAATATACCAGGTGTGCTGTAAGAAGCAAACAAGAAACTAATATACCAGGTGTGCTGTAAGAAGCCAACAGGAAACTAATATACCAGGTGTGCTGTAAGAAGCCAACAAGAAACTAATATACCAGGTGTGCTGTAAGAACCCAGCAAGAAACTAATATACCAGGTGTGCTGTAAGAAGCAAGCAAGAAACTAATATACCAGGTGTGCTGTAAGAAGCAAACAAGAAACTAATATACCAGGTGTGCTGTAAGAAGCAAACAAGAAACTAATATACCAGGTGTGCTGTAAGAAGCCAACAAGAAACTAATATACCAGGTGTGCTGTAAGAAGCCAACAAGAAACTAATATACCAGGTGTGCTGTAAGAAGCAAACAAGAAACTAACATACCAGGTTTGCTGTAAGAAGCAAACAAGAAACTAATATACCACGTGTGCTGTAAGAAGCAAACAAGAAACTAATATACCAGGTGTGCTGTAAGAAGCCAACAAGAAACTAATATACCAGGTGTGCTGTAAGAAGCCAACAAGAAACTAATATACCAGGTGTGCTGTAAGAAGCCAACAAGAAACTAATATACCAGGTGTGCTGTAAGAAGCAAACAAGAAACTAACATACCAGGTGTGCTGTAAGAAGCAAACAAGAAACTAATATACCAGGTGTGCTGTAAGAAGCAAACAGGAAACTAATATACCAGGTGTGCTGTAAGAAGCCAACAAGAAACTAATATACCAAGTGTGCTGTAAGAAGCCAACAAGAAACTAATATACCAGGTGTGCTGTAAGAAGGCAACAAGAAACTAATATACCAGGTGTGCTGTAAGAAGCCAACAAGAAACTAATATACCAGGTGTGCTGTAAGAAGCCAACAAGAAACTAATATACCAGGTGTGCTGTAAGAAGCCAACAAGAAACTAATATACCAGGTGTGCTGTAAGAAGCCAACAAGAAACTAACATACCAGGTGTGCTGTAAGAAGCAAACAAGAAACTAATACACCAGGTGTGCTGTAAGAAGCAAACAGGAAACTAATATACCAGGTGTGCTGTAAGAAGCCAACAAGAAACTAATATACCAAGTGTGCTGTAAGAAGCCAACAAGAAACTAATATACCAGGTGTGCTGTAAGAAGGCAACAAGAAACTAATATACCAGGTGTGCTGTAAGAAGGCAACAAGAAACTAATATACCAGGTGTGCTGTAAGAAGCCAACAAGAAACTAATATACCAGGTGTGCTGTAAGAAGCCAACAAGAAACTAACATACCAGGTGTGCTGTAAGAAGCAAACAAGAAACTAATATACCAGGTGTGCTGTAAGAAGCCAACAAGAAACTAATATACCAGGTGTGCTGTAAGAAGCAAACAAGAAACTAACATACCAGGTGTGCTGTAAGACGCAAACAAGAAACTAATATACCAGGTGTGCTGTAAGAAGCAAACAAGAAACTAATATACCAGGTGTGCTGTAAGAAGCAAACAAGAAACTAATATACCAGGTGTGCTGTAAGAAGCCAACAAGAAACTAACATTCCAGGTGTGCTGTAAGAAGCCAACAAGAAACTAATATACCAGGTGTGCTGTAAGAAGCAAACAAGAAACTAATATACCAGGTGTGCTGTAAGACGCAAACAAGAAACTAATATACCAGGTGTGCTGTAAGAAGCAAATAGGAAACTAACATACCAGGTGTGCTGTAAGAAGCAAACAAGAAACTAACATACCAGGTGTGCTGTAAGAAGCAAACAAGAAACTAACATACCAGGTGTGCTGTAAGAAGCAAACAAGAAACTAATATACCAGGTGTGCTGTAAGAAGCAAACAAGAAACTAATATACCAGGTGTGCTGTAAGAAGCCAACAAGAAACTAACATTCCAGGTGTGCTGTAAGAAGCCAACAAGAAACTAATATACCAGGTGTGCTGTAAGAAGCAAACAAGAAACTAACATACCAGGTGTGCTGTAAGAAGCAAACAAGAAACTAATATACCAGGTGTGCTGTAAGACGCAAACAAGAAACTAATATACCAGGTGTGCTGTAAGAAGCAAATAGGAAACTAACATACCAGGTGTGCTGTAAGAAGCAAACAAGAAACTAACATACCAGGTGTGCTGTAAGAAGCAAACAAGAAACTAACATACCAGGTGTGCTGTAAGAAGCAAACAAGAAACTAATATACCAGGTGTGCTGTAAGAAGCAAACAAGAAACTAATATACCAGGTGTGCTGTAAGAAGCCAACAAGAAACTAACATTCCAGGTGTGCTGTAAGAAGCCAACAAGAAACTAATATACCAGGTGTGCTGTAAGAAGCAAACAAGAAACTAACATACCAGGTGTGCTGTAAGAAGCAAACAAGAAACTAACATACAAGGTGTGCTGTAAGAAGCAAACAAGAAACTAACATACCAGGTGTGCTGTAAGAAGCAAACAAGAAACTAACATACCAGGTGTGCTGTAAGAAGCAAACAAGAAACTAATATGCCAGGTGTGCTGTAAGAAGCAAACAAGAAACTAATATACCAGGTGTGCTGTAAGAAGCAAACAAGAAACTAATATACCAGGTGTGCTGTAAGAAGCAAACAAGAAATCGTGGTGTGGATACTGGCTACCTGACTCTACAGAAATTCTCAGCAGCAAAATCAAAAAATATTACTACTATGAGAAGGCCTACATTAAAACAAAAACAAGAATAAACCATTCACAATAGAAAAATAATTACATGATGCAGAAAAAACTGAACTGACAGAAAATCTGGGTAGCTATTATGCGAGTGTGTTTTGGACATTTCACTAATAACAGGAATGAAAGTTGAACATTTTAGCATCTGAACTAATCAGATCAAAATATAATCTTTGGAATGTTTAGAGCTGTCTGTGCAAGTACTAAAATAAAACACTAATATATATCCACAAAATTGACAAAACACTGGAATTTATAACAATTTTCAACAACAAAGAACAGGTCTACACCATCCACATTTATGCATACCATCCTATGTTGATACCGCTTTGTCCAAGCTTGATGCCACATATTCCTAGGTTTATGCCACACAATCATACATTTTTGCCACACAACTTTAGAATTATACCACAGTATCCCAGGTTTATCATACATTATCCTAGGTTTATACCACACCATCTTAGCTGTATACCACATTATCCTAGGGTTACATCTCACCATCTTAGCATTATACATTATTCTCGGTTTATAACACACCATCTTAGAATTATACTACACTATTCTAGGTTTCTGAGAAAAATGCAAAGAATACCATGGACAGACAGAAAAACCAGTGGGCAAGTTCTACAAGAGGCAAATGAAAACCGCAAATTAATTAGAAAAATTAGACGTTGACAATCACATTTTTTGGGCACATTATAAGAAGAAATAAACTAGAGAACTTGGTGACAGCTGGCAAGATTGAGGGTAAAATAACAAGGGGAAGGCAGAGAAGTAAATATATGGATGGCTTGATCACATGGCATGGTCAGGACAAGAACATAGAGATGATCAACGACTCTGGTGATCGTGTAAGATGGTGAAACATGACCGCCCACACTTACCGGCATTACACATGATGATAATGATTCTAGGTTTATAACACACCATCATTATACTACATTATCCTAAGTTTATAACACAGTATCTTATAATTATACTACATTATCCTAGATTTATAACACACCATCTTAGCATTATACTACATTATCCTAGATTTATAACACACCATCGTAGCATTATACTACATTATCTTAGATTTATAACACACCATCTTATCATTATACTACATTATCCTAGATTTATAACACACCATCTTATCATTATACTACATTATCCTAGATTTATAACACACCATCATAGCATTATACTACATTATCCTAGATTTATAACACACCATCTTATCATTATACTACATTATCCTAGATTTATAACACACCATCTTAGCATTATACTACATTATCCAAGGTTTAAACCACAATATTCTAACTTTATACAATTATCCTAGGTTTATACAACATTATCAAGCTTTATGTGGCACAATTTAGGTTGATCTCATACCATCTACACTGATACCGCAATATGGACTTTACATAATTACTAAGATGTTATTACCTCGACAGCGCAAGGTACAAGAGGAACCTGATGAGATGAGATGGGACTAAGACGGTATTATGACAATTAAAAAGACACTGATGTTTAAATAACAAGTCAACATTATTTGCAAATATAGACAAATAGATCTTTAAACAAATATCTTTAGTAATGTACAAAAATCACAGTGTAAGAGAAAGAATTGCTCAGTTTAATGAAAATATTCAATATTTCCTATAAATGAAAGCAAACACGATTCTTATTATCAGACAATTAAGTCATCCTTAAAAAGTTAGTTGGATTTCCTGTACAGGACACCACAATCAAACCCAACACTTTTCGGTTTTCTGTGATTCACTAGGTAATTTTTACATACAGTAGTTTGCCATTGCTTTCTAAATGACTGATGCTCATACCAACAAAATAAGCGCAAGAGGGTCTGCTTCTAAATCATCCACAGCTAATTTCAAACCGATTCAGTGTCTGGGAATTGTGAAATGCGCTCATTGCCCCAAAGCCACAGTAAAGCTTACAAACAAACAATTATGAGAGGCAACTATGAGAGCATTTCTATTTCTTCTGTGGCAGCCAGTCCCTCTTTCTGTAACCTTTGAAGAATTGGGTGATAAATCTCTGCTGTCAATGGCGCACAAACACCTTTTGTTTGAATTTCACCTGTGAACAGAAACAAAATAATGAGATGGCTATGTGTACATAAATGATTAATTTTATATTATATTAATCATCATCCAGGGCCTAGGGGCATTACAATATCAGATGGAAGATGCACAGCAGAGATTAAGAGCAGAATAGGGGAAGCAAAGACTGCATTTCAGAAAATTAAAACTATCTAATGCAATAAGTCACTATCACTGAATGTAAGAAAGATAGTGCTGAAGTGCTATGTAGAACCTGTTTTGCTGTATGGCTGTGAATCTTGGAATGTAAATGCAAAAAAGTAGGAAGAGATTGGTAGTAACAGAGATGTAGTTCCTGAGATGATTGTTGTGAATTTCTTGGACTGCCAAAGTAACTAACAATGACTGCCTGAGAGAGGCAAATGAAACTAGAACATTATATACAACAAAAGAAAGAGGCAAGCAGCGTTTTTGGTCATGTGATGAGAAGAGAGGCATTGGAGAACATCGTGACAACTGGAAAGATCAAAGGGAAGAGAGGCAGAGGCAGACAAAGAGAAATGATGCTGGATGGATTGAGTCTGTGGTATGGAGGAATATCAACAGCGGAGTTGATCCAGAAAACCAAAGGCCGAGATCTGTGGAGAGCCATAACGCCTATGCCAGCTGGCAGGGCACTTGATGATGATGATGATCAAGGGCCATACCAATAAAACATGGGCAGTCATGGTTCACTACTTCAAATGATCCCCAGTGTCTTGGATCAGATCTGTATTCTTGCCTTAAGCCATGCGGCTGCGATTCAAGTATTTATCTCTTTGCCTTCCCTGTGCTCTTTTTCTGTGAATTGTATCAGCTGTCACTAAGTTTATTTCTCCTATAATTTAATTGTGTTTAATAAAGTACAGAGCCATATTCATAATATATAAAAAATGCCCTAGGGTGGCAGTATTGGCAACACTTCCAAAATTTGATAAAAATATAAACCCACAATAAAATATTTAAAGTATGTGTCCGATTCTCATATACAAATGTTGGAATCATCTTCAAGTACTATGGAATTCATGCACTGAGCTAATATTTTTCTACTATGATCTGAAGAAAGAGATTGAAGCACTAATGGGTAGATTCAAAGTCCAGTCAAGGTGATCCTCGAATTGAATTATCCAACAAATCCCCATTGAGTTTACTGCTGAAATTCTTCAAAACTTTCTAACATCACATTCATTCTTATGTAGAAATAACCACCTGTCTAATGCCCTACTCATAATTCCACTTTTTTGAACCAGTTTCAGAAACTATTTGTTAAACAGTAAATGAAAGAATACCATTCAAAATCATGCGAGCAGCAATTCCTATGGGCAAGCCAACAGATTTAGCCATGCCAGAAAATCCTCCAGGATCTCCATAGCTGAAGAAGTTGATTCTTCTCTGCTCTCTCCTGCCGTCTGGCCATGAGATCTGGACATCATGATGCATGAGGATCATATCCCGTTCATTTGGACCTACACACGGGAAGATCACATTTTTGGTATAAGTACACATACACAGTTCTGCTTTTTTCAAAACAGGGATAGTAAGTTGTACTACTGTCAAAAAACTGTCATTTACTGCCAATATAGTACCTTGCTGCGTATGGCAGAGGGGTCCTTGAGCCTGAGGAATAAAGGCCGCCTGGCTAGTGCAGTCGCCGCGAACCGTGCAGGTTAGGATTTTCTTTTTGCCCCCGACAGAAAAACATCCCACACCTTACCAAGGGATCGAACCCGGGTCTCCCAAATGAGAGTCCGGTGTTCTAGCCTCTCGGCCAGCCGCTCCTCCATGCCTGTTTTACTACTGTCAGGCATTTATTTGTTATAGGTACACAGGGACAGTACCTTGTACAGAATGAACTGAATTTGTATGTTATAGATATAATATTTGGTTTAATGACAAGATCTGCTGTTAAGTGAGACATGCTATTTAGCAGACTTTCTCTCAGGAGAAACTATGGATTACCTAAGCCACAGACACCAGCACCTTAAGGCCATAGAAATCATTACAGAAAACCTACACTTTAATTATGACTGAAGTCATTGATGATTTTTTGCTTTACAGTAATAAATATCTAGGACAGAAGGTTAAATAACTGTCAGAGACAGGAGTAGGGTAACTTAAAACTGTATGGAATTAGTGGAGCTAAATAATTAAATAGGACAGGGTATACAAATAATTGAATAATTGTCGGGGAAACAAAGACGTGAGAAAAACCACTTACCATAAAACAGTCTCTTAGAGAGGTAGTTAGACAGTGTATCAATGGGCGTGGTTCTTTTATCTATCAGAATGTCATCAATCAAGCCCAGTCTGCAAAGAAAGAAACAAATAAGTGAACAAGCAGGAAGAGAGGCAAAAAGAGAAGATAGAGAAGATAGAGAAGGACACAAAGTTGTAAAAGAAGAAACGATTAATTATATGACAGATTTGAAAGATGTAGAGAACCAAATGAAGAGGAAAAAAACAAGAGAAGAAGTTGAGAAGGCATACGAGGAAAGAAGGTGAAAGTAGGAGAAGTGACAGTAGAAGAAGAAAATAATAATGACTGAAATCTCATTCATGTCTTCATTTTAAAGTGCGTCAACAGAAGATACTGATATTTAAAAACCTATTTAGGACACACGATGATGCGAAATATCCTGTGTATGTTTTACTGGTTGATAACATCTTGTAGTAAAAAACTTTTTTTCCGCATATCCTTTACAGGACATCACTGTCAACATCAGCATCTTTCAGTTGATTGTTGATTTCTTGGCAAGATTACGCTCAGTAGTTTGCCACTGCTTTCTGAGTGACCGGCTCACATACCCCGTAAGTTACCGACGTGGCTATAATTGCCACTGATTCTCGCGCACATCACGTTACTTACGAGAGTATATGGGATTACGGAGAAAGTCACTAACCCCTAGGCCAGGGAGACTGGCAGTAAAAGACTGCTTAATGAGTAAATCCTGTGCATAATGTCTCATGAAACAACGATGAACACATTATAAACCAAGTGGAAATAATTATTCATACACACTGGGAACATACAGAACAATTCTACCCACATGTGTAAATAATTATGCTGCAAATGAGATAGTTCAAACTGTTGACTGACAGATTGACTGAGTTTCTGGATTTAAGCATCATCTTCATGACACTATATTATGTCTATATATTAAATCATCTTTAGTGATACACTCTCCTCATTCCAGTTCACAATGTGAGAATCTCAGCAATAAGCATTAACTCTATTGTACTTGTCAGGATTCCAACCTGTTATACCAGAATCTACACAAACTATAAATATTCTGTTGCTGGTTAATTTTTTTTAATCTGACATTTTTTCAGAGTTAGAATTGTGTGGCCTACTTTCTATGCTTTCCAACCTTAGAAGCATTTTTAATGTGTACATTGTGTTGGGGATTCCAAAAGAGGCAAGAATGCAAAATGACATTATGAGAAATGTTATCTGCACAACATCAAGCACCAAATTTGTAGAGGCAACAAATAAAGCGAGTTGAAAATTGTATGATAAAGAAAGCCAATCAACTACTAATAATAGCATGCAACTGAAAAAAATATGGTAATGAAGATAGAGATAGACCAAAACAATGATAGCTAAACAAACTTAATGTTACATTAAACAGACATGGATATGAAACAACTAAGGCAACATATTTGTCCTTATATCACAAGCAAAGACTTCCCACACCACTATGCTTAACAACAAGTGTGGATAAGGAAAATAGACATCAGCCACTGGGGCTAGAGACAACAGACAACAGAATAAAGTTCAGATTCTTGACCACACTGGAGTTTCTTCTTCTCCCTTTCATCTCTCTGTAGAGCACAGGTCCTCATCCAGCTCACACCAAGCCCTTTGTGAACCTGTTCATGATTGGATGGATTTTACTGCTAACGTTTTCTACAGGATGGGATAGCCTCTTCTTCCTATTTTCTTCTTCTTCTTCTTCATCATCTTGTTCTGTCCTTTACACCTCATAATGGTAAAGTCCCTCAACCAACCAAGCCTTCTTATTTTTCACTTCTGCAGCTCCCTCCATGTCCTCCCAACATGATTCATCTCCTTCTGTAATTCTCTTCTCTGCTTGTGTTTTAGGTCTCCTGGTGTTTTACCTCCCTTATGGGTTTCAGACAGTGTGTCTAGCTATTTTGTCCTCAGGTTTCTCTGTGTCTGTCTTATCCCGCACCAGAATCTTTTCCTGGCCTCTTGGTTCACTGGAAAGTGTTTAGCTCTAACTAAATTTGTGACCCTTACCCTTCTGAGTCACCTCATAATGCATGCCTGGCAAGTGACAGTGTTGTCATTCTTTGTTTCCTTAATGGGACTCAGTAACACAAGGCTGTTCGGAAAGTATTCATTATATATTTGTTGATCAGCGTGTAAGAAATATGATGCTATTGAAGCTGATAAACTCCACCAGTGATGTCATGAGCATGGTTGGACTTGGGTTTGACACCTGGGCTCATCACTTCTCACAGTGAGAGAAAGACTGATTACCTCTTCCTCCTTGCTCTACATCTAAAAAATGTGATGGCGCTTTCACATCACAGACCCATAGCTAAAAACTGATATAGCACCATTTTTGTTTCAACGTGTCAGAGTATTTTAAAATAAAACCTTGCATAAAACCAAAGGATGACCAAGAAAATGAGGGATAAAATTCAAGGACACTAAACCATGGATGCAATGCAACCAAAGCAACAAATGTGGCCTAAGGGTGTAAGCATAGGCTTCACACCCACCCTCAACAGCAGGAGAAACCACCTGGGGGATAGACAGTCAACTAATGCCAAGATGAGATGGTATTCTACATATCCAAACAATAGTCAAATGAGTTCACCCAATGCCAAGATGTTATGTTTGCTCTATATAATCAGCAACAGACAAATATGCTCACTTGATGATACAATCCAGCTTGACCTTATCACCCCCAAGCCTGTCAAGAATGATGTCCTTCAGAGTGTCCTCCAGGAGGTCACCAGACTGGTTAAATTTACTGCACATAAACTCTTTCTGTGGATCACAAAAGCAGCAGTGTAAACCATTGTTTAACCCATTCAGTACATTACATCTTTTAAAAGATGCTTAGTCTGTTAAAAACAGTAAAGGTTGTCCCTTGACAGATGTTATTAATGTACGAAGTGTTAGGTTTTCACATATTCTAGGTCATGGCATAATTAGAGAGATGGTATATTCCCTCTTCTGCCACCTTTTTAATTCCCTTGTACCCATTTTATGAGTCAGGGTTGACCCAAAAACCACACTCATTCATTCAGCAGCATATCCTTTGCAGAACTTTGTTCCCAAAACAACTGCCAGGAAAACATCTCAATCTTCTCAATCATAATCATCCCGCTTCTGATACACCCATCTGGAGATCATCTGCCACATCCTGCACGCACCCTCTCTTTGGCCTTCCTCTTCTTCTATTCCAGGGCATATACTCCTGCATGATTGTTCTCTCCAAACTTTCATGACTTCAAGTGACCAAAATATTTCAATTTTCTTTGTTTTTTATCGTCTTTAGTAGTCAACCCTCTTCAATATTCAGTTCTTGTCGTATGGATTCATTTTTTCTTTTCTGTATCAAAAATACTCTTAGAACCCATCTATAACATTAATATTCAAAGGCATTTATGCGCTGTTCAGCTTGTTTAGTAAGTGTCCAGGTCTCACAGGCATATGTTGCAATGGGAAAAATGCTTAAAAATCTAAATTTTGTAGTTCTATCTGTCCCACTCCATAATTTATTCAGTTGTTTTAGTCTTTGAAGAGCAATAGATATTTGTCTTTTAATTTCCTTAATTGTGTAACCATTGTTGTTAATTAATAACTTAAGATATTCACAATTCTCCACCACTTCCAATGTTTTCTCATTATCTCTAAATTATATTAACATTCCTTATATTAACATTCCTCATTATCTCTCCATATTAGTTTCATCTGTATGAATTATCTTTGTTTTTTATATGTTAAGATATAAGATGTGCTTTTCACTATTCTTTTAAAACCACACTAGTCAGAAAAAAAGAATCCTGCTACTGCTGGAGATTGAATTCAAATTACTGTCTGGGTAAGCAAGTCTGTTATTCAATATAAAATCAAGGTTCCTAATTCCATCAATCTACATAATTTGAGTACATAACCTTATGATTTTCACTGAATGCTCTAAAACTCCATGACAGTTCTATTGTATCATTATCATGTAACAGGTCCTTTGTAAAATGCTGCTCTCATCGTAGCTTGTTGAAATGATTATGGATCCCTTGCTAATTCCCATGGGATTTTCATGCTATTGATGTCTTCAACGTCTTTTTTCCAACAACTTAGTGGTGGTCAACTTCCACCTTCTCTTCAAAAAACCATCCTTTCCATCACTCTTATTCCCCAACCATGACCATATTTAATATTGCCAATGTATTTCAGTTCTGAGATATCACACTATTTATGAGACAGTTTTTTCAACGTTCTTGGTCAATGATATTCTAAGAAATTTTCTCTAACATTTAAGTACACAAGCTCTAATTGTTTTCTTAGTGATTGTCCACTGGTCCATTTACCACAGAAAATATACACGTTGTCAACAGTTTTATTTTAATCTGTTTGTTGGCATTGTGCCACTTGGCTCTTAACACTATCATTATATATGTAGAGAAAATGTGACTTAGTCAGTGACACAGCATGGCAGAATGGGGAGCAGGCTGGCCGAGAGGCTATGAACGCCCAGGTTCTCCTTCGGGGGAACCAGGTTCAAAATCTCGGTAAGGCGTGGATTTTGTTCTGCCACCGGGAAAAAGAAAACCCCAACTGCACAGTTAGTGGCAACTGCACTAGCCAGGCAACCTTAATTCCGCAGGCTGAAGAAGACACCCCCCCCCCCTCCCACCCTACACTGCAAGATACTATAGGCAGTAGATGACAGTGCTTTTTTGTTTCAATGACTCCAAATGTTGATGTTTATCTAACTAGTGGTAAAAACTCTGCCATGGAGCAAGCACACCAGGAGACTTCCTACTGAGGGTAAGTTAATAAGTCAGTCACAAATGGCTGTAGAAAAATAACTAACTATGATAACAACTTGAAACCATTTTATTTTTATACATACATTGTCCCTTTATTTCTCAACATAATTTCCACCAACATTGATGCATTTATCCCATCGTTTTATCAGTCCTCCCAAACTGGCTGCATAGAACTGCATGCTTTGTTTTCATTTACCTGCTATTCCACAGAACTGTGTGACTTAATTATTGACTCACCCTCGTAACTTTTTCTACCCAGCTATGCACCGCTTTATAGGAAATTGCTATGGGCTAAGTCCACTGAAAACCGACCTTGGCGGGAGACATTTCACGAGTGACGCCGAAGTTGAATGTGAAGTGAAAATGTGGTTTAGAAAACAGAGCACGCAGTTCTATGCAGCCGGTTTGGGAGGACCGATAAAATGATGGGATAAGTGCATCAATGTTGGTGGAAATTATGTTGAGAAATAAAGGGACAATGTATGTATAAAAATAAACTGGTTTCAAGTTGTTATCACATTTAGTTATTTTTCTACAGCCATTTGTGACTTACTTATTAACTTACCCTCAGTATTATTAGCACAGGAGGACTACATTATTACTATTCTTTATTTCAACTGCCCTGGTAACACACAGGAGAGTTATAATGTAGTACACAGCTATTTACTTACCCAGGTTATTTCTGGGCCACTAGGATGAAGTTGTGAATTCTCTTCTGTCTCGCAAAGTCCAAGATCAACAAGACCTTTAATTTTCTGGCAAAATCCCTGCGGAACATTTAGGTAAACTCATTAGTATCATACATCTTTGTTTTCTTTGTCATGTACTCTTAAAAGAATGGGAAGCAAATGCGCCCACATTTCTAAGCAATCATCATGGGAGGCTAATATGTGGGGCCATATTTTCTAAGCATTCATAATGGAAGGTTAATATGTGAGACACTTATGTCTAAGCAATCATCATTCGAGACTACTATCTTCATCTTCTTCGTACACCTTTAGATGTCAACCTGAATATATTTAAAGAAAGCAGCAGTCAACTTGAGCTTGTTGACATCTCCATATAGTGTCTTCACATGGAATGGTTAAGGCCAAAATAATGTTTCCTGTTGTGTCTCCACCTTGAAGTGGTTGAGAGGCTTGCACGTGCCAATTATCCAAAAAGCCAAGTAATGGTAGCACAGCTGCTGATAGGGTCTCCCAAGATGGACAGAATAGGGACACCTACCTGTAGCCTTGTAGGTAGACTGGGCCATTCAAAGGCTAGGGAAAAGTAAACCCCAAAACATGCTTCTAAAAATCAGATGTGCTGAGCCAAAGGCTTAATGAAAGAGTGCAATGCAGATCACTTGATGATGGCTAATATCTGAAACCCTTATTTCTAAGTCTCTTTCAGGTCTTAGTCAGATATGACTGAGCTACCGTGTGATAGTAGATGGTACTACGTGCTTTCTTTCAGTGCTAAATGTTGGGTGACACTCACCAAACCCGACATCCCAAATTGTGCCAACGGCTTCAGGCAGAGGAGTGCAATTGGGAGGGTACAAGCCTTACCCTAGTGCGAGCAAATGCAACCTAAAGACTAAATTTCATGGCAGGGCAGACCAGGCCCCAAGCCTTGGTTGGCAACTGGTCTAGGATGGAAGCCCTATCAGGCGGACAATTAGAGAATTGCTTTGCTGATCCAGCAGCTTCTGCAGCTTATCTTGTTGCATAGGTGTATTGGTGTTACCTTTCCTCTGGAGTAAACTAGACAGCCGAGAGAGGGACCATGCTGCATGGGCAACACATGGTCTCTAAATTCAGCCCAGGCTTTGTGTTATAGAGAGGTATAACTCCATTTTACAAACTATCATCTGTCAAGACAGCAAGGTGCCAGTAATTTCTAAGTATTCATCATGGGTAGCCATTATTCAAAATTGATAACTTTAGCACGTTTTGTTTTATTCTGGGTGTAATTGTAAAATATTATCTTTATAAGTGTATAGTGTCAATGTATTTGTGCCTGTTTCTTGTGTTTTAGTGTCCGTTTCATGTGTGGATGTGTGGCGAAGGGGATATGGACGCAATCTGTAATCCCGCAATCGAAACACAGCTGCAGGCGATTAGGCAGCAGACTGCCTTGTGTTTATTTTTATAACATGGCATGAGTGCTGATCATTCAGAAAGCAATGGTAAACTACTGAACGTAAACTTGCCAAGAAATCACACACAGCCAAAAAAATGCTAGTGTTAACTGCAACATCTATAAATGATATGCAACTAACTTGCTTTTTTTTTCATGTGTGTTAGTGTCTTTTCCTTGTGTTTTATTATCTGTTTCATATGTGTTAGTGGTCATTTCTTGTGTGATACTGCTTATTTCTAGTGAATTAATGACTGGTTCTTTAATCATTACTTGTCTTCCACTGTGCACCAACAGCAAAGATAATGCATCTCTTGTGCATGAATACTCCTAATTCTTATGTTGATCAGACTAGATTATATCTTTGCGCAAAAACTTAAGATTACCTTGTATCTGACGGTACCTCTGAGAACTGTACGAGCTGATTCAATACCATATGTATGGGCATAGACAGTGGAGTCTCTGTTGGGATACCCTTCAAGGTTGAGTCCAGGCAGGAAAGTCAGATCTTCTACGGCATCCAGCAAGCCTCCATTTCCAGGTACCTCAATAACCTACAGAATATCAGTTAATCTCCTTGCTGAAGTACATACATAAATTTCATAAATCTGGACTTCTTATAGTCTATGCAGTGTGGCATTGGTGATCAAGTCTGTCCACAGTCTTCAGTCTCGTGTGCTGCCAGTCATTTCTGATACTGATGTTCTTCCATGCCATGATGTCAAGCTGCCCAGCATCTTCTCTCTTGCTCTCCCCCCTGCCACCCCCCTTCTCCTCCCTTTCCAACTCTCCTGATGTGATGAATTACTGCAGCTTTCCCCTTCGCAAGACCTGCATGCCCAAAAGAATGTGGATTGTCTTCCGATGCTAGTAACCAGTTCTAGCTTGGACTAACTTACATAAACTATGTTAAAATGTTCTGGTAATTATCTTGGAAGGAAAGATCGATATGAAGGAACTGGTAGCCCTACTGCATTATTGGTTTGGTATCTTCCTCTTCTTCTTTACGTTCATACGGAGTGTTTTTTCAGATGTGACTGTGGTGTGTCTGTTATGCGCCCTTGGGCCGAAACCCGTAGGCCAACACATCCGGCTTTAGCATGCTTTTTTGACCAGGTAGCATTCCTGGGAGACTCTCACTTTTGTGGTACCGTCCACCTCCCAGCTGGTCAAGTTGGAACAGTTGAAGACTGCACGGTCATCCCTCAAATGACGGCAGGGACAGTCTATAGCATTTTCTGCCATCCTGGATGGCTTCCATAATTGCAGAGCCGACACATAACGCTCTGGTGCTGCACTCACCGAGGGAATCGTCACGTTCCGCACATGGCTGCTTTAATTCCTCACTTCAATATACAGCTCACCTGTGGCAATTCAGTCCTTGGCACATTAGTCCACCTTAACCTGGGTTTTTAGAATTGGAGTTTTCCATCTCCTAGATGGGCCGCTGCAATAGCTAACGGGCCCCATCTAACCGGGGACAAGAGGTTCTAGTGCCTCAACCCTCCTGGCAAACACATTAAATAAATGTATACGGGGAACAACTAACACACAATAGCTATCAAATATTAAATAATTCATAATACAATACACAGCCAAATCACTGCTCAACCCTGCGTTAGTGCATGTAGAAAGCCCAGATGGTATCTTTGGTGTCAAGGCTAAATAAACCATATACATGTCCGATAAAAGTTAATCATTTCATATTATAATGTTTAGGAAAAACTGGATAGTATGAATCATTTAGCTAATAGAAATTTTAATATGAAAGATATAAACATACCTGTCCGTTTTTCATGTATTTTGCTGGAGACATAATATTCATGAGGACTCCTTTAGGAAACCAACTAAAAACAAAATATAAACATTGGATCAGCACCTAAATGTTTGTTGATTCAAAGCATGCCAATAAAAGTCACATTCTTGCACAGTGGTTTTAGAAACTGGTTACTGTCAGCCTGTTTGATTAATAATAAATTACAAAATGCTCTCTTCCTCATCTCTCTCTCTCTCTCTCTCTCTCTCTCTCTCTCTCTCTCTCTCTCTCTCTCTCTCTCTCTCTCTCTCTCACAAAATTAGAAAATTGTGTGTCAGCTATTGACTTATTAACTATATTTGTAAAGACTCGCAGTAATGTGAATTGTATTATACCACAGTCATTCCCCTGGTGAATATTTTCATACACAGAGTATTATTCTTATTTTGCTACTGGAAAGAATGGTATAAAATTACAGCAGGCATTGTCACTAGTAATTTTACTGGCTGAAATTGACTAGGAAATGTGTTTTCCAGGGAAATATACTAAAGGAAGGGTTATGACGTCTGCGTTTGATTGTTACAGACCTGGTTCTCACAATTGACTGTGTGAATTGTTACAAATAGGAAAAGGATAGTGTGCTTCTCTCTAACCCTGGGGTCATTAATCAGAAGTGAAGCCTTCATGGACAAGGGCACAAAATTCAGAGAGATCTGTGTGCACATTAAAAAACCCTCAGAAGTTGAACATCAAAAAGAGCAGGTCAAATTGGTTACTGCCCAAACTAAATTTTCAAACTCAGAAAACAACAACAGAACTGAAAGTTTGCAAACACACAACAAAATTGTCAAAATTATGTTACCACCAGCTAATTCATTCACACAAGAACAAGAAGTTAAGAGCAGTAACTATGACTGGATAGACTAGTGTAAAAAAAATTTTGGCAGAAAAAGTGCGTATTCAATATGTGGATGCATTAAGCCATAAAGTATTACAATATTAATTTGTAATAAGAATAATGTATTAAATACTGGAATTTGTAATCCGCTCTCCTCTCCTCTTTCACCAATCCTCCACAGGGGAGAAGCTTTCAACCAACTCACTCTAAGTCATTCTATTCCCAGCTATCCCATGTAGCTCTGTCCATGCCTTCTCAATATTATTCATTTCTGTCTCTATATCTCTGGAATTTGTAATGAGGAAGAATGTTTTCAATATGTGAATTTGTAATAGGTAATAATGTTACTAATACTTTAATTTGTAATGATGAAGAATAATTCTTAAACCTAATTTGTAATTGGCAATAATATTTCCAGTCCCATAAATTGTAATGAGCAAATAATATTTCCATTAATATTTATAATGGGGATACATATTTCCAGTAAGTCAGTGTTTGTGACTTAGGGGTAGTGAATATAGGTCACAATCCCGACATACCAGGTTTAAAGTTTGCCATGGGCAATTTGGTTGGATTGATTTTCATTTGGTATGAACCCTGGCCGATCAGAAAGCAATAGCAAACTACTGAACATAAAATTACCTACACAATCACACACCGCCAATAAATCCTGGAGTTGATTGTGACAACCTGTAAAGGACATACAACTAACTTTTATTTCCAATACTTGAATTTGCAATAGGGAAGACTATTTCCAATACCTTAATTTGTAATAGGGAAGAATATGTCCAATGCCTGAATTTGTAATAGGGAGGAATATTTCCAATACCTGAATTTATAATGCAGGGGAGATGCAGCATTCTCTGGAGCTGGGATTCCACCACAGTAAGAGATGTAAGATGTTACCTACAAGATGAAGAGAAACAACTGTTAGAAATGTGATCACACAATTCCAGAACACTAACTTAGTCAATTGTGCATTACAATTTCATTAAAAGACCCATTTACAAGCTAGGTGCTTTGGGCATATGGTACTAGACCCATATTTGTTATAACCCTATCAGCTCTCAGTGGGTGAAGTTGTCAGTAACACGCTGACCACCTTTATTTTCCAAGACATTTCCTGGTACCTATTTTAGGACGAGTCAACCTGTGATCCAGGTGAAGTTTTAAAAACCTGCCCCAATGCAGATTTGAAGCCACACCCACCAGGCAAGTGTCTAGTCACTATACTATTTAGTTCCAAGATCACAGATGCAGTATTAAGCTACTTCTGCGTTCATCTGGAATGTTGTTTTAGACATAATTGTGTTTTGGCATCTGTTTATAGCAGAGCTGCAATATTTGCACCTTTCGGCCAACACATCCAACTTCTTCAGGCATCTGTTGACCAGGTTAACCTTCCTAGTGCTGGAACGTTACAGTGTATAAATCAGTATAATTATCACACTGCAATTAAAAGTAAACTGATTCACAAACAATGAATATATCAGCAATTAACAAATCATCATTATCACGTGCCATCCTGAGCAGCACAAGCGATCATGTTACTCCACAAATATCTGTTTTGTGATCTTGATAAGTTCAACCACTGATCATCTTCTATGTCATTGGGTCAAACCTTCCAGCATTTTCTCCCTCTGTTGATCCTTGTCTCTATCACCCTCTGTCTTTCCAGCTGCCACAGCTATCTCCAAACCCTCACTTCAGATGTGACAAAATAGGTGATGACTGCCTTGTCTTGACGTGGGCAATCAAATGCTTTTGTGGACTCTTGCAGAACTTGGATATTTATCTTCTTAGCCACCTATGCGATTCTTAGCATTTTACGATTTGGTTCTACTATAAGTGTAACATATCTATATGTGTTTATCTCCTGAAAAATTAGAAAAATTATGAAAGTTTAATAACATATGCTTTTATTTAAAATCTATATCATTTCAGTACTGATAACCCTTTTTATCCAAGTTATTAAGAACCAGAGTTTAATGATTAGTGAAAAATCACTAAAAAGAAAAACCATACCCTTGCATCATCACCATGTGCCATGCTGATATAGGTAAGTGATCACTGTTCAACATCTAATGATCATCAGAGTCTTGGATAAAGTCTGCATTCTTCTCCTGGTTGTGCATTTGCCCAAGCCACCTATTTGTCATCCTTTTCCCATTAATGTTTCTAGCTATCACATATTTTTCAAGTTTATTTTTATCCTGACATGCCCAAAAAAATCTTGACTGCCTACATCTAATTTGCAGTTTTAACTTGTTAAAAGACTGTCATCTACTTTTCTTCCCATCCATGGTATTCTTTGTATTTTCCACATAAACTACATTTCTTCTGCCATCATAAGCTTGACTGTTTTTTGTATACAATCTACTGACCTTGATAATGCCTCTTGGCAGGTGAAAAGTATCAATATCACACACTCTCTCACAAATGTGTAAGGGCTAGACAGCACAACCTATATATGTTGCACTTCTGTCGAGAGTAAACCACTCAATAGTATTGCGATCAACAACAACAAATTGATGCACTGACAATATAAACGATATACTGTGTTCTACAGAAGACAGACTGCATGAATCAACAAAAATATGTCAAGGTGAGAGAAGAAATGGGAAATTAGTCTTCAAGTTTAGTGTGGTGCTGAAGTAGTCTGCCCATGTCATGTCACTTCCTGTCCTCAGCAAATCTCTTCAGTTCTACATGAACTAATGTCCTTGCATGCCTGTTTGGTGAACTTTCCTGGATATCCTCTTTTTCACTTCCCCTTAATTTTGCCTTTTATTATTTTCAATAGCTGACCTTCATGTCTCATACTGTAACCTAGTCAAGACAGACTTTATATAAACTTTTCAATTATTGTCTATCTACCTCTATTTATGGAAAGACATTTAGCAAATTGAGTAGCTGATCATATACTGGTGTGGATGAAAATAGAGTTAGTCTTCAAGAATCCCTGTGCAGTTGAAAGGCTATAAAACACGCCCTTGCAAATTTCTCAACACCTTATTAAGTATAGTTATAGCGAACAAAAAATGATTGCTCCCATATAGTGTGGTGTTAGCAATGATTCAGTTCCAGCTGGTTTTGTGCAAACAGAAAGAGTTTATGTTAAATTTAAAATTACCGTGGTGATAATGGATGTTTCACATTTGAACAATACCTGTGACTATGTGACTATATGTTTTAATTGTTTCAGCTTAATTATTATTCATTTATTAACTTCATATGAAATATAACTCTGCATTATGCACCTTGACAAGATGCAGCGAACTATGCCAGGCATTAAATTATGCAACATATTGTTTGTGGCTTCTGTGTTGAAATATTGACCTCTATGTCTTCAAGAGCTAGTTCCTTACTATGAAACCCTTTAAAGGAGACACAAACTGAAGAAATGGTCGTGAAGTGTACAGCTAGAGATGCAGATTTATTTGAGAAAGACTTACCTTGCCACCAGCTCTGCGCACCTCATCAAAGCACTCCATGGCCAACATGTGATCAATTCCTGGATCCACTCCAACTTCATTCATAATTGTTATGCCTGCATCTTTTGCTCTAAATGATGACAATTTGATTTAAATGTATCATTTGCTATGAATGCTAGAAAATATGTTTAAATTGTTATCAAATGAAACTGCTAAATTTATTAGTTAACATCTGATGGCTGTGGAAATGTGGTTTCTGAGGAAAATGCAAAGAATACCACGGACAGACAGAAAAACCAATGAACAAGTCTTTCAAGAAACAAATGAAGATCGTAAACTGATTAGAGTCATTAGACGTAGACAGTCAAAATTTTTTGGGCATGTTATGAGAAGAAATGACTTGGAGAACTTGGTGACTGACGACTGGCAAGATCGAAGGGAAGAAACCAAGGGAAGACCAAGAAGTAAATACCTGGATGGCTTGCCCACATGGCATGGTTGAGACAGGAACACACAGCTGATACATGACTCTGGTGATCGAGTGAGATGGAAGAACATGACCGCCCAAGCTTATCGGCATGGCACATGATGGATGGATGGATCAGTATTTCCATACATATACTTTAATTTAGTCATTTATAAGTATAGCAGTGAGTATAGCATGTAAACATATCAAATAAAATAGGAAGGACCTGGAAGCAATGGAGATGTGATTTCTAAGATGAATATTGTGAATACTTTGGACTGCCAGAGTAACTAACACAGATTGCCTGAAAAAGACTAATAAAATAAGAATACTATATACAAATATAAGAAGGCAACAAACAGCATTGTTTGGTTATGTCATGAGAAGAAAGGAATTGAAAAACTTTGTGGTGGCCGAAAAGATCAGTGGTAAAGAGGCAGGGGCAGGCCAAGTGAAATTATCCTGGATGGACTAGGGTATTGGAGAAATATCATCAGCGGAACTGGTGGGAAGTGGAAGAATACTATCAGCGGAACTGATGAGGAGTGGAGGAATATCATCAGCGGAACTGGTGGGAAGTGGAAGAATACCATCAGCGGAACTGATGAGGAGTGGAGGAATATCATCAGCGGAACTGGTGGGAAGTGGAAGAATACCATCGGCAGAACTGATGAGGAGTGGAGGAATATCATCAGCGGAACTGGTGTGAAGTGGAAGAATACCATCAGCGGAACTGATGAGGAGTGGAGGAATGTCATCAGCGGAACTGGTGGGAAGTGGAAGAATACCATCGGCGGAACTGATGAGGAGTGGAGGAATATCATCAGCGGAACTGGTGGGAAGTGGAAGAATACCATCAGCGGAACTGATGAGGAGTGGAGGAATATCATCAGCGGAACTGGTGGGAAGTGGAAGAATACCATCAGCGGAACTGATGAGGAGTGGAGGAATATCATCAGCGGAACTGGTGGGAAGTGGAAGAATACCATCAGTGGAACTGATGAGGAGTGGAGGAATATCATCAGCGGAACTGGTGGGAAGTGGAAGAATACCATCAGCGGAACTGATGAGGAGTGGAGGAATATCATCAGCGGAACTGGTGGGAAGTGGAAGAATACCATCAGCGGAACTGATGAGGAGTGGAGGAATATCATCAGTGGAACTGGTGGGAAGTGGAAGAATACCATCAGTGGAACTGATGAGGAGTGGAGGAATATCATCAGCGGAACTGGTGGGAAGTGGAAGAATACCATCAGTGGAACTGATGAGGAGTGGAGGAATATCATCAGCGGAACTGGTGGGAAGTGGAAGAATACCATCAGTGGAACTGATGAGGAGTGGAGGAATATCATCAGTGGAACTGGTGGGAAGTGGAAGAATACCATCAGTGGAACTGATGAGGAGTGGAGGAATATCATCAGCGGAACTGGTGGGAAGTGGAAGAATACCATCAGTGGAACTGATGAGGAGTGGAGGAATATCATCAGCGGAACTGGTGGGAAGTGGAAGAATACCATCAGCGGAACTGATGAGGAGTGGAGGAATATCATCAGTGGAACTGGTGGGAAGTGGAAGAATACCATCAGTGGAACTGATGAGGAGTGGAGGAATATCATCAGTGGAACTGGTGGGAAGTGGAAGAATACCATCAGTGGAACTGATGAGGAGTGGAGGAATATCATCAGCGGAACTGGTGGGAAGTGGAAGAATACCATCAGTGGAACTGATGAGGAGTGGAGGAATATCATCAGCGGAACTGGTGGGAAGTGGAAGAATACCATCAGCGGAACTGATGAGGAGTGGAGGAATATCATCAGTGGAACTGGTGGGAAGTGGAAGAATACCATCAGTGGAACTGATGAGGAGTGGAGGAATATCATCAGTGGAACTGGTGGGAAGTGGAAGAATACCATCAGTGGAACTGATGAGGAGTGGAGGAATATCATCAGTGGAACTGATTGAGAACACCAGATACAAGATCTGTGGAGATGCATGAATGTGTGCGCCAGCTGGCATGGCACTGATAATGGTGATAAGTAACAACAATAAATACATCTTCAAATTTGCTGTTGTTTGCATCATTATCTAAAGATAGTTTTATTAGTGAGATGTCATAACATGTTAAATTAGGTGTTTAAGAAAAAAAATAAACAGTCACAAAAGGATCATGCTGAAACATAAGACAGAAAGCAGGACAGATGTTTAGAAAAAACAGAAAGACAGAATGATATTCGTTCGGTCATCTGATGATTTCATAGCATGCGTGGAGGAATAAACAAAGAAAATCATGAATATCATGAAGGAGATTTTATAGAAACAAACTATAACAGCATTAACAGTAGAGTTTATAAAAGCATATATAGACAGTGTCATGGCTATACAGATGGACATAGAGAGAAGTCTCACTTTCTAAAAGACATGTGGAGGATGGATCAACTGCATCATATTTCCACTAGTGGATTGGACAGAAGCAGAATGCAACTGAATAACTCAAGTGCATCTATAAGTTCTTGAATGTACTGAGTAATAAATTAGTTTAGCCATTATTCATTAATATATACATCATGAAACTTACGCTTCATGCAGTTCTTGCATTGCTGGGCTGATATAACTTGCGGTGACCATATTCTTTTGATTTTTTATGCAAACTTTGGCCACATCAGGGTGAAACGTGTAGGGGAGTAAGCTGATGGTTAGACATTGTAAAACAGTTACAGACTGATAATATTTTACCAAATATTAATGATGAACATATTTGCTTACATTCAGAAAATTTAAACAGGAAGTGACAAATGGTTTTGATTAGGATTACCTGTTTCAAAGATTGTCAGATTGAGAACCCATATGTGGAAAGAATGAGATTGCGGGGGATCGGCAGGAGTTCTGGAAGAATCTCAAAACTGAGAGGGAAGACCAGGAGAACTTTTAATCAGATAGCGGTGGGAACGATTAGTAGTATGACTCTTCGCTGGCTGTTGAACGAGGGGACTGAGCATTTATGGGAATGTCCTGAGTGCAGTGATGTCAGTTCTTAACTCAGCTCAACTCAACTCAACTGTTTCAAAGGTGAGCACTTATGACTGGGCTATAAATGGCACACTGAAGACATATGATATGCTGATGAGGAAGGAGCATGTATGGGAGTGTCGTGAGTGCTGTGATGTCGGTTCTTGACTCAACTCAAGTTATGCAAAGATATACAAGAAAAAAAGAGGAAGAAGAAAAAGAAGATGAGGAGAAGTCTAAGTGGTCTTGTTTTGTGGCAAACAACAGTTTTTAGTTAGTGAGTGCCTTCAAAGCAAGAAGCTGAGTAGACATGAAGCCGGCTGGTATTCTCATGCCTGGGGTAGAAACATTGTTCTGCTTCCTGCAAATGTTCAGTATTCATGAATCAAGGACTTTGAAGATTACACTTTGTTAGGAGGATAATTCATGAGGAAATTATTACAGCTATTTGTTGGAGAGGACAACATTTCTGGAGAAGTTTCGCAGAAAGGTATGTGGATAACAGTCAAATCATATTGAATCTAGCGCATGGATTTATGGTTTGTTTTCACATGATGTTGTTGTTGATTTGAATATGATTTTTTGTGTGTGTGTGTGTGCGTGCGTGCGTGCGTGCGTGCGTGCGTGCGTGCGTGCGTGCGTGCGTGCGTGCATGCATGCATGCATGGCGTGTGTGTGCATGTATATATGTAAACTACTTAACATAAACTTGCCCAGAAAATCAACCTGAGGTTGGGGTTTATTGCAAAATTCTCCAAAGGACATGCAACATTATTACATCTTATATATATAGCTCCTCCAGGAATAATGTTTTCTTCTGTTTACTCTCAAGTTAACTTCATTATAAATGAAGAACCAAACACATCAGATCATGGAGGGAAAAGTGATGGTAAAGCATGCAAGCGGAAGACAATGTTACATGTGTGTGAACATCATTAAGAGATGCACTGGTAGAAGCTTGACTGAGTGCACCCTACAGAAGCAGGACTTAAGCGTAGCATATGCTACTAAGATGGAAAATATTAGGGGCTTTCATTTGAAACCCATCCCAATGGCTGTATTACAAAAGCATGATTGATTGATTGATTGATTTAAGAATCGACATCACAGCATTCGGGGCATTCCCATAAGTGCTCCGTCCCCATCCTCAGCAGCCAGCGAAGAGTTCCAACACTAATAGTACAAAAGCATGAAAGAAACATTAACAGGTGTGGTAGAATTAAACAAAGCATTCATTTTGAATGAATTGTGCACCATGGATTGGTCAGAAGAAGTCACCATAGGCATTCAAGCAAGCATCCCATTGCTTAGGTAGGTGGCGAATACCGTCTGCAAAAAAGGATTGTAGTTGCTCACTGAACCAAGTGTTTACCACGTTCATTACGTCTGCATCTATTTGAAATCATTGCCCCTTGAGAGCTTTTTTAGAGGTCCGAACAAATAAAAATCACATGGTGACAAATCAGGACTATAGGCTGGATGTTGCAGAATTTCCCACTTCTTCCTTGCTAATGCTTCCTGCACAATCTTTGCGACATGTGGACGAGCATTATCATGCAACAAAATCACACCGCGAGAAAGCATGCCGGGTCTTTTATTCTTGATGGCTTTTTGCAGCTTGTCTAGTGTTTGCAAGTAGTGGGTAGAGTTGATGTTGACACCAGGTTCTTTAAAGTCAGCCAACAATAGCCCTTCATGGTAAAAAAATGCGTTCAGCATAATCTTACCAGCGGAAACCTGTAACTTGAATTTTTTGTCTTTCGGTGATCTGAATGCTTCCATTGCATGCTCACTCTTTTGCTGCTCGGCTCTAAGTGGTGACACCATGATTAATCGCCTGCCACTATGCGGAAGAGAATTGCATCACTCTCCACTCTGTAATGCAGCAAGTGGTTCAAACACCATCCCATGTGTTCCTCTATTTGGTGGTCAGTCGACATCCATGGTACCCACTGTGAACACACCTTCCGATATTGCAGTTTCTTATGAATGACCATTTGAATTGTCCCAATTGACACATAAAATTCTTTCGCTAGCGAACGTATGCTTTGACAACGGTTCATCTGTACTGCTGCATCAATTTTGGTGATGGTTTTTTCTATTGCAACAATATGCGCTTGGCCCGGCCGTCGAATATCTGTCATGAACTGATGTCCTTTCCGAAACATTCGTGCCCAGTCTGTCACTGTTGTCTTCGACACACATTTGTTACTGTACGCTGCCTGAATTCTTCTATGAATCCACTGGTCGACATCCTTCAAATGAAAGAAACTGAATCACCGCTCTTTCAGCTTCTTTGAACTGATCTTGGATCAACCCGGCCATTTTCTCAATGGTCAGAAACAGAACCTATTCATCATAGGATGATAAGCATTTGCTCTTTTATTCATTGGTCAGTACTTATCACATGACTATGACATGATAATGTTCAACGTACGCAATTACGCGTGGTGCAGCAAGAATGGACTTCAAATGAACGCCCCTTATAGATCAAAGTAGATACAAAATAGACTTCTAAGAATACTGCTGAAGAAGCGACCAAAAGGCTAACAATTCTAGACGTATGGTTTCCAAGGTCCCAGAATGGATCATTACTTCTAACAGTGAGAGGCAGAAAGTTATGTCAACCATCTGTACTTAAAGAAAGATAGTATGTCAAGGAATTTCTGCTACATATCTTATATATATATATACACACACACATAACATACAAAATACAGGTGTGGAAAATATTATAGGAAACATTTCCCCAATCGCAAAACACATCAAATTGTCATTAACATCAAAGTATATAAACATGTACGAAACATTTTATTGGCCACTAGTGCTTGGCTGCAGATCATTAATGTCATCATCTAAGGCAGCCGGGTACCGGAGTTGGTTTTTTCATAAACATGGTGAGCTTTGTCTGAATTGTATGTTTCTTTTTTTCATCATAAATTTCACGATACAGACGAAACACATTGTGCACCATCCGTTCAATCCTTGCAAATCGTTCGATGGTTTGGGTCTATTGCTTCAAAATGTATAAGAAGTTTATTCAGTAAAGATAAACCTTCTGATAATCCCTTAGTGGTGAATTTTCTTTCTGGCTCATCCTCTTCTTTCCTAGCTTCTCTTCTTTCTTCTTCCGCCACTCTTTCTTCTTCCAGTTTGATTAACTCTTCATTTGTAATTTCTCCGGATTCTTTGTCTAGCAACTCTTCGACATCTTCAATTTCACACTCCAAAGAAAGGTCTTAGTGAGTTTTACTATTTTTTACCGAATCGTTTCAAGTTCATGTTCACTGTCAAATCCATGAAAATCATTAACATAGCGCTTAACACAATTTTTCCAGATGCCATTCATGCACTTTGTCATCACAGCCTCCCAGGCGGTAGCGATATTCTTGATACACATTAAAATGTTGTAGTGTTTCCAAAAATCTCGCAATGTTAGTTCTGTGGCAGCATCTATTGCGGATATTGCTTGAACGAAGGTGGTTCGGAGATAGCTGGCCTTTACGGTCGCAATCAAACCTTGGTCCATAGGCTGGATGAGTGGAGTCGTGTTTGGCGGAAGAAAAACAAATTTTACATCTGGATGGAGATCGCCTAGATGTGGCTAGTGATTGTGGTCATAAAGTCGAATGGTCGTAAGTTGCATAGGTCGTAAGTCAAGCACTAGCTGTATATATATATATCACAATCCTTTCAATCGTCACACAATCTGATGATACTAATCTATCTTAGGTGACAATAACAAACTGGGTTTGTTTTGCTGTAAAATTATAACATACAGTGATTATTTCTACAAAACACTACATGAGAACCATGGGGTACTCATAAACACACACAGATACGGGATAAACAGTTCCCGGTTTAGCCTAAATGTCTACAAGAATGTTACTAGATCCAATCTTGTTCACTGGCTATGCGCAGTTGTGGATATCTAATCACTGACAGGCCTGGAATATAAAATAAATGGTGAAAAGCTGTGGTGTGGCAAACGGGATGTCTGCCACTTAAACTGCTGGTTCTTGGTCTCCTGACTGGTAAGCGGGTGCTACCGATCTCGTCTCGGCTGCTCCTTCTCTGGTAGACTGAAGTGGTCTATGCCAGCCTGGGTAGTGGTAAGTAAACCACACACTCAGTTGTATCAGTGTGAATGGTGAGTTAACTCGGTCAAGGATCTTGACGATGGCTAATGTTGATCAAAGTGTAGACTACTGCAACATGATTTTGATCTGCCTATCAGTTGTGGAGGATACCACTGGCTTTTATTATATGGTTTTTATAATTGGTATGGCTTAACAAGAGCCAGGTGAAATTTTCTAAAGACACAAACAAGTGTACTTCTAGCCAGCTGATGCGGCATCTCCATTCACCATCAGGTAAAGTGATCAAATGCACAAATTAAAGAGCTATCTTCCGGACCAGGAGAGTTCCGTTCGAGACTTCCTGTTGCCAAATTAATTTTAAGCCAAACTAAATAAAATTATCAGCCTGACTTGGTTCCTTGGTATTTAAACAAGCCCTACATTACATATACTACAACTACTCAGATAGATGGTATATATATATATACCATCAATGTTGAAATGGCACTTAATGATGCTGATGTGATATATAAAGTGCTGAATAAATATATGGTGAGTTGTCTGGTGTAAAATTAGTCAGTAAGTGTGTAGTCATTGTAGCTGTTCAACATATGATGTCATAGTAACTATTTAATATATGATGTCATAGTGCTATTCAACATGTGATGTGACAATTGCTGTTTGACATATGATGTGACAGTAGCTGTTCAACATATGATGTGACAGTAGCTGTTTAACATGTGAAGATTTGCTTGGTATAAAATGAGTTAAATCTTCAACTACTAACCTGATCACAGAATGAGTTAAATATTCAGCTGATAACCTGATCACAAAATGAGTTAAATATTCAGCTGACAACCTGATTACAGAATGGGGTAAATATTCAGCTATAAGCCTGAATATAGAATAAATTAACACCTACTAACATGATCACAGAATGAGTTAAATATTCAGCTGACAACATGATTACAGAATGGGGTAAATATTCAGCTATAAGCCTGAACATAGAATAAATTAACACCTACTAACATGATCACAGAATGAGTTAAATATTCAGCTGATAACCTGATCACAAAATGAGTTAAATATTCAGCTGACAACCTGATTACAGAATGGGGTAAATATTCAGCTATAAGCCTGAACATAGAATAAATTAACACCTACTAACATGATCACAGAATGAGTTAAATATTCAGCTATAAGCCTGAACATAGAATAAATTAACACCTACTAACATGATCACAGAATGAGTTAAATATTCAGCTGATAACCTGATCACAAAATGAGTTAAATATTCAGCTGACAACCTGATTACAGAATGGGGTAAATATTCAGCTATAAGCCTGAACATAGAATAAATTAACACCTACTAACATGATCACAGAATGAGTTAAATATTCAGCTATAAGCCTGAACATAGAATAAATTAACACCTACTAACATGATCACAGAATGAGTTAAATATTCAGCTATAAGCCTGAACATAGAATAAATTAACACCTACTAACATGATCACAGAATGAGTTAAATATTCAGCTATAAGCCTGAACATAGAATAAATTAACACCTACTAACATGATCACAGAATGAGTTAAATATTCAGCTATAAGCCTGAACATAGAATAGCCTGAACATAGAATAAATTAACATCAACTAACATGATCACAGAATGAGTTAACAGCTACTAACATGATCACAGAAAGAGTTAAATTGTCAGCCAATAATCTGATCACAGCAAGAGTTAAATCTTCAGCTACTAGCCTGATCACAGAAGAATTAACTTTTCAGCCACTAACTAGATCACTGAATGAATTAACACTTCAGCTACTAACCTTATCACTAAGTCACAGTCCTTAATTATGTTCTCCAGCTCAACAAACTTTGGACCTAGGTCTATGAGAATTGGATCAACGTTTGGGCACAAGCGGCTTGCAGTGTCAAGTTCTTCTTGAAACTGAGATGCTAAAATGGATTTCATGACATTAGTTTTTACACCTGATATACTAAAAGCAACTTTAACAGTTGATAGAATAATAAACAAAGATTCTGGTAAATTGGCAACACCTGCACACAGCAAATCTCCTACGCCATCGATTGGACAGCACATTTTGGAAACTGGTGTTTTGTGTGTTAACACACAAAATGGTCACATGCTAAAGCTGGCAGAGGCAATTGCAATTCATTTACAAACACCAGCTTTGTGCAAACAAAGAGACATGACAGTAAGTTTAAAATTACCATGGTAGACAATTCAAATTAATGTGTGAATGTGTGTATTGCATATTTCAGCTTGAAGGATTTATCGTACTGCTTCAGTTTGTGTGATATATGCAGTATTTACCTGACAAGATGCAGTGAAATATACCAAGCAACAAATCACACAATCTATTTGTGTCTGTTATTCAAATATAACAGTTAGCTGTTAAAGATAAAAGCACTGAATCACCAGCATGTTTTTTTTTTAAATTTAGAATTTGTATGTTAAATAAAAAACAAAGCTGAACAGCGCATAAATGCCTTTGAATATAAATGTTATAGATGAGTTCTAAGAATATCTTGGATTAAGAAAAGAACAAATGCATCCATACTTCAAGAGTTAAATACTGAAGAAGATTGGCTATTAAAGACGATAAAACAAAGAAAGTTGAAATATTTTGGTCACTTGAAACGTCACGAAGGTTTGGAGAGAACAATAATGGAGGGGTATATGCATGGGAAGAGAGGAAGAGGAAGGCCAAAGAGAAGATAGGTATAGGATGTGGCAGATGATCTCCAGATGGGTGTATCAGAAGCAGGACGTTTTGCTTATGATCAAGAAGTTTTCTGGAAGGTTGTTAAAGAAGCGAGGTTCTGCAAATGACATGCTACTGGATGAACAGTAAGAAACCTTCTGACATTAACATAATTATGCAATAAGCAAAGTTTTAAATTATATGCTATATAACCAGAATATAGCTGATCGATTATGATTTTACTATTACCGCTACCCCATTCAACCTCAAAGAGAAGTTATATTAGGGCCCATCCCTGGTTCAGATTTATAATCCTGCAACTGAGTCAACTACAAATAGCGGCCGACCACGGTTTTACCCAAACAGGATCTTAATTTGAAGGTGGTTGTTGTCCAAAGAGGGTAATATTTATAATATAAAATAGAATATAGCAAAATGTATATGATGTATAATTAGGCTATAGCAAGGATTTTTTCAAGGAAATAAATTATGCATGAGAAAATTGCACAGGTACAGTCAAATGTGGTACAGACAAGCATGTACAAGCACATTTATTCACTGCTTTAAAATTACGATGCAATCAAATACTATAAAATAGAAGTCTTTAATTGAACAAAATTTATCTTAGAATGTTAACAAATCAAAATATCTGAAAAGTTAACAAAACTAGAGAAATGACATGCATTAACTAGCTATATAGTTAGTCGCAGTTCCAACTTCACAGCAACGGGTCGTCTCCATTATACTCTGTTCCTGTGCCAGTGAATATCATACAAAACGCTCCCCACTGCCCAATGTGAAAAGTGGAAAAGACAGGAGTCTCGACAAACAACAGCCCACACAGATGCACTGTGCATAATGCTGCTGCCAGAATGTCAACACAATAGTCCCCCACAAAAACCCAGTTAATTTCTGATGGAATCTGCAGTCATTTTCCCATCTGGATGTTTCCTAGATGTTCACCCACACAGTCCATGAAATACAGTTCATTGTCGATGACAGTGGCAGTCGTCAACCAGAAGCCCAGCAGCCACGCATTTCTGCATAAGGCAAAAACCGGTCAACTCTGGGACATAGCCATCTGCCATCGTTCCGAACATGCAGTCACGTTCCAAAAAACATCAGGCAGATTCAAAAGCACTTCACACGAAACCCACAGCTCACAGTGTCGCGCCACGCACTCACTCAGTAGCAGGGCGACGGAACCATCAAGCCTCCTTAGTCGCCTCTTACGACATGCGTGGTAGGCTGCAGTGTTGCTATTCTTTGCTTCCCTTATGGGCTCCGGCAACACACGGGAGATTAACTAGCTATGTATACAGGCAATAAGTTGTGGGAATAACAAGCTCTACACATGACTTTCCAGCTGGCAGGGCACATTATGATGATGCTGACTTTCTCTATGGGCATTGGGTGGAGCCTGTGGACAATTAAAATCTAAAACTTGGAGAATAAACACTGCCATGATAGGCCTAATCAAACGATTTGTGCTATGGAGAGGTATATTTGTACTTTTTTTTAAGCACAACAAACTATCCTCTGTCAAGACGGCCAGATGCCAGTCAGATAGGCCTAATCCCAGTCAGCCCATATGTGCTATGCTGATTCTGGTTACATACTAATCTTTCTCTCCACATAAGTTCTAGTACTGGTTTTGCACACCCCAGTGGTTTGAGAGGTTAAGGAAAATTCAATTATACCAGGTGTTTGTAAAGTCTCACTACACGTCGTATGTAGAACAAATTTAAAAAATGAAGTACATGATTTATCACAAAATCCACTCCAGAGTCCATCGTGAAGCAATATCCAGCAAATACTGTTGCATGCTGGAGTAATTCTTTGCACTCCAAACAGAAGGGTGTTATCAATGGAAGAAAGAATATTTTTGATTGAACAAGTGTTTCGAAATGGCAGTCAATACACACGGATGGTTGTTCAAAGATTTATAGCAAGATTTCCTAATAAACAACCTTCTCATCGCATTACAGTTAGAAATTTGTTGAATAAGTTTCTTGGTATGGGAAATGTAGAAGATGCTTCACGATCTGGTAGGTCTGCTGTGTCTGAAGAAAAATGTCTAGGCATCCAAGATAGAATCCTGAAAAGTTAGATTTTACAAACACCCAGTATTATTCAGTGTTAGTTTCTTTTGTTAGATCACATATCCACAGTTATATCAGAATTGCTCTCACTTGATACATCATTTATCAAAGATATGTAAAGTTTACTCTCCTTTGTCCGATATTTCTAGTTCTGTTAAATTTTGCTTTTCTCTTCAAGAAGAACATTTTCATAAAATCTAATTTTAGCTGCTCTTTATCAACAATTAAATCAGATTTGCATCCTTTGACATGTCATAATTCCATACATACCTACAATAATGCCAGATTTGCTTTCTTTTCCAAGATATTCAACAACTGGTCCAGACACATAGCCAGCCCCTAAGATTACTATCTTCTCTCCAGATTTCTTCACCTTTGCTTTCTGGGCAGATCTGTACAACAGCAATTACATATAATAAGTACATTAGTTGATGCAATGTTTCTGATACACAAGAGAATTAACTCTTAAAGAACATGAGGGATTTCCTTTTGGTGCAGAAGTTATCTTTCTCTTTGAGCTTTCATATCATGTTGCAGTTTCATTGATTGGCTCTTTATAGCTGGCCAGACACTTAGAAGCAGAAAGGCTTTGAGTAATTGTGTTTGCTACAGGTTATTTGGCACTACAGTAGCATTGTGGCTAGACACTCGCCTGCCATCCCAATGGTCAAGGGTTTGATCCCCAGTGGGGTGGATTTGAACTGTGTAAACTGATCTAGGCTCCCGGCAACTCAACTTAAACTGGTTACCAGGAAATGTCTTTAAAAGTAAAGGCGGCTGACAAGATACTGACTACATCACCCACGTGTGCTGATTGGTCTATACATATATGCTTCTAGCAACATATACCTACTGTGCCTTATGGCATGTAAAAGCGACCTTTACATACTTACAGACTATTGGGATTTTGATTTGAGCCATTCAGATATTTATTCTCTGCCTTCCCCAATTTCTTTTTCCCTCAATCTTGTCAGTTGTCACCAAGTTCTTTAAGTTTATTTCTTCTTATAACATGCTCAAAAAATTTTGACTGGCTATGTCAAATTTCTCCAATTAGTTTACAGTTATTTATTACCTTCAAGTAAAAGATTCTGTCAGTGTCTGACATGAGTTTAGCACCTTGCTTATTTACAACATTGAAGTAAAAGCTTCTGTCAGTGTCTGACATGAATTTAGCACCTTGCTTATTTACAACATTGAAGTAAAAGCTTCTGTCAGTGTCTGACATTAATTTAACACCGTGCTTATTTATAACCTTGAAGTAAAAGCTTCTGTCAGTGTCTGACATTAATTTAACACCTTGCTTATTTATAACCTTGAAGTAAAAGATTCTGTCAGTGTCTGACATGAATTTAACACCTTGCTTATTTACAACATTGAAGTAAAAGCTTCTGTCAGTGTCTGACATGAGTTTAGCACCTTGCTTATTTACAACATTGAAGTAAAAGCTTCTGTCAGTGTCTGACATTAATTTAACACCTTGCTTATTTATAACCTTGAAGTAAAAGATTCTGTCAGTGTCTGACATGAATTTAACACCTTGCTTATTTACAACATTGAAGTAAAAGATTATGTCAGTGTCTGACATGAGTTTAGCACCTTGCTTATTTACAACATTGAAGTAAAAGCTTCTGTCAGTGTCTGACATGAATTTAGCACCTTGCTTATTTACAACATTGAAGTAAAAGCTTCTGTCAGTGTCTGACATTAATTTAACACCGTGCTTATTTATAACCTTGAAGTAAAAGCTTCTGTCAGTGTCTGACATTAATTTAACACCGTGCTTATTTATAACATTGAAGTAAAAGATTCTGTCAGTGTCTGACATTAATTTAACACCGTGCTTATTTATAACCTTGAAGTAAAAGCTTCTGTCAGTGTCTGACATTAATTTAACACCGTGCTTATTTATAACCTTGAAGTAAAAGCTTCTGTCAGTGTCTGACATTAATTTAACACCTTGCTTATTTATAACCTTGAAGTAAAAGCTTCTGCCAGTGTCTGACATTAATTTAGCACCTTGCTTATTTACAACATTGAAGTAAAAGCTTCTGTCAGTGTCTGACATTAATTTAACACCGTGCTTATTTATAACCTTGAAGTAAAAGCTTCTGTCAGTGTCTGACATTAATTTAACACCGTGCTTATTTATAACATTGAAGTAAAAGATTCTGTCAGTGTCTGACATTAATTTAACACCGTGCTTATTTATAACCTTGAAGTAAAAGCTTCTGTCAGTGTCTGACATTAATTTAACACCGTGCTTATTTATAACCTTGAAGTAAAAGCTTCTGTCAGTGTCTGACATTAATTTAACACCTTGCTTATTTATAACCTTGAAGTAAAAGCTTCTGCCAGTGTCTGACATTAATTTAGCACCTCGCTTATTTATAACATTGAAGTAAAAGCTTCTTAGTGCTTAAATTAATCTCGTACCTAAATTGCATGGTGACGTGCACTCAGTGCTTATGTCTCATCTCATCTCATCTTGTCCCTCTTGTACCTTGCGGTGTCGAGGTGGTGCATAAACAGTGGAAAAGTGCCAGTTTATGTGCTTCATATATCAAGATCTCCATGGACTTTGTTATTCCCTCTGTCCATCGTTTACATGATCTGCCTCTTCTTCTGGTTATTTTGATTTTTACATCAATGTTTGTTATGGTATACTGTTATTTGGTAGTCTAGTTATATTATTATTTTTTTTTTGGGGGGGGGGGGGGGGGGGGAACGCTCGCTCGCTTTGAACTCAAGTGTAGTCCATACACACTATTTATAGTAGTGATGGACTGAATTTACGTCCCCAAGTCAAGGACAACAGGTCAACACTTTAGTCCAACTGTCCGGTGTAGGGGTTGAACCGCTTACCTCTGCATCAGCACAACCAATGTTTAAGAACATGCATTCCCAGTCGGCCATATGGACCTGTGCCTAGCTTTATGACCGAACTATTTAACTTGCTGTTTTCTAATGAAATTTCGCTCTGCTATAGCCCCCACTTAGTCCTGATTTCTTCATTTCTGATTTTCTCCTTTCTGACACATTGAGTATTCTTCTCAGGAATCTCATTTCCGTTGTTGTAATTTTCCTTTTTCTCTTTTTCATTCATTGTCCAGGTTTGGTATTGATAGCATAGAGTTGGTAATAAGATTGTGTTGCAGAGTGCTTTTTCAGTATCTACTGATACATGTTTGTTCTTTAGTATTGGTGCCATTTGTCCAAGAGTTGGTTTGCCTTATAGTATCTATTTTCGATCTCATCTTTTGATTTGCCATTTGATGATATTATACTAACTAAGTACTTGAGGCTCTTTACTTGTTTCTGACGGCGTTCTATTAGATCAATCTCTAACAGTCTATGCCTGACATTAATTCAGTGCCTAGTAATCCAAGATTCTGTCTATACCTTACATCAATTATTGCCGTACAGTCAAAATCTTCTAAAAATGATCTCATTAAGTTAGTGCCTTGCTGTCATTTTATGACCCAGCATGTAGTATCTCAATGACTTAATGCCTCACATTCAATAAGTATCCTGGTATCATTTAGCACCTCAGCCATTGAGTGCCACAATAATTTAGTATGCCAATTATTCAGTGCTTCAAACATTTAATGCCACAATAATTAAGAAATAATAATTATTAAGTGATCAGTCATTTCTGCTGCCTTACTGTTGTAATTAACAAACCATCTGCTGATTAGAATTATGTTAAACCTAAGAATAATATCCTTCTGCTATTATCTGCATAACACCATAATTTGATATAACATTAACTTCATTGCTGTCCAGCTCTGTAATAAACTTGAAATGTTTATTCCAATGTTGTACACAACACCTGTTAACAAACAACAATCTTACTTAGATCTCAGTCTCAGTTCATGAATGTACTCAAAGTTGGGTGTCAGTCGACCATTGCTTGCAATTACAGCCTGCAGTGTACAATCATACCAGAATTATTACAGGCACAAGTAACATAGTTAGTTAACAGCATATCCTGTACATGATGTTGCAGTCAACCCCAGCATTCTTTTGGCTGTTTGTGATGTCTTGGCAAGTTTATTTTCAGTAGTCTGCCATTGCTTTCTGAATGACTAGCATACATACCATTTCATAAAAACCCAACGTAAGGCTGTCTGCTGCCAAATCCCACACAGCTGTGTTTTGAATGCAGGTATGCAGGATTACAAACTGCGTCCTTAACCCCATCACCACGGAGCCGGCAAAGTCACATAGAGATAATAAAACACACAAAGAAGAGAAACACAGAGATGAAAAATAGGGAAAGACACAAAACGATAGACAAGACAAAGAAAAGGACTACATTCAAAGAGTTAAAGAACATTATATCACATATTGTTCCCATGCGCCATGACTCAGTTCAAGAGTCAATGCACAGTTCAAGAGTTAAATTATATTCACACACTCGGTGACTTGGTTGTGAGCACTCATCACACAGCGTGGAACATGCCAGCAGTCGCTGGGCAGGAGACAAGCGTCTCATCCAAGCATCATTCAAGATTTGACCGAGGTTCGAGTTGGACCAGTCAGAAGATGAATAATGGCCATGCAGTATTCACCCTGCCACCTTTTGTAGTTTGAGTATTTGTTTTAATGCAAGAGTAAGAATATTGAGTATTTTAATTAGTATACTTTGGGATGATGTGAACTTGTTAAATAAGCAAAGGTGAAATTATATAAAAGGAAAGGACACTGGTATTATGTTGTAATTGGAGTTCGTAGATGTGTCATAGTGTTAACTGACAATATAATAATGTGGCTTAGCCCAAGTATACCAATGCCTAATATGTTCAGCTTAATTATAAATTAAGCTGGACAATGTGAGGAGGCATGCCCTAATCCAACTGTCTGGGTCCTGATTCTTAACATCATAATAGAGGAACTTGCCACATGAGGGCACCTTGCCAAGGTACACAGGCCAAATTGAACATGTGTTGATATAGCAATGGCCCAGCCCAATAAACTGGGTCATTTCAACGAACAACATTACTACCAATGACATAGCCACAACCCCATGTTCTTCAACTTCAAATTCATACTGTGTTATAAAATTAATGTAAATAAATACCCATTCAATTATATGTGCAACATCCCTAACCAACTGGTACTTATCAAAGTAATATAAAAAAGGTTAAAGGTAAAAAGTTTATCTTCGTTTCATCGGGTTCTATCCCATCTGGTTTGGTATCTATGTGTAGTATGGCAAGTAGCCTGTTGAGAACATCACCGGTAGCACAAACTCTGTAGCTCCAGCAATGAACTCCAGGATACTCCCGAAAAATTCACTCATTGTTTAAATAATGCAGGAAAACAAACACATGACCGACCTTCAGAGCATGAGGCCTAACAACTTTGCTATGAGACCCCTGCACATGGAGCAATACAGTTGGTATGACACCGACTGCATATACTTTCTTCCCCCCGCTCGCTTTGAACTCAAGCATAGGACATACACGGTGACTTCTTCTAGTGCACCGGACTGATTCTGCGTGCGGATTAGCTTTCCCTATTACCAGTGTCCCTCGCCATCAGGCAAACACACTCGAGGTACTTGTAATTTATGTCCCCAAGTCAAGCAGGAGGAGTCAACATTTTAGTCCAACTGACCGGTGTAGGGGTTGAACCCGCTACCTTGCAATAAACACACCAGAGGATAAGAGCAAGTGCTTTTTCTTATCTGTAAACATTCATACATTCCACACTGTGAATAGTACCAGGCCTGCTTGATGATTACTTTAGAATGGGGTAAATATACCTTGTAAATAAAAATATATCGTCAGACTTCTTTAATATGTTCTGACTAAAAGTAAAAACTACAGTCGGAAAAAGTTGCTTCAGCATTTAAAATTGTCTTATACACCATTATATCCATTTAACACAATATACATTATTAATCATCTCACATTTTTAACTACAGGGCTGCAGTCATACTTCTCAAAAGGCGTCTTGGCATCTGATTTCAGCTGTAAAACACATCAGCAAAAATATATTTATGAAATATGGCTATCAGTGGGGAGGGGGACAAAGAATATTTGAAGTGATCGTACAAAATATTGGAATTGTAATTAAATGTTCTAAAAGTTTTATATTTATATCTTCTTCCTATAAAAAAAAATCCTCAAAAATATCAGTAATGAAATGTTCTAATAGTTGTCTTAGTCTTATAAAAATTATGCCATTAATAATTAAATGTTCCAATGGTTTTATATTTCTCTCACAGTCCTATATAAATCAGACCATATGTGTAATAATAAAAGTTTTTTCTAATAGTTTAGCATTTATCTCACCATCCTATAAAAACTCTCTCATAGCAGTATTGGTAATTAAGGATAAAAAGAAAGAAAGAATGACCTCTAAGATTCCATTCTGGATTATTATCAATAAAAGTGAATTTTAACATCTACATATTTAAGACTTACATATACGTTTTCCTGTAATATGGTAGAGGTAGTCCTATAGAAAATACTGCAATCAGGGTGCAAGGTGTTAGATCTTCACATATTCTAGGCCACAACATACACAGTTGGGTGGCTAGTTTCCTTTCTCATCACTTTCCTTCCCAGACAACTCCGAAACTTTTCTGGTGCCCATTTTCATGAGGCTGGGTCAACCCCAGAGCTATACTGTAGGGAAAAAATCTTGCCTCTACTGGGGATTGAACTTGGACCACAGTCTTGGCAGGCAAGTATACTAACCATGGTGTGACTGCACTTCCTGAAGGACATTAGTTTATATAAACCCCCATGATTCTCCATCTACAACTATTTTTTTTATTAAAGTTTTTTTGTCACCAGTTGTTTCACAATCTTGCAATTTGTGGTTTTTTAATTAATGTGGTTATTTTTTTTAACCTATATTCCTCATGGTTCCTCTTTGCCTATATTTATCGATGGGCTGTCATAGCTAGGGGCTGTAACAGAGATAAGTTTCCACTACTAATAAATGCTATTAAGATGCCTGCAGTCGAGAGTCTCTGACAGCCAAGACCAACTCCTGGCCTGCATGGTAGCAAAAAGGGGAACTGGCTGCTGCAGAGCTGATATCTGGAGTCCAAATAAAAACACAAAATATACCAAAGAAGCTCAATAAAAAAACACACACACCCAGATACAGAGGAATGTTTTGACCAAATTCTTTATCAATGAACAAGAAAAATAAAGCAATAAACAGTTTTGTTTTAATTGGAGAACCTCTTTAGGCGTGGAGGTCCATATAATTTTATTTTGTCTGTTCTTTTTTATTGATTTGTTTTCATTTTTCCTTGATAAAGACTTTGGTGAAAATGTTCACTTGTATCTGTGTGTGTGTTTTTTCTCTCCATGAGCTTCCTTGTCATATTTTATGTTGTTTTTCTCAGACTCCTGACTTTCAGGTGTGGTTCTTTTTGAATCCAGCAGAACAATTTATGCTGAACGTAAAACTTGCCATGACATCAACAGCAGGTGAAAAATGCTGGTGTTTACTGCAATGTCCTGTAAAGGATATTCAAAAAAAAAGAACAATTTGTACTAACAGGAGAATGGGATAACTAATGAGTAAATGGTGCCTTGAAATATCCAATCGTTTCAGGTAGGTTGGTCTTGTCAAGCTAAATTGGCAGGAAGCTTGTTGAAATTTATCATGCATGCTGCGAAGGGGAGTATGTGTACTTTGTCCATACTCTCTTATACATGCTGTGGAGTAGAGTATGTGTCCTTTGTCCATACTCTCTTATACATGCTGTGGAGTAGAGTATGTGTCATTGGTCCATACTCTCTTATACATGCTGTGGAGTAGAGTATGTGTTCTTTGTCCATACTCTCTCATACATGCTGTGGAGTAGAGTATGTGTCCTTTGTCCATACTCTCGTATACATGCTGTGGAGTAGAGTATGTGTCATTGGTCCATACTCTCTTATACATGCTGTGGAGTAGAGTATGTGTTCTTTGTCCATACTCTCTTATACATGCTGTGGAGTAGAGTATGTGTCCTTTGTCCATACTCTCTTATACATGCTGTGGAGTAGAGTATGTGTCCTTGGTCCATACTCTCTTATACATGCTGTGGAGTAGAGTATGTGTTCTTTGTCCATACTCTCTTATACATGCTGTGGAGTAGAGTATGTGTTCTTTGTCCATACTCTCTTATACATGCTGTGGAGTAGAGTATGTGTTCTTTGTCCATACTCTCTTATACATGCTGTGGAGTAGAGTATGTGTCCTTGGTCCATACTCTCTTATACATGCTGTGGAGTGGAGTATGTGTCCTTTGTCCATACTCACTTATACATGCTGTGGAGTAGAGTATGTGTTCTTTGTCCATACTCTCTTAAACATGCTGTGGAGTAGAGTATGTGTCCTTTGTCCATACTCACTTATACATGCTGTGGAGTAGAGTATGTGTTCTTTGTCCATACTCTCTTAAACATGCTGTGGAGTAGAGTATGTGTCCTTTGTCCATACTCACTTATACGTGCTGTGGAGTAGAGTATGTGTTCTTTGTCCATACTCTCTTATACATGCTGTGGAGTAGAGTATGTGTCATTGGTCCATGCTCTTATACATGCTGTGGAGTGGAGTATGTGTTCTTTGTCCATACTCTCTTATACATGCTGTGGAGTAGAGTATGTGTTCTTTGTCCATACTCTCTCATACATGCTGTGGAGTAGAGTATGTGTCCTTGGTCCATACTCTCTTATACATGCTGTGGAGTGGAGTATGTGTCCTTTTTCCATACTCTCTTATACATGCTGTGGAGTAGAGTATGTGTCATTGGTCCATACTCTCTTATACATGCTGTGGAGTGGAGTATGTGTCCTTGGTCCATACTCTCTTATACATGCTGTGGAGTAGAGTATGTATCCTTTGTCCATACTCTCTTATACATGCTGTGGAGTGAAGTATGTATCTTTATCCATACTCTCTTATACATGCTGTTGACTGGAGTATGTGTCCTTTGTCCATACTCTGTCTTATCATGAGTAGGCCTAGTCAGCAGCTTTCTCTTTCCTTCTTTTTCTTTTTCCCCTTTATCTCCCATTGGGGTATAGGTCCTCAATGGTTGTTGTTGTTGTAGCTACAGTTTTTTATGGAATGGGGAAGCCAGCCCCAATCCCAACTGTCCTTAGTCACCCATTATAAAATCCTGTCATTACAACATACCCCTAAATAGACTGGGCAGTGGGTCCAGCTGAGATCTTTAGAGAATGATGTATATGTAATTTAATCCTTCATTCAATAGCCACCTGTGGTGGGTGGCCATTGACAGTTAGTTGGAAACAATGAAATCCTTCATGCACGTAGTCTTAGATTACCACCAAAAACTAGACAGACAGCATCTATCTCCATTCTCATGAAATAATGGGCATGCAACAATAAGCGCAAACCATGTTTTCAGTGAAAATGTGAACAAGTCAAAGACAATCTGAATCTTTAAAAAAAAAAAGACACAAAGAAATGTGAACATATAACATTCCCTCACCATTTCCTCCACATACGGAAGCAGCAAACTGCCAAAATATTCCGTGGATTCCCTTGGTATCTGTGCTGGCATATTGTCAATAGAGCAAATGAGCACGCCATTTCCAGCAAAGCTGACAGATGTTCAGGGCAAAAATATCAGACACTATTTCTAAAATCCCTGTTTGAAAATCTCTAAATCTTAAACTAATAATAACACAGATAGTTAATAATTATAATAAAATAATTCCAGGTTATGCTTTTGCGATTGGTATTCATGAATTGATCCATGACATCGGAGATTGTAATTTGTGGAGAGGCATGATCGCCCACATCAGTATATGGTGCTAGCCCTAAAGTTTTATAGAACAAACAAAACTCAATGGATGTTGTGCTCAGTATTGCACCAGTCACCTTACATGCCAGAATTTTCTTGGTTCTCATATTAGATTGGGTTAGCCTGGGACACCAATTTGTTTTTACAAATCCCTGTCTTAATGAAGATTTTAAAATGTAAAATCAGAGCTAGCAGGCAAGCATGCAAATTAATGTGCTACCACAGCTCTAAGTAATATAATTATTCAAAATTGATTATTTTAATGTGCATTTTTTACATTTTCAAGTAGTTTGTTGTTAATTACAGCAATTTAAATGTTAAATGAACAATGCGTCCATGTGTTACCAGAGCCTATAAGCGAAACAAAGAAAAACTACCATGCATGTCATTATAGGCCACTAAAGAGGTTTGGTGTAAGACTAGCTACCTCATCTTATAGAAAACTTAGCTGTGAAATTCAACCAATCACGAACAAGAGTACAAAGGAGTTAGCATTAACTGGTTGATGGCTTACATTTTTTTTTTTTTTTGCTCGCTCGCTTTGAACTCAAGTGTGGTCCATACACACTATTGGCAGTAGTGATAGACTGAATTTTGCGTGTGGGTTAGCTTTCCCTATTAATATTCTCACTTGCCATCAGGCAAACCCACGCCAACTTCAAATTAATGTCCCCAAGTCAAGAATGACAGGTCGACATTTTAATTCAGCTGTCTGGTGTAGGGGTTGAATCGCTAACCTCAGCATCAGCACACCGGATATTTAAGAGCACGCATTCTTATCCATTAGGCAATGCGGACCTGCATGGCTTATGTTCATTTGGGATATGAAAAGCAGCAGCAGAAGGAGAAATTAAAATTATCTGTAAACATGAGTTTATTGAATAAGTTTGTCTAATAATACAAAGATTCATGCAGTGTTTCTTCCTTTCTCATAAGAAAGAATGTTGACATAATAGAAGATTCACAATATATTTTGATTTGTTATAAAGTACAGAAGCTTCAGAGATGTGGTTTTAGAGAAGAATATTGCAAATAGAGTAATCTAAATCCCGGGAAGGTTAACCCGCTCAACAAATGCCCGCAGAAGTCAGATGTGTCGGCCTAACGGCGCAAGAACGCAGCTCTGCTGTAAACAGGCACAACGCAATCACATCCGGAAAAAAACTCTGGATGAACGAAGAAGAAGAAGAAGAGTAATCTAAATATTTTGAAATAGGCTAAAATACAAAATCACCTTATCACAAACATAAGAAAGAGGCAGTCATCATTTTGTGACCACAAGACAGAGTTTAGAACATACTATAACAACTGAACAGATTTTTGGAAAGAGAGACAGACAAAGAAAGAGAGAAGATTCTTGACATGTGTCGTGACATGGAAGGGTCAGCACAGGAACTGATACATGCTGTTGGTGATCACAAGATGTGGAGACAGTGACCACCCACACAATTCAGCAAGGCACTTGATGATAATGATCATGATGATAAAGAATGTAAACAATGCAGAGAGGTCACAACATGTAATACCTTTCTTTATCAACATTCTGTTCTGCATCATACAGGGAGAATGGCCTGTCAATATTTGTGCACTCTTTCATAAATTCGATTGAGCCTCCTGGATCTGCAGATATATCACAGATGGCTACGAGACGGTGAGGGAGGGTTGGGCACCCTGGAGAGGATGGGATCCATGGGGGAGAAACTTGTGGTCGCAGCAAAGTCTTGGCTTCAGGAATTGTGATCAGCCGAGGAGAGCCCACAGCCCAGTAGATGCCATTAATAATACATGACGCATATGGAGCAATCTGTTGAATTAAATAAAATGTGTGTGAGTGGTAATATTGACACACATAGTAATACTGAATAGGAGATTTATTTTCACCTTTATGGAGTCCGTTCCAAGGTATGTACACCTTGTTTAGTATGTCTCCTCTTTTTGCAGGAGCTACATATACCTAACTGTTTGTATTTCATAATAACATTAGATATGCAGATGATACAGTATTGATTGCAGACAATGAGCAGGGTTTGCAACATTTAGTAAATGTGGTTGTTGCGCACAGTGAAAAACTAGTATTAGAATTAAATTGTAAGAAGACACACATTTATGGTCATCACTAGGAGGAACAAAATATCACAATGTAATATACAAGTAAATGGGAATATTCTTAAACAAATGAATCGGTACAATTATCTCGAAACAGTGATAACATCTGATGGGAGATGTCTTGAAGAGATTAAACAAGAATCGCCATGGCGAAGGTAGCCTTTTGCAAGATGAAAAACATACTGACCAATAAAAAGATGTCAATTGCTATGAGAAAAAGAGTGTAAATTTGCAACATAGAACCTGTACTTTTTGATGTATGTGAAGCATAGACAATGAGCAGTCAAGCTGAAAAACATCTGATGTCTGTGGAAATGTGGTTTCTGAGGTGAATGCAAAGAATACCATGGGCAGACAGAAAAACCATTGACCAAGTACTACAGGAGACAAATGAAAATCATAAACTGATTAGAGAAATTAAATGTAGACTGTCAAAATCTTTGGGCATGTTATGAAAAGAAATAAATTGGAGAACTTGGTGAAAACTGGCATGATCGAATGGAAGAGAACAAGGAGAAGACAGAGAAGTAAATACCTGGCTGGCTTGGCCATGTGGCATGGCGAGACAAGAACACTGAGCTGATCCACGGCTCTGGTGATCAAGTGAAATGGCGAATCATGACCGTCCATGCTTATCGGCATGGCACATGATGGATGGATAATAATACTGACTCATTCTTTTCATGAATTTACTTTAGCCTTTTGTAATGCCACTTTAGTATGTCTTCTTCTTCTCTTTCTTCTTCTGCTTCTTTGCTTTAGAGGGGAATGCATCACATCTAATTATGCACATTAAAGGTCAGTAACGTCCGGTTTTGTTATCCATTTGTGTAAAGTCTGCAGTATCTATGCTGATTCCATCGAAGGTAACAAGCTCTTTCTACTCATGGGTGGGGCTTCTTTGCTAACAATTCTGCCAGGGCGGTAGCTTTATGGCCTTCTATTTGCCATTTCAAACTGTCATCGGATTTTAAATGTGTACAACTTGCACACAGGGCCTGCTGTTTCTTGTTCTTATTCGAGAAGGCTGTGTACCTGATGTCACTACCCAAGAGACCTGAGAGATGTAGGACATCATGAGATACCAATGGTTCTTGGAGAAATTCCTAGTCACATGCTGAGATTGGACCTAGTACCTTCTGAACCTGAGGTAGACTCGTGATCTCTTAGCCAGCCCCCCCCCCCCCCCTTTTTTCCCTCAGTATATCTATCTATAGCAAAATATTTACATTTAATTCTATCTTGTTTAACAACTCAGTTATTTTTTAAGCTATCTCTATGGTGTTCTCAAGGAAGCTATAAAATGAATAGAGTGAATCACCTGATATATGTACATACAAAAATCAACAAGCTTACATTAGAACTGAAGGATGAATAATATCTCTCTGGATGCTGTTCAAACTCGTCTGTACAAAATTTCCCTCCGTCTTTACGCTTGTAGTGGTCTTCTCGACTCACAACACAGGCATACATCTTTTTCATAGCTGCAAGCAAAGACACAAAGTTTCTGATACACAGAGGGATTTTACTCACTCAAAAACTTTTAACTTCAAACAGAACAAAATGTGCGTCATGAATTCTGCCATGATTTTTCCCTCCTGTACCCCGGTATTTATGTACCCATAATTTTCTAAATGCTTTGACCTGCTAAGCCAAAGCCCCTAAGCTCTTTCATTATTATCAGACCTCAGTTTCATCATGATTGTGGGAGGTGGGTGTTACCCTTCAACATTATATAATACTTACAAATCATTACTACTCTGAAATTAAAGATTTGTTACTATTTATTAGGGGAAGATAACGTGCATGACGTAATTATTATACTTACATTCTCTCTATCTCTTTTTTTCTCTCAAATACACTGATCTTCAGTAACTTTACTGTGTCTGCATATGTTTATGTGTTAATATACAAAGCAGTCAATTTTCAACAACTGACTGATTGTTATAAAGTGTCATCATTGACTTTTGCACAATCTGCCTTCCACTGCTGAGCATCATCACTCCGACAACCTTCCTGCTCTGATTCTCAAATAGTTCAATAAGTGCTTCTTATAGCTTTTTAATAAACTTGGTGACGACTGGCAAGATTGAAGGGAAAAGAATACAGGGAAGACAGAGAAGTAAATATCTGAATGGCTTGGCCATATGGCATGGTTGAGACAAGAACACAGAGCTGATCCACGACTCTGGTATTGTATGAGATGGCAAAACATTACTGCCTATGCTTATAAGCATGGCACATGATGATGATGATGATGATGATGATGATAAGCCTTTTGACTTCTATAATAGTTATGTCTATATTAGGGTAAGATAGTCTTGATTTAGTTTCTTCTCAACAGTGCAAACAACTGCTAACTACTGCACCCTCTGTGCTGGCACTTTCACTTATCATTTGCTGGACCTCTAAAGCTAATAGCCTAGTACACCAATCATAAGACTCTGTCAAGTGTGATAATCACTTGATGGAGGTTGCCTGTTTTGTTGTTGTTCAATAAACTCTCACAATGACTTTTTTAAACAGTTCTATGATGCAATTTAATAAATTCAGTCAATGGAAGTTCTGATATCAAGAAGCTTATGATTACAGCGGCAACATTCACAATCAAGATATGTGAAAATAAACTATGATCTTAGAGTTAGTGATGAAAACGTGTCAGCTAGCAACATTAATTTCCTTCAGAGCATTTTTATCACGTGTGGATGCCAGAAACAGGAATAGAAATACCACAAAATACATCACAATTTCATTAAATTAATTATGCAACAATTTGCTTCAATCTAACAAAAAAATATGTTTCTAAATTTGTTGTGGTTGCTTCACCACACTGGCTGAATATTTTCAACTGCATGTCTTTTTGTTTGTAGTTATCATGCCTTCTGACATGTGTCAGGTCTTAGTCAGACTGAGCTACCGTATAACAGTAGACGGTACTGCCTGCTTTCTGTTAGCGCCGAACGTTGGGCGGCGCTTACCAAACCCGACACCCCACATTGTGCCAACGGCTTCGGGCGGAAGAGCGCAATTGAGAGGGTACAAGCCTTACCCTGGTGCAAGGAAATGCAACCTAAAGACAAAGTGTCATGGCAGGGCAGACCAGGCCCTAAGCCTTGGTTGGTGGCTGGTCTAGGATCAAAGCTCCGACAGGCGGAAAATTAGAGCATTGCTTTGCTGATCTGGCAGCTTCTGCATCTTGTCTTGTTCCAGATTTGAGGTGTTACCTTTCCTCTGGAGTGAACTAGGCAGGCCGAGAGAGGGATCATGCTGCATGGGCAACACATGATCTCTATATTTTAGCCCAGGCTTTGTACTATAGAGAAGCAATAACTCCATCTCTTACAAACTATCGTCTGTCATGACGGCAACATGCCAATGATGATCATGCCTTCTATTTATTGACACATTGAAAAAATTTTCTGATTGTTTCTTTTTCTTCTTCTTCTTTAAACACCTTCAGACATCAGCCTGATTACATTTCATGTAAGCAGATGTCAACTTGAGCTTGTTGACATCTCTATAGAATTTGTCCTCAAATAGAGCAGCTGTAAGAGGTTAAATTAATTTTCTGAAAATCTTGGACACTCTTGCAGGAAATGTTTGGCCATCAATTTACCATTTCCACAGTTACATTCATCAGTATCTTCTTTGTTTAATTGATTGAACACGTGGTATTTCAATTTGTTATGCCCTGTGTGGAGTCTGAAGATTGATACTTATTCACTTCAGTAGAGTTGGTACTGTGCATCTTCATTCTGGTGACCTGGATGCTGTGGTTCCAACTTGGTTCTATACATATTTCTTATAAACCTTGTGGCATTTTCATTGGAAGTCTCCGTGGTGAAGTGGCCAAGCTGTTTGACTCGGGCTCCGAAGGTGTGGGTTTGATTCCCGGCCGCGTCCTTAGGTTCATGAGTGAAATTTTTCAGAGACTCCTGTGGGTCCTCGCTAGAGCTATGGAGTTTGTGCTTTGTGTGATGCTTTCCGCGCTGCGGAAAGAGACCTAGTCATATGGGATAAAATCCGGTGCAATGAAGTCAACCCTGTCGACTTTTAAGCGGCTCTTTTCTTGTGGCATCTTCATAGATTGTGTTTATATCAGACTAAGGTAGACCTGAACTTTCCTTTGCCAATATTTTTAGTCTTTTCATTCCTAGATATGTTGAAATGAGATGCATGCATTGTATAACAATCCATTTGGATATATCACACTACCCAATGCAATTCTGCTCTTAGGTCTGCTAGTTCTGCACAATTCTTCCACATTCAGTTTATGTTTTGTTAACAAAATGTGACATATGGATAAAGTTACATACATAATTCTGTCCACATATTTACATTTAGATATAGTACAAGATGAAGATTGCCATGGAGGCTTTGATACTCACAGCCTTGGCTAATAACTTTAGGCAAGTGTTCAGGCTGCACATACTCATGAGGCAGCTCCTGGAAAACCTCTTGTGCTCCCTTAATAATAGTAAGACATATGTTAGTTCTCACTCTATCAGAAACTACAATAATAACTGAGAACTTCAGTAGCTTCATTGTTAGTATGCATGCTTGCCGTAAGTTCAAATCTCCATCGAGGGTCAGATTTTTTACAAATTGATCTGGGCTCCTATTGTGATCTAGCTTGAAAATGTTTATCAGGAAATATGTAGGGAAGTAATGGCAACCAGCATGACACAGATCACATCATATACAGAGTGCCAATTTGGACTATAAAAATATGCGGCTATAACCATATGTTTAAATACACCTCAAGAGCCCTTGACTTTTACTTCACTTACTACTGGGAATTGAACTCAGAACCAATTTCAGTAAGCAAGTGCACCAATCACTACACCAACATGGTTCCTATAAGCCAAAATAATTAATTACTTATCAAAATGATTTATTGAAATTATCAGAGATTATGAACGTGCTTGCAAAGCATTTTACGTAAAACAGACACTGGTATATTCCACACAGAGGGCTTGCATCACTTGAAAAGGTGAAGGTCAGGAGCATATTATGGATTTCCTGACCTAGGTGTGTGGGTGCGTGAGATAATGAACAGACTGATACAGACTGCTGTTGCTCCATCGAACGGTGCACTAGATAATGACAAGAATGAGATGATGAAGGCTCTCAGGGAACATGTGGAAAAGGCAGCAAAACAAAAGCCTCACATCTAGAGATGCTGATTCAGTGAGGGGTGAACAGAGGGTCTGGCGGACACTCAGCTCATAGAGGACAATGCAAACGGATGTTCAGTCAGGCTGCCATCGGTACCATCAGTGCAGGATCTCTGTGTTGGCTACCAAAGAAGGAGACAGAACTTCTATGGGAATGTATTTATTGCAATGCTACTGATTCTTGATTTCATATTTCAAAGTTTACAAAAGCTCTGCAACCATTCCTTCACATGTGAAATTAGCAAAGGTTTAATGTAACGCCAAGGTCCAAATCAATCCTAAAATTTAATTTTTGACTCAGCTTTGGATTGCAGATGGCGAATGGTATAGGCATAAAGTAAATAGCAACAAACTGCATCACAGTGATATAAAATACTAGTAATAAATACAATAAGCTACACAATATGGTGTCATAGTTGTGATCATGATGTTTATTATTACTATTTTTATTATTACTACTTTTATTGTTATGATTCTTAAATGTAACCGCCTACACACAGTTAACATAAAACACAGACTAACAGATGCCTCTGCTGCTTGTAAATCTCAAGGAAGATAAAATTTAAGAACAGATTATTGTCATTTTCTGAGATACGGCATGCCCTGGTAATATAAAAAAGAACCAGGATGGTGCCCTGGTGTGACTACACCACCAGAGAAGGCAAAAGTGAACATAAAAGAAACTAGTCAACTCATTTCAAATAACCCATTTATTGTAAGTGACAAGTTTAATACTTTAAAAGTACACATCAATATCTTCTCTGTGGTTAAATGTACCTTTTTAACTGATTCGTGTAATAAATGATGAGTAGTGACATACAAGTTAAAATGTTTGTCCACATGATGATATGGTAAATAATAGATTCAATTATCTCTGTGATGTGTGAAAAATAACATTTATTGTAACTAAAGAATCATGGTAAATTTAAATACCTAGAGACAATTATAACATCAGATGGAAGATGCAAGGCAGAGATTAACAGCAGAATAGGTAAAACAAAAGAAGCATTTCAATAAATAAAAACGGTCTTATGTAATATGTGACTATCATTGATTATAAGGAAGAAGAATACTATTTTGTTGTACGGTAGTGAATCAAAAAAACATGAATGAATAAATTAGGAAGAGCCATGAAGCAATAGAGATTTGGTTCCTGAGACAATGTTGGAAATACAGTGGACTGTCAGAGTAACTAACAACGATTGCCTCAAAGAGGCTAATGAAAGAAGAACATTATATACAACTATAAGAAAGAGACAATCAGCATTATTTAGTCATGTGATGAGAATAGAGGCATTAGAGAACATTGTGACAACTGGAAAGAGCAGTATGATAAGAGTCAGAGGAAGACTGAGAGAAATGATGCTGGATGGACTGAGACAGTGGCATGGAGGAATATCACAAGCAGAGTTGAGCAAGTTTTCTTTGATGTTCAGATCTTGCAGAATGTTAGTATTTTTCCTCTTCTCAGTTCATGATATTCTAAGAGCTTTTCTATAAAATTTGAGCTCAAAAGTCCAAATTTTCTTCTTTAGAAACTGCAAAATAGTCCAAGACTTGCGCTCAAATGTTGCCAAAGGGACAATGAGTGTCCTCAAAAATGTTATTGTAACTTGTTTCCTGATATTGTGCCATAGGTTCTTTATGTTATTTAATCACTGCAGTGCTACGGTCTGCCTGCATCTGAGTCCTTTTGAATAGTTCCCCCTAGTTGTCTATGGTGCCAAGATATTCAAAAACATGTGACGTTTTTATTTCTTTGTTGTTGATTATGATCTGCATGTAGTTTTCTCCGTGAATATTATTTTTGATTTGCTCAAGTTCAGGAGAAGATTTTGATTTTCACTGTGTCTCTTGACAGACAGGATCAGTTCTTCTAATCCTCTAGCCTCATTGGAGAGGACTACTGGGTCATCTGCACAACTAAAGAAACTAGCAAAGAAAATATAAAATTCAGTAGATAAATCACTACACTACTACACTACCAAATGTGACTTATTCTGGAAATTGAATTATACACGTAAATTATTAGTATAATCATTTTTGTCAAACTAAAATTCACATATTTCTTGGTGTGCTCACCTGAGACACATTGCCTGATCCAGTAAATACAAAGGTCAAAGGTCCTATTGACTTAGGTAGACGACCCAAGGCTATTTCATAGCCTGCATCACGAACAGCCTGTCTGGCCGCTTCTGTATTCCTGTAATTATGACTTGGTCCAATATGCTAAAGAGAAGTTTTTAAACAATCACTGCATAAGTAAATACCATATAAAAACTGCAAAAGGACAGAAAATGTCCTAATTATAATCTATGCAGAATTTAATTAGATATTCATCATCTTCATCATGTGCCATGCCAATGTGAACGAGCTGTCACTGTTCACCATCTCAAATGATCACCAGTCTTAGGTGAGGTCTGTGGTCTTGTCCCGATTATGTTATATGGCAAGCCATATTTATCTCTCTGTCTTCCTCTTTTCTCATCAAGTTTGCCAATATAACTTTAAAAAATTTTTTTTTATGTTTGCTCGCTTTGAACTCACACATAGTCCAAATGTACGCTGCTGCTACTAGTAGGTGCTACTACTAGTGAGTGCACTGGACTGATATCTGCATAAGGGTTATCTTTCCCTATTATCAGTGTCCCTTGTTATCAGCCAAATCCGTCTGTGAAAAGTGGCCACTTTTCTTTGACAGTAAACATCTAGAAACGGAACAAACAACATCTAAAAATATCTAGACTGTGTAGGTGAACATTAGAAAAACATCCGGATGGGAAAATGTCTGCCGCTTCCATCAAAGATGACCTGTATATTTCATGGAGGACTTTTGTGCTGACATTCTGGTGGCTGCATTATGCATGGGGAAATGCTTTTACTATCTGTCCGCGGTTGTTTGTGGCGTGAACTGCATGTTCGGGAAACTGGCGTAGCTGGCTTTGTCATAAACCGGGCTAGTTTTGCCTTATTCAGTAATGTGTGGATGCTGCTTTCTAGTGACTGCCATTTCCACCGAAGATGAACTGTATTTTTCGTGGAGGACTTTTGTATTGGCATTCTGGCAGCGGCATTATGCACAGTGTACTTGTGCGTGCTGTTGGTTGTCGAGACTCCTGACTTTTCACTTGGGGCAGTGAGGAGCATTTTGTGTGATATTTAATGGCACAGGAGTGGAGCATGATGGGGATGACCTGTTGCTGTGAAGTTGGAACCGCGACTAACTAACTAACTAACATCCGTCTGTGACTTCAGTAAGTTTTCAGGTTTATTTCTCCTCCTAATGTGTCCAAAAAAGACTTGACTGTCTGCGTCTAAGGTCTCTAATCAGTTTAGTTTTCATTTGTCTTGAAGGACTGTCTTATTTATGTTTCTGCCTGTCCATGGTATTCTTTGCATTTTCCTCAGAAACCACATTTCCACTGCCATTAGAATTATCTCAGCTTGTCACCTTATTGTCCATGTTTCACATGCATACAATGCTATAGGTTCTATATGGTTTTTAATAGTTATCTCACTGCAACTGACAGCTTTTTATTGGTGAACAAATAGATATTACAGTAACTAAATGTCAAGTCAGGTTATTCTGTCTGAAGACTAAAATGAAATTTCTGAGCATGTCACATCTCCATTCTAGATCTGTGATCTGCCCATAACATTATTCTTCGAAAGATAATGTTGTGGTCTTCACTGGCATTCCACATTTGCATGGGTAGTTAGCCACATTCGCTTTCGCCAGCAATTTCCAGCTGCTAGAACAAGCGAGTCCACTGCTCTGCTAAAGTCCTGAGCTGACCACTTTCTCTGGTGGGTATTTCTTCTTCTTATACTCAATTCTGTGTGGCATTGATCATCATGTCTGTCCACACCCACTGTCTCATAACTGCAAATAATTTCTGATAAAGATATCCTCCATGCCATGATGTCAAACTGTCTAAGATTTTCTCTCTTTGTCTCCCCCGCCTCTCTTCCCCTCCAACTTTCCCATTGTTATGAATTACTCCAGCCTCCCCCTTCTCATGCACTGCACAAAGAATGAAGATTGTGAGCTAAAATTTATCTTCGTGACTTAACTTCTTATAAGATTATACTTCCCTACACTTTATATATGTCCATGATGTTCTTTTTATCCTTCTATAAAACAACATTTGGTGGATTCTAGGTCCCCTAATTCCCTTCTGTTGTTTCTCCACCTTGAAGTGACAAAGGGGTTTGCATGTTCCAATGACTCAAGAGCTATCTGATGAGAGCATAGCTACTAGTAAGATCTCCCATGTCGGACAACTCAAGGGAAAGGAACCAAATGACGTGAGACAAAATCCCTTTGCCTTGTAAAGTGACTGAGGACAGTCTAATGCTAGGAAAAACATGCCTTAAAAATCCTTGTCAAAATTTGATGTACCCAACCAGTATATTGACAAAACAGTGCAACAAATCTCATTTTATGATGATGTCACAAATTAAACAGAAAGCAGAATGATGCTAATCCCTCCCACATGTATTTTTATGCTAAATGTGTCTTTAATGTCTTGTGTTAATATAAACAGAATTAAAATGTAGTATTTGAAGTTACCTACAGAAACCTCTTTGCAAATTGAGGTAGTACCATGGTTAGTATAATTGCTTTGCTTACAAAGAAAGTGGCTCAGGTTCAAAGCCCAGCAGAGGTAGGATTACTTTTTTCCTGACCAGTAGGACTATGGTTGATTCAGCTCCATCAAAAATGGGCACTGAACAATTTATAGAATGTACTGGGAACTGTCTGGGAAGGACAGACAGCAAGGAACAGAAATGCTTTCCCTGCCCTCCTCCCACAACCTCATTATGTTGTGGCTAGAAGACCTAACACTTCACATTCCAATGGCAGTTTCTACTATGGGACTACCTTTACCTACATCTGAAACTGGGTATATTCCACGCGCTGAGCAAGCAAAAGATGTATGCACCAAGTGGCTAAGATGTGTGCACCATGTGGCTAAAAATGTTTGCACCATGTGGCTACAAATGTGTGCATCAAGTGGCTAAAAATGTGTGCATGAAGTGGCTAAAAAATAAATGAACCAAGTGGCTAATAATATATGAAGCAATGCACCCTAGAACATTTGGATCACTGCCATGTAGGAATAACTGAGGAAGCTATGCTAATTTGTTCTGTAGAATGGATTATTGTAACCTCCTGGGACTGAAGAGTTAACACTCACCATAAATGGAGTATGATGACCAAGTGCCAGCAAGCGCAAACCCATTCCATGAAGTATGTTGATCATTCCAGCCACCCCTGCATACTTGCCAAAAGCCACCACACGAGCTCCATGTTCATCCACCATCTTCTCGTAGTCAATTAATCGGATGTTCTGTGAGAGGCAGAGAGCAGTATATTATCTGTGATATTAATAAAGTCAACTCTACATTTGCACAATACATGTAATAGGTAGTCCTATTGCAGATACCATCATTGTGGTGTGAAGCGTTAGGTCTCCACATAAATAGGCCATGACATATGAGGTGGGATGGCTAGTTCCCTTCCTTGTTGCCTTCCTTCTCAGAAAATTCTGAAAGCTGTCTGGTACCAATTTTTATGAGCGGGCATCAGCCCCAGAGTCACAATGATCGGATAAAATAATCCTGCCTCTACTGGGGATTGAACCCAAACCACTGTCGTGGCAGGCAAGTGCAATCCTGAAATATATACATGTGAAGCATACTTTTCATATGTTAGTCTTTTTGTTTTAAAAAGAACTTGTCTTCAAACAAATAAACAAATAAAACAAAAAAACAATAACCTACCATTATGTTCGTTCGTTCGTTTGTTCGTTCGTTCGTTCGTTCGTTCGTTCGTTCGTTCGCTCGCTCGCTCGCTCGCTCACTCACTCACTCACTCACTCATTCTTCTTCTTCTTCTTCTTCTTCTTCGTTCATCCGGAGGTTTTTTTTCCGGATGTGATTGCGTTGTGCCTGTTTACAGCAGAGCTGCGTTCTTGCGCCGTTAGGCCGACACATCCGACTTCTGCGGGATTCATTCATTCATTAAGTAGCACTTCCTTTGCAGAACCTTGCTCCCATAACAACCTTCCAGAAAATCTCTCAATCATAAGCAAGATGCTCCACATCCGATGCACCCATCTGGAGATCATCCACCACATCCTGCACCCACCTTCTCTTTGGCCTTCCTCTTCCTCTCTTCCCAGGCATATACCCCTCCATTATTGTTCTCTCCAAACTTTTGTGACATTTCAAGTGACCAAAACATGTGCATAGAAGTGAAGAATATATCCACTTGTACAAAAGATATAACTGAGTTGAGCTGAGTCAAGAACCAACATCACAGCACTTGGGACATTCCCATGTGTTCCATCTCTACTTTCAACAACCAGCAAAGAGTTCCAATACTAATGATACCAGTTGAAGTCTGATTGTGTGTCCATTAGGCCCTTCCTCAGAGTGTTAGTGTCAGCCAGATCCTCTGGTCACCTCTTGCTACTCCCTTCACCTCAGACCATAATGATTTATTTATTCTTCCAAACTATACACATGATTCCAAAGGATCCTGGTGACATCTGCCATAACATGCACCAATACCCCACCCAGCGTTGCAGTCCCAGCAAGTCTGTCTGCCTGTTCATATCCCAACACACCAGCATGTCCTGAAGAATAGATGCAATGGCTGTTTCCTAATTTTTAATTGATGCATGCCACTCTGCATGAAACATGCTGTCTTCATCCTTCTAAGCAAGATATGTGTATCCATTGCAATCACATGTCCTTTAGCCAGTGAATTCCACAGTGACTGCCTCTACCTCCATGCTCAGACTAGATGTTGTGTTGTTATATTCCAGGCTTTAGGACACTAAACATATTCCTTTAACTTTTACTGAGAACCCCCAGACAACCCTGTTGAATCATAGCATAAAGCCCTATAATTAGGCTTATATATGTCTCATATTTTTAAAATTAAAAATAAACATATCTTAGAATAAACTGATTTGAGCAAACTGAGAATTAAGACCAGTCAGCTAGGATTTGGCACCGACAACTGAGGATCTGCTTGCACAGCTATAAAAAGGTCACGAAAAGCATGGATAAATTCTATCAAGGATAAAGAATACAAGAACAACATTAACAAGAGTCATGCCCAAATCAGCATATCCACGATATAGAGACAGATTGCACAAGAAAAATAATAAACGACAATGAGAAGCAGAATTTGAAAAAGCTTAATATCTGTGACTTGAACAAGATGGTGAGAGATGAGAGAAAGAAAGTGCTTGTCGCAAAGATGTCTGCAAGACTAATCCTGAGAAAGAACAGAAGACACTGATGCACATAAAAACACCAACCTTTTCCACAATGGCATCCAGCATGGGCATGTTATCAGACTGAGCCTTGATGGTGTGGGAGAAGAAAGCATACGTCTTGTCTCTAAGCAGAGAATCAATAGGCACGGCTTTGACACCTATGATAAGGGAAGCTTCAGATAAGTCTTCCTGTATAATTGCTCCATTATCAGTAAATTCCTGAGGAAAGAATTCCAGATACAGTCAACATATGTTATGGAGATGAATTATCACATTAAAAAAAGTCACCTAAGACAATAAATCATGCATGAAATATTTTCAACTATAGATGTGAGATGTAAAAATTAAAGCTCAGTATTTTCATATTTCAATATTCAAGCCAAATTAAAAAGCAACTAAATCAGTTTCATTCATTTAACCAAACTCTTAGTATTTTTACTTGCAGATTTCTGTAAAATTTATTAACATTACAAGGTAGACAGCGTTACAAGTGGGAACTAGCATCAAGACATAGTTGGACAGCAGTCTGTCAGAGTGTACAAGGGCATGAGACTGAGATTGTTGGATACCCATTGCAGTCAACCTTCATTGTGAAGATAGCACCCGCTAACTTGATTGATTGATTGATTAACATCACCCATAAGTATGCAGTCACTATTTATGTCCCAGATAGTTAATTTACAATAGCATCTCTCTGGTTCAGGAGGAGCTGCTGTAATAAAAGTCAGAGATGTTGTTTGTGAATCCTCTGGAAGACTATGAGATTTAGCTCTAAAGTCCAGTACACTGGCATGTAAGTCATCTACATCATGAAAAGGGCTTGCATGTACTGGAGTTAGGCTGGTAAAGACTTCTCTCCTGTCTCAGTACCAAAGTACCATCTCCAGGAGTACTGTGCTGCAGAACTCTCCATCCCCTCTCATAGCTCAGAAATCTGCAGGGTGTGCAAGGTCAGTTCTTCGCATTTCACAAAATGTATATCATGATGCAGCCAAGTCATGATTCAGCATAGCATGTATATGGACTGGCTGAGATAAGGTCTAGGTTGTTCATGCTTCCTCCACTGGGTTTAGATCTTTTATAGTCAACAACGAAGTGCCTATGGTTCATAGTGAGGGTTAATGAATAGTGTTTAGTGCAGGAGAGACTGGCATATGATACTACAAAGTCTAGTCTGAGAATGGAGGTGGAGGCAGTCATTTTGGCATTATGCTGGCTAGAGGACAAACAGCACATACATCTCTTGATTGTAACAGCCTTATAGAGCATACTGAGAAGGGTGAAGGCAGGCAAGCTTTGTGCAGAGTTGTATGCATCAATTAAAACATCAAAGATATATAGCTTCTGTTTAATCTTATCTTCAAGACATGATGGTGTGGGACAGATTGGCTGGATTTGCACCTCTGGGTGAGGTATTGGTGCATGATAAAGCAGATATAGTAAGGATCCTTTGGGATCTTGTGTAGTGTGGAAGAACAGATAAATCATGGCTTGGACAGAACAGTTCAGCAGGGTGTGACCAGAGGATCTGGTCAACAGTTAGTACTCCACAAAAAGGCCAGACTCCAACTGGTACCATTAGTATTGGGACTCTATGCTGGCTGTTGAAGATGAAGACAGTGCATATATGAAAATGACGAGAGTGTTGTGATGTCGGTACCTGACTTAGCTCACCTCATTGTTAACAGACTCAAACTCAATGTGCAGAGACAACTAATTTCAAGTGAGTGGGTTAAAGTGACAACTGGAAAGATTGAGGGGAAGAGAGGCAGAGGCAGCCCAAGAGAAATGATGCTGGATAGATTGCGATGGTGGCATGGAGGAATATCAACAGCAGAGTTGATCCAGAAAACCGAGATCTGTGGAGAGTCATGAATGCCTATGCCAGCTGGCATGGCACTTTATGATGATGATGATGGGTTAAAGTAACAAATGACAGGGGGACTCTCAATCGCTAAGTGGCCAAGTCACCTGTCTCATGCTCTGAAGGCCATGGGTTCATTACTGCATTCCGTCATTCAGTTTATGGGTTCAGTTTGTTTAGTTGTCACTGGAGCTACAGAGTTCATACTTTATGTGACGCTTTCAGCAGGCTACTCTGTCAAAAGAGATCAAGCCATATGGGATCAATCCTGGTGCAGTAAAGTTAGCCCTTGTACTGTTAAACTCGCCCCCGTCCTTTAAAAAAAAAATTATCAGAGTCAGAATTAGTTAAAGGAACAACTATACCTAAATGGGTTAAAGAAGATATGACTGGATGAAAGAAACAAGTTAAAGGAATAACGATACCTGAGTGGGTTACATTAACTAGCTGAGACAGAAGAAGGTAAAGTAATAACTATACTTGAGTAAGTTAATGTAATAACTGTCAGGGACAGAAGGAATTAAAGGAATAAAAAATACCTGAATGGGTTACATTAATAACTGGCTGGGACAGAAGTTAAAGTAATAATGATACCTGAATTGGTTACAATAATATTGGCTGAGACTAAAGAAACGTTAAAGGGGTTACAAATGTATTAGAAACATTTTCTGATAAACTTACAAACTACATATAATTAATGCATAAATGATGTGTAAAAGTTAATGATAAAACTTGCAAACCTTCATACTGAATGCTCTGCGATTTGAAGGCTGAACTATGACCTTAATCCCAGACTTTACAAGCTTCTGTATCTGATGTGGAGAAAGTGGTGCTCGTCGTTCCCAAACATTAACAGTCTCTCGTCGGATCGCCATGACAGGATGATCAGATATCCAGCGGGCTTGAAATGGTGATATTCTAGGGAGCAGATGCTTGAGGGAAGAAGGCTGAAGAATGTGCAGGCAGGTTCTCCCAACAAACAGGTGACGGGCCATCATAAAGCTTTTAACTAACAGACTTAGACAATTGTGTTTCTACCTTTTAATCAGAATTCAATCTTCAATAGTTGATTATGTTCCTAACACAATGAAATATGAAATCTGACAGTAATAATCAGAAACTAGTTTAGTCTCAGTATATCTTATAAATGAGTCTGCATGCTATGCACTTATTTTTACTTAAATAGTCTTTTAATGTAATGCAAAACAAATACTGTAAAGGCTTTTTTGTATTTCATAAAATATTGTATATTGTAGTATAATAATTAGAAGCCATAATTTTTTATCCTTGTGTATCATTTTCTGAATAAATATGCATACTACAGTGTTTGTCAATGACTTTCTTATTTCAGTTAATCTTGTATGTGATTAGAAAGTATTTAAACTGCTGATACTTTATACTGTCACATTATCTGTCAGGACTGTATCTTTGACCTAGAATTCACAATTATTTGAAGATTACATAATACACCTTGATTTAGGTGAGCGGACACATTTATAAATGCAGCAGGAGCTCAAGAACTTGCATGTCTTATCTCCAAAATTTCCATTAGTCATGGTTACAACACAAATACTACCTTCACCTAGTTTAAAACAGAAAAAATAACAACAAGGTTATTGTGTTTATTATTAGACAGGACCATAGAATTCACAGGCTTCAATTTTAAAAACGTGATAAGGGGCGGTGGGGGTGGGGGAGAAAGAAAGTGAGAAACAGAGAGAAGCAGAAAAAGACAGAAACACAGAAAGTGAGAGAGACAGAAAGACAAAGATACAAAGACAGAGAGAGAGAGAGAGACAGGGAGAGACACAACTAGAGACACAGACAGAGAGAGACACACACACACAGAGAAATAGACACAAACACAGAGAAACACAGAGAGAGAGACAGACACACTGAGAAACAGACACAGAGAGAGACATACACACAGAGAAACAGAGAGAGACAGACAGACACACATAGACAGATGTGGCATAACGCAGCCAACATTATTCATCTTATCAACAAATGCCGCAAAAAGAGGAAACAACATTAAAAGAAATTGACTTCACAAACGCAATTGGAGATTGGGACTTAAAACTTAATATCAAAACTGGAACTGAACAAGTGACAAATGACGTGGATTCTTAGAAGGATTTCATCAGACCAAGCTCGGAAAATCATTGGATGAAAAAACCACCTGACCCGCCTTCGCGCCAGTGCATAATTAACATAAATTATTATTTCATCAGAAATGTAGTAGGCCCGCACTTTTGTCTGAATTCGCTCCATGGACGGAGGTGAGAAGAGTGTGTGATCAAAAATTCAATGGACAAGGCAAAAGTCTGGATCCGAGGTACGTTTGTTGGCCCTTGATTAGACTAAGAACCCGATGTATCAAGTGTCAAGTAACGTAAACCCATGTTTGTGATGTCAATTGAAATGTATGATTATTAATTAAAACCTCAGAAATGTAAAAATGCTCGACTGTAGATTCTAATGACGCAAAGCCATTCCCGGCCAGAATATTCTCTTCGATGAAACTGCCACCTCTGATATTCTTAAAGATAATTATTAACTTTAAGAAGTGCATTACAATATTACATTCTATTCTAAACAACTGTGAGAAGTGATGATTCGAAAGCAATCTTGTGCATTTCACCAGAAACAGGATGCTATCACGGTCTACAGCTGAAATGACAGTTCGTGTACTAGAACAAGTGCCGTGTTCTAAAACAGACTTATCTATGCCTATTTACGATCTGGAAAGCTGAAAGTGAAATCAATCTTTCCTTTCTCCTTTGTCTATGGAAATAATAGGGTTTGGCGAAATAAATATTTATATTTATGTCAAATTTAATTAGATAAGAGCACTTAGGGACTGCAATACATGAGAAAGTTGTGCTTCGCGGAACACCACCACGCGAAGTGAACTTAACTCATTACTCAACATAACTTAAAACACCACTCCACTCATCACCACACAACACAACACTCAACATCACAACAACAACAGGTAATGGAAGAGAGTTATTAGACACAAGAAGAAGAAGTAGTTAATTGGGAAAACACAGAGAAATATTTATACACATTGTGAACACCATTGAGTAGAAGAAATGTTATAAATGTATGTCATTTATTTACATGCATCTTGACACCTTCTCACTCTTGTTATTGTCTCACTGTACACGTTCACTGACCCCAGGTCAAATGAAGATTTACATACAGCAGGAACAAGTTGATACAAGGCGTACACAGTGTGATAAACTCTGACCACCCCAAATTAACCCAACACTAGCTTAGAGAGAAAAAAGAGGGGGAGGGGAACTAGTTCCTACTTCAGGAATTTAGGTTCTTTTACCTACTTTTAAAAGATTGTATTGGTAGGATTGTATATATTTATGTGAATACTCATCAGTGATCTTGGTGGCTACATACCAACAACCACCCAACACATCAGCAAACTAACCACCTAAATCAGACCTGAGAGAGGGAAGCCGAGAGAGGAGATGAACCACAAGTGAGATGGAGGATGACTTCGCTATGAGCAGAGCATGGGGAGGCCTTCAGTGGAGCTATACGGGCAGACCTGACGTGGATCCATCAGTCAATGGACCCTGGCTTACCTAATCTTCCAGTCACCAGGTTACATTTTCCTTGGTCGAACCCACACCCAATTTCAGGAAAAACTGATAATGTTTATGGTTGAGACACCACTATCATACTTTATATGTACAACATCAAAATGTTTACTATGTTTTCACACTTGTTGACATCTCATATATTGATGCTTGTTATTGATTGTCTGGGACAATGGTCCAATGTGCAACTGTTCTATTACTTTGTGTAAAGCACAATAGAGATGTATGTACTGACCAGAAGGCTCAGGCCAGTCAATAAAAGATTAACATGAATTGACCTTCTGTTAATTTGTCAAGTTCAAACCTATCTGTGTCAACAACTTCTTTGTACATCATGTTGTCAAAATCTAATGTGATTGATTATGTGTTTGATTGTTAAAAGATAAATTAACTCATAATGACTTACTAAAGGGGGAAATAAAAGACTCTATACCTATAAACTGCTCAACATCCATGTTTTCTTCATCTAAATCAGGCTGAGAAAATTCTCCTGACTTTCCTCAGATTTGATAAACTAAAAGGGGGCTCCAGAGCTATCAGAATCATTGGAGAAGGGGCAGATTCCCAATTAGTAAATTACCATTCTTACCAGGGCCATAATCTATATCTCCTAGACATAATTTAAAAGAACGAGACCTGCAGATAACTCAAGGTTCATATTCTGGGGTTATTGAAGATAGAAGAGGATGGGGCTCTACATCTTTTGTTAGAGATGGGGCATGCACTACAGTGATCTCCCACTCCCTTCAAAAATATATGACATATTGCGGTCTACGTCCTGGATGGTTCCCATATGTTAACCTTTAAACAATCACACAAAATACATGCATACAGTTATCGTTAGATTTTGAACATTGTCATTTTCTAGAATGTTTAACAGATACCATGTGGGGTATTGATTGACAGCCACATGATATGAATGACATTTATAGATAAATAAGATAGGTGACTAATCTTTACTCCTGGAGAAGGAGCCATGTTCATATATTGCTTCTACTTCAGAAAGAGGTGCTCCAGGTGAAATATATAGTGTGTATCTACTCTACCAACACTACTTCTCTTCCAGAGAAGGTGTTCTATTCCTGTGAAGTCTGAACTTAACAGCATTTCATCAACCACCGGAAAATCTTATCCGTTGGGAAACCTCTGTCTAATTTCAGATTCTTTTCTTTACTAGGAATTAATTGTGGTTACTTCAGTGCCTGCTGCCTTTGGCTTTTCCAGCATTGACAGACAGACATAACATAGGGTGTTTTTAATATTGCACATGCTCTGTTGTATCTTTGCAGATCAGGGACTGACAAGCGTACGCGGATCAGACTAGCTGCAATTATATTGTTAATCAGAGCACAGCAATAAAATATAGACATGGCGGAAACTGCAAAGTTTAGAGCCCAAATAACAGAAACAGGTAGGGAATGCGGGTTAGATGGCCTTGAGCTAGCTAACTATGTTTCGGATGCATTTGACAAAAGGGAAAGACTGCAGGCTGAATTGGCTCTCAAAGAAAAACAGCTTCAGGCTGAATTGGCTGAGAAAGAAAAACAGCTTCAGGCTGAATTGGCTGAGAGGGAAAAACAGTTTCAAGCAGAATTGGAGGAGAAAGAGAAACGATTTCAAGCAGAATTGGAGGAGAAAGAGAAACGACTACAGGCTGAAATGGAAGATAAGGAGAGAGAGCGTCAACACCAACTGGAGTTGAGGAGAATGGAGATTGAAGTGGAGATCCGGAGAATAGAGAAAGGGAGTGGTCCTACACCCTCAACCTCATCAGGATCGCCAGTGACAGAACCACCTCACGTCTCTCAACTTAATTCAGGAGCTATGTCATTTCCTCTGGACCCCTTTAATGAACGGACTGACCACATCGAACGATTTTTATCACGCTTCGAGGCAATGGCTGTCAGCTGTGGGCTTGAAGAGAGTAGATGGGCGACGAAGTTGGCGCAGGCCTTAAGATCCACGGCGTATGAAGTGTTCTCAAGACTCACTAGAGAGGAACAACAGAACTACACAACACTTAAGACGGCACTCTTGAGCCGATTCGAAGTGGACGCCGAATCTTATAAACTCAGGTTCAAAGCCGCAAGGAAGGAACCGGGTGAGAGCTACGCACAGCTAGTCGAAAGACTGAAGTCATACATACAAAGATGGACTTGCTTGGGAGGATTTGAGGAAAATTATGAAGGACTCCGTGAAATGATTATCATTGATCAGATCAAGGGGAAAATGCAGAACGAAATGAAGGCATTCCTAACCCAAAACGGGGCTGACCGCCTGGAAACTATAATCATCCTGGCAGAGAGATTTGAGAAATCTCAAAAGGAGATGGGAGGAAAGGGACGTTCGAACAACACCCCCTCTCAAAACAAAACTCCACAGCCAAAAGAGGGTGAAAACACTGTAGCCACCGGGAAAAAGGGGAAATCCCCGAAAAACACTCAACACTCAGTCCAAACAGCGCCGAAGGAGGACAAACCATTCTGTACCCATTGCAAAATTAAAGGTCACACATTTCAGAGTTGCAGAAAGAAGCCACCTCCACACACAGCGGCATGTTTGGCCAACCGAAAAGAGAGAAAAGTGAGCACTGGTGAAACGTCCAAACAGACACCTCATCAAGACACAGCATCTCGTATTCCGGTTGTAGAATCCATCTTGCTAAATGGATTCCAAACGACCTGTTTATATGATACTGGATTATCATATGACTGTGTTGTTTCATCATCCTTGGTTCACCCTGAACAGGTGACAGAGGAAATAGTGGAATTGCAGGGACCACTGAAGAGTTCAACAAATATGTCTCTTCCAGTGGCAAAAGTGAACATAGCCTCGCGGTATGTCACCGGGACGATCAAGGCAGCAATCTTGGACGATCCGATATATCCTGTAATCCTCGGGTTTAGATTTATCGTTCTAGGAGATCCTGTTCAACCTGTGGCGATGGCGACCATGACCACTCGATCACAGGCAACAAAAACTCCAGAATCAACTACGCCAATCCCTCGAACGGAGGAACTGAAGAGGGCACAAGAAGCCGACAGCACCTTGGAACCCTGCTTCAGAAAACTGCCAAAATCACATTTACCTCTACGTAAAGGTGATCTGTTCATGAAGTCAGCACTTCTTTACAGAAAAGCAGGACGAGCTGGACAAGAGTTTAATCAACTTGTTGTACCAACTCAATACAGGACTCAGATCTTAGAGATGGGTCACAGTCTACCATTCAGTGGGCACATGGGTATCAATGCTACTACACAGCGGATTACCACTCACTACTTTTGGCCAGGGATGAACTCAGACATACAACGGTTTGTAAAATCATGCCCACAGTGTCAGAAAGTATCACCAAAACACCGGACACCACCGGCAATGTTGGGTGAATCGCCAATCACTGGAATTCCATTTGAGAAAGTGGCAGTAGACATAATCGGACCTCTCTCAGCAACGAAGAGGCGAAACCGATTCATATTAACGCTTGTGGACACAACAACCATGTGGGCCGAAGCAGTTCCTATGCCCAGCTGTGACTCCAAACACGTCGCTGATGCATTATTAGGAATATTCACACGTCTAGGATTCCCACAAAGGATCTTGACGGACAACGGTTCACAGTTTCGTGGTAAACTCATGGAAGAGACCTTCAGACTTTTTCATGCACGCCATATCTTCAGTTCACCATATCACCCTCAGTCAAATGGACTTGTGGAAAGGTGGAACGGGACATTGATTAGTATCCTGCGCAAAATTGCCCAGGAGAAGACAGAGGATTGGGACTTGTATTTACCCGCAGCTTTATTCGCTTACAGGGAAGTACCCCATCACTCAACAGGTTTTGCTCCAGCCACACTGTTGTTTGGACGACCAATCAAAGGACCACTGGAGGCGTTACTCCGAACGTGGACTGATAATACTACAGATGATACAGTCGTGACTGCATCAACATATGTTGCCGAGTTGAAAAATCGTTTACAACACAGTTGGAAACAAGCGAATGTCAATCTACGTCAAGCCAGACGAAGAATTGCTCGTAACTTCAACCGCAAGGCAAAGGATAGAGAGTTAGAGGTAGGAGAGAAGGTGATGTTGCTGCTTCCAACCAGTCAGAATAAGCTGCAAATCGGATGGAGAGGACCTTATGTAGTGACGGAGAAGATCTCACGTACCAACTACAGAATTTCAGTCAAAGGCAAGATGAAAGTATTTCACATAAACCTCTTGAAGAAATATCATGAAAGACCCTCAACCACCGAACCTGCACATCTGATGGCCATGAGTGTGGCTACTGAAGTCGAAGAAGGATCAACAATGGGAGTCGAGTGCCAACTGCAAGCCAAAGAGACCTTTAAGGATGTGGAAATCAATCCCAACTTAACAAAGGATCAGCAAAAGCAGATTAGGGAACTTATGGCAAAATATGCAGAAGTACTTACTGATAAGCCAGGAAGAACTGATTTGGAGGAATTTGACATGAAGTTAAATGACCCAGTGCCTGTGCGAGTCAAGACTTACCCAGTTCCTTATGCAAAGCAAAAGACTTTAGAGGAAGAAATACAACAGCTGCTCACCGCAGGAATAATCTCACCATCTGAATCACCTTACAGTGCTAGCGTCGTCTTATTGAGAAAGCCAAGCGGAGAACATAGATTGGGCATCGATTATCGACAGCTCAATGCTATAACTGAATTCCAAGCAGAACCTCTGCCGGATCAGAATAAACTCTTCACAGCACTCAACCGAGCTAAGTACTTTACTAGGATTGATCTCAGTAAGGGATATTACCAGATTCCTGTAAAACCGGAAGTTAGACCATGGTTAGCTTTCAGCACGCCTGGAGGACACTATGAGTTCAACGTTCTTCCATTCGGATTAAGTAATGCTCCCAGCGTCTTTACACGTATGGTGAGAAAATTACTTGACCCACTACAGCATCCAGACATCAGTCACTTCATGGATGACATCCTGATCGCAACTGAAACATTTGAAGAGCATGTAGAAACCCTGCATCTTTTGTTCAGGCGCCTCAGAGAAACTGGATTGACGGCTAGACCAAAGAAGTGTCAGATAGGATTCCAAGAATTGGACTTTCTAGGTCATAAGATATCTCATGGACTGATAACTCCACAAGAGGGAAATGTGGACAAACTCCAGAGAGCACCTCGTCCAAAAACAAAGAAGGATGTAAGATCATTTGTATCCTTATGTGGATTCTATCAAAAATACATCAAGGACTTCAATACTCTGTCAGCACCTTTAACGGATCTCACCAAAAAGGGGAAACCAGAGAAAGTCACTTGGTCAGCTGACTGTGAGAGAGCTTTCACAGCACTAAAGCAGGCATTAACTGCTCATCCAGTCTTACATCTACCAGACCTCGACCAACCATTCGTGCTGCGCACCGATGCCAGTAACATAGGAATTGGGGCAACGCTGTTGCAGAGAAAGGGAGATGTACTATCAGAGCTATTCCCTGTAGCCTATGCTAGCAGGAAATTGAATGCAGCAGAGAGAAATTACAGTACTATCGAGAGAGAATGTCTTGCGCTCGTATGGAGTGTACAGAAATTTCAAGCATACCTATATGGCAAACATTTCACAGTGCAATGTGACCATCAACCACTCATGTTTCTCGCAGCATCTAAGACTCTGAATGCCCGACTTATGAGATGGTCGCTGCTTCTTCAACCTTACTCGTTCCAGGTTGAATATGTTCCTGGGAAAATGAATGTGGGAGCGGACTTCCTGAGTCGACACCCAGTGCCTGATGAACCAGGTCAATCAGATGCAGAAGAGAATACAGGGGAGGACAAATGGGAACAGCTTGATAACTGAAAATGTTGGAAACATAGTTCCATACCATAGAACAATCTGGAGTGGGGCCATGTGGCATAACGCAGCCAACATTATTCATCTTATCAACAAATGCCGCAAAAAGAGGAAACAACATTAAAAGAAATTGACTTCACAAACGCAATTGGAGATTGGGACTTAAAACTTAATATCAAAACTGGAACTGAACAAGTGACAAATGACGTGGATTCTTAGAAGGATTTCATCAGACCAAGCTCGGAAAATCATTGGATGAAAAAACCACCTGACCCGCCTTCGCGCCAGTGCATAATTAACATAAATTATTATTTCATCAGAAATGTAGTAGGCCCGCACTTTTGTCTGAATTCGCTCCATGGACGGAGGTGAGAAGAGTGTGTGATCAAAAATTCAATGGACAAGGCAAAAGTCTGGATCCGAGGTACGTTTGTTGGCCCTTGATTAGACTAAGAACCCGATGTATCAAGTGTCAAGTAACGTAAACCCATGTTTGTGATGTCAATTGAAATGTATGATTATTAATTAAAACCTCAGAAATGTAAAAATGCTCGACTGTAGATTCTAATGACGCAAAGCCATTCCCGGCCAGAATATTCTCTTCGATGAAACTGCCACCTCTGATATTCTTAAAGATAATTATTAACTTTAAGAAGTGCATTACAATATTACATTCTATTCTAAACAACTGTGAGAAGTGATGATTCGAAAGCAATCTTGTGCATTTCACCAGAAACAGGATGCTATCACGGTCTACAGCTGAAATGACAGTTCGTGTACTAGAACAAGTGCCGTGTTCTAAAACAGACTTATCTATGCCTATTTACGATCTGGAAAGCTGAAAGTGAAATCAATCTTTCCTTTCTCCTTTGTCTATGGAAATAATAGGGTTTGGCGAAATAAATATTTATATTTATGTCAAATTTAATTAGATAAGAGCACTTAGGGACTGCAATACATGAGAAAGTTGTGCTTCGCGGAACACCACCACGCGAAGTGAACTTAACTCATTACTCAACATAACTTAAAACACCACTCCACTCATCACCACACAACACAACACTCAACATCACAACAACAACAGGTAATGGAAGAGAGTTATTAGACACAAGAAGAAGAAGTAGTTAATTGGGAAAACACAGAGAAATATTTATACACATTGTGAACACCATTGAGTAGAAGAAATGTTATAAATGTATGTCATTTATTTACATGCATCTTGACACCTTCTCACTCTTGTCATTGTCTCACTGTACACGTTCACTGACCCCAGGTCAAATGAAGATTTACATACAGCAGGAACAAGTTGATACAAGGCGTACACAGTGTGATAAACTCTGACCACCCCAAATTAACCCAACACTAGCTTAGAGAGAAAAAAGAGGGGGAGGGGAACTAGTTCCTACTTCAGGAATTTAGGTTCTTTTACCTACTTTTAAAAGATTGTATTGGTAGGATTGTATATATTTATGTGAATACTCATCAGTGATCTTGGTGGCTACATACCAACAACCACCCAACACATCAGCAAACTAACCACCTAAATCAGACCTGAGAGAGGGAAGCCGAGAGAGGAGATGAACCACAAGTGAGATGGAGGATGACTTCGCTATGAGCAGAGCATGGGGAGGCCTTCAGTGGAGCTATACGGGCAGACCTGACGTGGATCCATCAGTCAATGGACCCTGGCTTACCTAATCTTCCAGTCACCAGGTTACATTTTCCTTGGTCGAACCCACACCCAATTTCAGGAAAAACTGATAATGTTTATGGTTGAGACACCACTATCATACTTAATATGTACAACATCAAAATGTTTACTATGTTTTCACACTTGTTGACATCTCATATATTGATGCTTGTTATTGATTGTCTGGGACAATGGTCCAATGTGCAACTGTTCTATTACTTTGTGTAAAGCACAATAGAGATGTATGTACTGACCAGAAGGCTCAGGCCAGTCAATAAAAGATTAACATGAATTGACCTTCTGTTAATTTGTCAAGTTCAAACCTATCTGTGTCAACAACTTCTTTGTACATCATGTTGTCAAAATCTAATGTGATTGATTATGTGTTTGATTGTTAAAAGATAAATTAACTCATAATGACTTACTAAAGGGGGAAATAAAAGACTCTATACCTATAAACTGCTCAACATCCATGTTTTCTTCATCTAAATCAGGCTGAGAAAATTCTCCTGACTTTCCTCAGATTTGATAAACTAAAAGGGGGCTCCAGAGCTATCAGAATCATTGGAGAAGGGGCAGATTCCCAATTAGTAAATTACCATTCTTATCAGGGCCATAATCTATATCTCCTAGACATAATTTAATAGAACGAGGCCTGCAGATAACTCAAGGTTCATATTCTGGGGTTATTGAAGATAGAAGAGGATGGGGCTCTACATCTTTTGTTAGAGATGGGGCATGCATTACAGTGATCTCCCACTCCCTTCAAAAATATATGACAACAGACACACAGACAGAGTTCAGAAATTTTGGAACAAAAATAAATGTATGCAATTTTTGAATACACCTTTCAAGTTAATGTATATACATAATATGATATTCAATATCTTGGTGTATTTCAGTTAATTATCAATATTTCAGCAATACTTCACCTTAATTCCTAAAACACTCCTAACAAATACATTTTTAAATTATATTAATTTAAGATGTCATACAAGTGGCAAATTAAAACATTCTGATAAACGACCAGAAAGAAAAAAAACTCTAGCAATCTACATAATCTAGGACGAGGGCAAGAGGTTCATAAAATGCACTTATTGAAAAAAAAAAAAAAAGAGTTTACCATAGCAGCCAGGCCATCAGAAAGATGATGTCAGAAAGAAGCAATAAGCACTTTTTGACCTCAGTATGAGAAGAGAAAACTGGAACATTAACAACTGGAAAGATTTGTGAAAAGAGAGATAGAGGAAGACAATGATAGATCATTCTTTACAGCCTTGTCAAGTTGTGGAAGGGTGTCAGTGCATAAACTGATACATTCTGTTTGAGAATGCAAGATGAGTAGAATGACAGAAAAAGAGAAAAGAAAAATCACAACAGAAATGAGATTCCTGGGAAGAATACTCAATGTATCAAGAAGAGATAAGATTAGAAATGAAGAAATCAAGACTAACGTGGGGGTTATAGTTGCGCTAGATTTTATTAGAAGGCAGCAAGCCAAATTATTTGGCCATGCAAGTAGGCTACCAACTAACAGTATACCACAACAAACAATGATGTACAGACCAAATGGAAGCAGAGGAAGAGGCCGACCACGTATACGATGGACGCAGGGAATAACAGAGTCTATGGGAATATCTATGCATGAAGCCCATAAGCGGGCACTCTCCCGCTGTTTATACTTCACATTGACACTGCAAGGTACAAGAGGAACATGATGAGATGAGATGAAAGTAGAAGCATGATCACTCTTGCCAGTCAGCAAAGCACTTGATGATGATTATGATTACCAACTTGACTCAAGTGAACAAGTAGCAATCTTCAGACTCTGCACAGGAATAACAGGCTGACCATTTGTTCAATAAACTAAAGATAGGAGATACTGATGAATGTAATGTAGAACTGGTAATTGTTATTAGTTTTTTCTTGTGGTCCTCCTATAGCAACTTCTACTATGATTATTCAGGTAGTGTAAAGCTAACAGATAATTGCAAACAAAAATGAATGTGTAGTTATTGAAGGTTGGAATATAATGCTCCGAACCATAAATATTTCAATGCAGAACCAAATCATTGGTTAGTTTTGTAACATGTCTACCTTGTGTTGCTACTGTAACCCCAACACATTTCCTTTTTGTGGCTATTATAACCAGGACACTGCTCACTTATGCTGCTAATGCAATCACGAGTCTAAACCATGCAGTCACAACCTATAACCTTCAGAACATGAGGCTGATGGCCTAACCACTTTGCCAATGAGCCGCCCATTGAAACAATTAATTTATGTAGAACAATTTGAAACATTGCGAATATAAAGTGATATCTGAAGTTATTTAAAGTACACAGGCAAACTAATCGCAATGTGGTTAGCATGCTTGGCTACCAAGACAGTGGTTCAGATCCAAATACAGTATGCTCTGGCGTTTGACCCAACTATGTAAAATGGGTTTGCAACTGTCAGGAAGGAATTGTGGAGAGGAAGGGAACTGGTCACAGCATCTTGTTATGCCATAGCCTGGATTATGTGGTTTCTAACACTTCACACCCCTATGGAACACCTGTCATGGGACTACCTTATACTGTCAAACTAACATCCTGGAAATGAACAAATAAACATATAGTGTATACTCATGTTGTAAGTAAACATATATTCTGTACTTGTTGTTTAAACTTTAAACCAACATAATTTTCCTGCCCCTCTTATCTACAGTCTTCCCTAGAATTATAAATGTACTGCCAGAAAATCAGGAGATCTGAAAATCCTGACTGACCAAATTTGAGAGCAATTTAATTAGAAATATTTAACTGTTATGGTACCCCACTATCAGAAGAATGTTAGAAAACATGATTAGGTTGCACTTGAAAAATATAACCATATTTTTCTTGCTAACAGCAAACTCATTAATGGGTGACTTGATCAAGGCCAAAATGATAATGATAAATTGTGCATCATCATCATCATCAAGTATGTTTACACACATAAACAGTCTATAAAAAGTCACTGTTTCACATCTTGGAAAGAATGGGTATATGGTGCTAGTTCCGTATTTGTGCTAGATAGGTGCAATACTCAGACAAGGTGCAAGGCCCAGAACATTTCAGATGAAGACACAGGGACAGTGAAAGAGATCAAGGCTGTGCTTTGACAATCAAAAAACAGCGCTCTAGGGCCAATTGGAAGAAGATATGACAACATCAATATGTGTACTGACGAGCTAGAGAAACTAGCAGACATGTACAACAACAGTATAGGGAGTGCTAGCATCAAGGAGGAGTGGTTACACAGCTATCTGATTCCCTTGCCAAAGCCTGGCAAAGACCACACAAAAATTCAAGGATATACGAGTTATAACCATGCAGAATACAATAGGCAAGCTGCTGGAGAAGTTAATTGCCAGGAAAATATCAAGCCAGCTAGAGAGGCAAGGTGTTTTCCCACCCACCCTGGGAGGGTACTGCCCAAAAAGAGAAACCTGGATTAATGCAGCAGTTTTTGCCCATGATGTTTATGAAGGTTTCCACTCAGGCATTGAAACAATTGCTGCAGTGGAGGATGCGTACAACAGAGTACCATTGGATTTTTTAATGCTTCAGCTTCTTGAACTCAAGATAAGTCCTTTCCTCCTTAGTTGGATCGCTGCAGCTCTCTTCCAACGGATAGTAGTTTTTAGATGTGGCAGTTGGACTTCGGAACCAACAACAATATATCCTGGCCTACCACAGGGATCACCATTATCTCCGGTGCTGTTCAATGCCTACACTGTGAGAATCACCAGTGAGCAAATCATAGGACCGGGGAGGACATTGTCATATGCAGACGATGTTTTAGTGTATCGTCAGGGTAAGGATAGAGATCAAGTTGCTGTGGAACTACAAACTAAACTCAATCGCATAAGCACTTGGTGTGTTGAAGCTGGGGCAATGGTCAACCCAACAAAGGCAACAGTGACATGGTTCTCTTTGAATAACCATATTGTCAACACCCCAACGCAAACTGTAAATATGGGTGCAGAGACGGTGAAAGAATGCAGGCAATGAATTACCTGGGGATACGATTTGATCAAAACCTAGCTTATACTGAGCATGTAGACCAGGTGATAACAAAGGCCAAGCAGGGTTTGGCTGCGATACGGGTTATGGCGGTGGAAAGCTGTGAGCAGCGCTATCTATGTCTTCTTTATAAGGGTCTGGTCCTTTCTGTTTGGAGTATGCACTGGCGATCCTGACTCTCAGCCATAAGCAGATAGAAAGGATGAAAAGGATACAGAATGAAGCTATGTGCTATATTCTTGGATGTACAAGAGATACAGCATGCAGGGCGATGCGCTACCTTCTTGATTTTCCAACCATGAGAGACAGAATACAAATTTGCCAAGCACGTGCCTATCTCAGAGTCAATGCAAACACACAACATCCACAGCATAGTGAGATTAAGAAGGTAAAGGGCAGCAGGTTAAAGGAGGAAAGTCGTGGATGGATCAAGCCGAAGACATTCTTCAGCAGGTGTGTTCACTTGAGGACTTAGAACCTGGCAAGGAGTGGGTACAGAGTTCTGTACATCCTTTTCAGTGTGCATCCAACTAGACAGGAAATGCAGACAAGAAAATCAGCTGCTGTGGAGGCGGAAGTACAGGCTCTGATATTCGAGAATTCTTTATAGGATGATGCTGTCATTTACACGGATGGGTTGGTCGTCCGAGGAGTGAGAAGTTCATTAGCCTTTACGGCTCAGGCCGGAGGGAAAATTGTGAAGGAAGAGCCTGGCGCTTTTGCTTTGACCACAAGCAGCCTTACTATGGAAGTCATGGCAATAAGTAAAGCAATAACATAGCTCGAGACACAGACATTCAATTGGGCTTGTGTCCTTAGTGACTCAATGAGTATGCTCAGGAGGATAAAGATGGGGAGGGTCCGAACAGAGTGGCTGCTGTCTCTGCAGCAGTCTCGCTGGCAAATCATCTTTGCCCCAGGGCATACAGGTGTACAAGGGAATGAGCAGGCTGACAGGCTTGCAGGTGTTGTTTGTCCATCAAGAATGATGATGTTCATTCATTTCATCCAGTGGGGTTGAAAGTAGATGGCTGATAAGGCTAATTTTGGCTCGAAATGTTCTTTGACAATGTGGGCAAAGAATGCTTGACATTCCAGGAGGATCTACTGCAGTGGTTTTTCTGTCAAGCCTTTTCTTCACAGCTCTTGCAGTCCTGGTTGCTTCACAAGTGACTGCACCCATATGTAATGATGTATGCCACGAATTACGGTCTTTAGCAGCAGTCTCCCAGGTGTCAAGATGAATTCCAAAAGCTTTCAGTGAGATTTTCAGAGTGTCTTTAAAGCGTTACCTCTGGCTGCCTTGGGAGCATTTACCACAATGCAGCTGTCTGTAAAAAATTTGTTTAGGGAGCCTGTGATCTTGCAGCTTGCAGGTATGGCTACTGTGGAAGGCGGACGAGTCATGGCTACTGTGGAATGCGGACGAGCCATGGACTAGGCAGACATCCTGAATGCTCTACGAGAAGTAAGTCGTTTATGAGAACTAAGCGATGACTGGGAATCTATAACCATGGTCAGGCTGCGAGAACAGCAAGTTAAAAAAGGTGTGGCCAAACAAGAACACTATGCAGGAAGCCAAAGAAGAGTAATAAACCAACACAGAACTGGTGCCGTGAGCCGCTACACGCTACAGGATTTGTGGAAAGGGTGGGGGGGGGGGGAGGATCCAAGCACTCATGGACTAAATGGTTCGATGGGCAATGAGGATGATCTGTCAACAAACTAACAAACTAGATAGGAATGTGATCAATATCACCGCCTTTTCTTCTCAGCTTGGTACCCATTTTTTTTTTTATTATTATTTAGGTTGAGTCGACTAGGAAGCGCGGTTTATATTTTGGTTTAAAAGTTTGCATCGAAGGCGATTAAATTACATGGCCACCGGTCCGGCAGGCAACCGTTCTTCTAGCCGCTGCGCTATCGCTGCTCCCAGTCAGTCTACTCTATCCCTTCTATAGTTATAGTCTATCCGTTCTATTTTTAAAAAAAAACTATCAGCAGGGTACGGCTTTTTAACGGATTTAAGGTAGCCGGATATAAAATTAAAACTACTACGCTAATAAATAGACTACTAGTACTAATTACTAATAATACTAATGAACTAATCTACATCTTCAGTGTAGTCTGCAACTGCTGAAAAACTGAAATAATAATTAAATAATAATTTAATAGCGAATGCAATAACGTGCCACTAACAAGAAAATCATTCCACGACAATGTACGTTCTACTCAGACGCAAAAGTAACTAAAACTCTGCAGAGCCAGTACAGTGTGTACAACTTCATGGCAGGAAGAAAAGTTTGAACGACATTTGCGAGAGACAACAATTCACAAACAACCCCATGTTTTCCCAGCAGACGCAACATGTCGTTTGTTTCTGACACACACCTCCTTTCCCACCAATCGCAGAAGAGCACTATTGGAGAATAACGTTCATGTTAATAATAATACCGGCCAATCGTCGTGCATACCTCAGACACACCTTTCAGCAATTACAAAGGTAAACAACCAAATAGAAATACCTGCTGCCTGGGTTCAGGCACGGCTCAAGGACTATTGATAATATAAATTTCTATCTCATGCAATTCTTCTTCTTCTTCTTCTTCTTCTGCTGGTGCTGGTGGTGGTGGAGGGTGTTGTTGTTATTGTTGTTGTTGTTGTTGTTGTTGTTGTTCTTCATCTTCTTCTTCTTCTTCCTTCTTCTTCTTCTTCTTCTTCTTCTTTTTCTTCTTCACCAATTCGCTTAAAATCGATTGCTTGCGAATGGGTTACGGACACAGTTCGTAATCCCACATACCCGCGTTCTAAACACAGCTGCAGGCGATTTGGCAGTTGACCGCCTTGCATTGGTTTTAATAAAAATGGTATGGGTGCCGGTCATTCAGAAAGAAATGGCAAAAAATTGAACGTAAACTTGCCAAGAGATCACAATAGCAAAACATGTTGGTCAGCGCGAATTTCCCCAGTGCAATTTTTTTTTTTTAATTGGTTGGTTATGATTGGTCTGGGAGATTGCGTTAACTCTTAAGTCCATTACATGGATATTCAAATCGTATGACTGATCACTGAAAATGGTTTTCATCTGTCGGAGTGAAGTTGGCGCAGAAAACTGACCCTTGACCCTCCACAGGGAAGGCGTTGCAACGTTTTTTATTCCTCCCTCCAAACTCAGAAACCAGCAGGGCGTGCAAGGCCCGCTGTTGGAACTTCACGTCCGCAAAGAGCCATGGCCATCCTTGGAACTTTAGCCACACTGGAGACTGTTTCACCACGGAAAGATACTCCTTAGGATTTAGCAAGTATGAAACCTGATCATCATGCTTGCTTGCTTGCTTGTGTTCGTTGGCTTGAGCTCCAACGCGAAGTCCTGTATGTCGGATGAAGGTATCCTGTTGTCCAACATCAGTGTGATGTCATACAGGGCCTGAGGTTTGCGTGAGTATCCGTTGTCCCATGTCTGGCTTATTGGTGTGCAGACTGGTGGTTCCTCGCCGTACAGGCAGACACTCTCCGACTTCGGAGGAACCTAATCATCATGATCTGCGACCTCAGTGGCACATTTGTTATATTAACTGACTATGTCTGAGTTAGCAATTTATCTCTGTTTATGCTAAACCCGGCGCTATCGCTAAGGGGTTACTATCACAATTCGCAATTCGCAATCCAGCACACCGAGTTCGAAACACAGCTGCGGAAGATTTGGAAGCAGCCTGCCTTGGCTGGTTTATATACAAGTACGAGTGACGACTGTTCGAGTGACAACCTATTGAACATAAACTTGCCAAGAAATTACAAAAAGCCTCAACATGCTGGGGTTTATTGTGACGTCCTGATAAGGATATGCAACAGGTCGACCCAGCCTAAAATGTGCAGCAGAAAATATATCGGGAAACAAAGGTAACCGGTGTGCTACTTACCATACCCCACTGTGCGTCGGCTGGTCTATATAACCACGGGTCTAGCACTGTGCGCTCAGTGCGCTTTAAATGCGTGTAAAGGGTAATTTACTAACTTACTTACTATGCTAGACGCGCTTTACATTTCGAACGGCTCAAAAACATGAACCATCGGCAAAAGTAATGAGTACCAGCAATTGACATTTGAGATGTGGAACTGTTGTAGAATAATCAGAATAAGCCGAGACGGTAAACACGGGAAATAGTTACAATAATTTCATGGAAGAAACAGAAGAAACAAACGAGCACATTAAATTGTTCAGAGCAATATAAAAGAAAAGGCGGTCATGAGGTTGGCCATACTTACAGCATGAAGATAACAATCTAAAAATAAATTTGCTAAAACTAAAATTCTTGGCAATCGACGAAAATGTCGACCAAGGAACGTATGCTTTGCCCAGGCGCGCAGAAATTGGTAACTAAAGACATGAAACACTAATGCGAGCAATAGAAGACAGACAGAATAAGATACGAACCTAAGGCCTTGTCCACGTCAGTTTGGAAGCACTAGACTCGAGTTTGCCGGTCTCCCTGGTCGAGGGTTTACACGACTTTCTCCGAAATCCTGTATACTCTCGTGAGTAACGTGACGTTGCGTGAGAATCGGTAGCGGTTCTCTCCGGGTCGGTAACTTAGAGGTATGTGAGCCGGTCGCTCAGAAAGCAATGGCAAACTACTGAGCGTAATCTTGCCAAGAAATCAACAATCAGCTGAAAGATGCTGATGTCGACAGCGATGTCCTGTAAAGGATATTCGAAAATTTTATTTACCTTTACAGGACATCGCTGTCAACATCAACATCTTTCAGCTGATTGTTGATTTCTTGGCAACATTACGCTCAGTGGTTTGCCATTGCTTTCTGGGCGGCCGGCTCAATTATCCCGCAAGTCACCAGCGCGGGTAGAACCGCTTCCAATTCTCGCGTGCTGCGTTACCCTGCGTGAATAAACGGGATTACGGAGAAAGTCGTGTAACTCTTCGGCCAGAGAGATCGGCTCCTGTAAAGGATATGCGGAAAAAAAGATTCGAGTTTCGCTCTCGTTTGAGCTCGTCAGTAGTGCATATCCTATCCTTGAATGGACCCGGGATCAAACCAGGATCACTGGCGTTTGACGCGGATGTGTAACCACTAAACCACGCTAGACGCAAATAAATTATCATACTAGAATATCACGTCACCCATCGTAGGCTATAGCTGAAAATTTTCCCGATCGTCGCGACCGACATCCTTCAATTGATGTGGCCCCGAATGATCAGATCTTCTCGACTGGCAACGCACACCAGGCCGCCTAAAGTTCAGCAAGCAATAATCAAATTGATTTATTTGTTTGTTTTTTTCCCCGGGATTTGAGATTTTTTAGCACAACCTACTACTGGCAACGCAGATCGTATTCCGGTACGAACCTAAGGCCTTGTCCACGTCAGTTTGGAAGCACTAGACTCGAGTTTCGCTCTTCTAGTCTAGTCTACGAGTCTAGTGCTTCCAAACTGACGTGGACAAGGCCTTAGGTTCGTACCGGAATACGATCAGCGTTGCCAGTAGTCGGTTGTGCTCAATGTTTAAATCTCACATCCCGGAAAATAAACCAAGTAAATCAAGAACTGAAGAACGGTGGGATTATGTGGCAACGCTGCCCCCCCCCCCCCCCCCAAGTAATTATGTTAGTTCTTTAGTCACTCATTGAGTCTTATTGCGCTAAAGTATCAACTACATGGGTCATGAAGAGTTTAGACAAATGTATAAGGCAGGGGATAGTTACCAACGAAGATGGCTGGGGAGAGGGGAGAGGGAAGAGAAGGTCGCCCCTCCGTGGCGAAGTAAGTGATCAGACCGTTTGCCTCACTATACGAAGGTCCTGGTTTCGTTGGCGGACTCCGTAATTGTGTGAGATGGCGAATCATGACCGACCACGCCTTCCGGCATGGCTTTTTTATAATGACGATGATGATATTATGATCATATTTCAGCACAGCATTTACAGACTGGCTGGGATAAGGACTAGTACTAGTTGTATACCAGAAGTTCAGCCCCCTTGATGACGCCTTTATTTTCAATGTAGAATGTCAATGTGATTGTCTATGCACGGTGCCTATTATTTCAGCAGTCAATAGAAATGAGAGATGTATGTTTCAAATAATCCGATGTATATGAAAGATCAGGGGAAATGAAAATAGTTATAAATAGTGTGCCCACGTATTCAATATGATCAACAAATGGTTGTTTACAGAGCTAACTGTAATACTACTAATAGTAATACAGCTGGATTTGATTTTACACAGTTAAATGTTTGAATAACGAAGACACAAATAGATTGCACGATTTATTGCCTGGCATATTTCGCTGCATCTCGTCAGGTACATACTGCAGAATAATACAACATAAAGTAAAATAACGAGATAAATCCTTCAAGCTGAAATACGACGGCGAGTCAATAAGTAAGTCACACAGTTCTGTGGGATGGCAGGTAAATGTAGTTGGTGTTTTCTACAGGTGTGATTAGGTGACAGCAACATCGAACTTTATATTCCTGTTCGTCAGGTGTCTCATGCGCATGCGCAGCGCATAAACAAAATGGCAACTGTACTTACGGAGTGTACAACCAAAGAGCAACGTGCTGTTGTGCATTTTTTGTGGGCAAAGGACATTCATAAGGAAATGCTTCCTGTTTATGCTGACAAATGTGTGTCCCGTAAAGCGGTGCATAGCTGGGTAGAAAAATTTTCTCAAGGACGTTCTAAAATTGTTGATGAAATCCGATCTGGTCATCCTGTTGAGATTGCAACAGAAGCATCTGTGCAGCGGGTGAGTAAAAGATTAGAGGTGACAGGCGAGTAACGATAGACTGTAGCTTCTGCAAAAGGATGCTCACGTGGTTCAGCATACGGCATAATGCATGATAGATTGAATTTAAGAAAGTGTGCTCAAGGTGGGTACCCAGACAATTGAAGGAGGAACAGACAATGAACCGATGTGGCCTGTCCTTGCATCATCTCTGTCAATACGAAGATGAAGGAGAAGACATGCTGAGCAGGATTGTTACTGGGGACGAACCATGGGTGCATCACTACCAGCCTGAATCAAAGCGTGCTTCAATGCAATGGAAACATCCTTCTTCGCCTAGTGTCCAAAAATTCAAGGTTACGTCATCAGCAGGGAAGGTTATGCTGATAGTGTTCTGGGATTGTCAAGGAGTGCTTTTAACCAATTTCAAGAAGAAAGGTGACGATGTGAATTCTGAATCGTACTGTGAAATTCTATCGATGCTTCATGATGCAATTCAAAGAAAACGTCCAGGACTGCCGACTAGAAGAGTGTTGCTTCTTCATGACAATGTCAGACCACATATGGCTCGATTAACTCAAGAGAAAATTAATCAACTAAGGTGGGAAGTTCTGGAACATTAACTTTACAGTCCCAACTTAACCCCCAACGATTTCCATTTTTTTGGTCCACTAAAAACCCACCTTGGTGGGAGACATTTTGCGAATGAAGCCGAAGTTGAATGTGAAGTGAAAATGTAGTTTAGAAAACAGAGCATGCAGTTCTATGCAGCCGGTTTGGGAGGACTGATAAAACTATGGGATAAGTGCATCAATGTTGGTGGAAATTATGTTGAGAAATAAAGGGGCAATGTATGTATAAAAATAAACTGGTTTAAAGTTCTTATCATATTTAATTATTTTTCTACAGCAATTTGTGACTTACTTATTGACTTCCCCGCGTTTAAAAAAAAAAAAGTCGAACACAGAGACTCAGTTATGAGAAGAAATAAATTGGAGAACTTTGTGACAACTGGCAAGATCGAAGGGAAGAGACGAAGGGGAAGACCGAGAAATAAATACCTGGATGGGCTTGGCCACGTGGCATGGTCGCAACAGAAACATGGAGCAGATTCACGACTTTGGTGATTGAGTGAGATGGCAAAACATGACCGCCACACTTATTGACATGGCACATGATGGATGGATATTGTGTTAATTCATGCAGCTCCCTCCATATCCTTATTATTTATTAGGGACGTTCATTTGAAACCCGTTCCAATGGCTTTATTACAAAAGCATAAAAGAAACAACAGGTATGGTAGAATTAAACAAAGCATTCATTTTGAATGAATTATGCACCATGGGTTGGTCAGAAGAAGTCACCGTAGGCATTCAGGCAAGCATCGCATTGCTTAGGTAGACGGTGAATGCCGTCCGCAATAAAGGATTGTGGTTGCTCACTGAACCAAGTGTTTACCGCGTTCATTACGTCTGCATCTGTGTGAAACCGTTGCCCTTTGAGAGCTTTTTTTTTTAGAGGTCCGAACAAATAAAAATCACAGGATGACAAATCAGGACTATACTACTATAGGCTGGAGTTGCAGAATTTCCCACTTCTTCCTTGCTAATGCTTCCTGCACAATCTTTGCAACATACGGATGAGCATTATCTTGCAACAAAATCACACCGCCGGGTAATTTATTCTTGATGGCTTTTTGCAGCTTGTCTAGTGTTTGCAAGTAGTGGGTAGAGATGATGTTGACACCAGGTTCTTTAAAGCCGGCCAATCATAGACCTTCATGGTAAAAAAAATGCACTCAGCATAACCTTACTAGTGGAAACCTGTAACTTGAATTTTTTGGCCTTTGGTGATCCAGCATGCTTCCATTGCATACTCTCAAATGAATGCCTCTTATATATATGCTTTTAATTCTCTTCTCCGATTCCAATTTGTAGAAAAAAAAGAAACTCCACCTTGTTCAACCGATGACATCCCGATGTTTCCTCTGTTGCCACTGTACCTACTGCCATTACCGGTTTTCCCCCTATCCCTCATTTGGCATTTTCTTGAGTCCTCCTGAGGAGGACCTGTCAGTGTGACTTTAGGTCTACATCTATTTTTTTTTGCCCGGTGGATTCCAGACAAAAGAATTTTTAAGTTATATTATTATCAGATTTTTAAAGTTTATGCCCTACCCAGCACCAGGGTCGTTTCCTCTTTGCTTGATTCACTGGTATTTGTTTAGCTCTCACCATGAGCTCCACATCTGTCATACTGTTACACCATTTTAGTCCTCCTATTCTGCACAGGTTAAAAAGTTAGCTGCACTTCCTTTACAGGAAGTCTCAGTCAACTACAGCATTTATTTTACTTGTTGTGATCTCTTGGCAAGTTTATGTTCAGTAGTTTGCCATTGCTTTCTGAACGACCAGCACCCATATCATTTTTATTAAAACCAATGCAAGGCGGTCTGCTTCAAAACCACCCACAGCTGTGTTTCGACTGCCGTATACAGGATTAGAAACTGTCCACTCCCCCTCCACAACAGAGCTGGCTGCACAGCTAGCTAGCTATTAAAGGATACTTGTAGCTTACATCAAAGGCCTAGTCACACAAACACAATCTGACCGCACATACACAACACCACAGCAAGTCACAGAAGTAATGTGGATTATTTATTGTCGTTATAAATGACCAGCATTTATGGGGGGAAATAACATAAGGCCACCACATGACTGGTGCATGATCAGGCGACTCTAGAACCATCTAGAACACAAACATAATACATGTATCATGACACAAGGATTCAAACTACTACTCACAAAATATGGTTCCCAACAACTATTATTACTAAATAAACATGTACGTGACCATTGTGATTAAATTACATGGCATGAAATTCAAGGCAGATTAATTGCTTCATGTAGGTTACACATTACACGTGAACAATAAGTTACCTCATGGTCATTCTGGGATACTACACAGTAACAACATGTTTACTTCTACACAGAGATTTACACAGCCTGAACATATGTATATGTGCGTATATTAAAAGGTAATGTTACTATATGTATATCAACAGACGGTGGCATATATTTCTTTAAATATACAGTTAATTATTAACACACAGCATATTTAACCCACAAATTAATATCAAATATGGAACAAATTTTTTAAAGAAACATAAAATACCATTACAAAATGAAATTTTCTAGATTGTTTTGGAGTTAAAAATAGTTTTGTGTTACAGCAAAATATGTCTACTTTTGTGACCTCCAACATAAATACCATATGTAACATTCCCTTTCATAATTTAAACCAAGGCAAAGTGTTCACTACAAAATAAGGCAATAGACACATAATGAGGCTGGCAATGTATTGACTCTACACAAACTAACAACAGACAGCATTAAATACAACAGTAAACAAGTAAGTTAGTTAGTAAGTTAGACGCGGTTCCAACTTCACGGCAACGGGTCATCTCCATTATGCTCCGTTCCTGTGCCAGTGAATATCACACAAAATCTCCTCATTGCTCAATGTGAAAAGTAAGTACCTATATATAATTGTGGAAACTGTGGTTTTATATAAGAATGATAAGAATACTGTGCTTGGATACTCTTGATGGACGAGGCAGACTTTCTGAGGGATATCCATGAGCAACTGCTAGTTGAAGATACAATAACAAATGAAACAATATATTTAAGGATGCTTGAATTTGGATTTATATGTGGTTCCAGAAATAAGGGACAGATGAGAGACAGAATAAGACACGTTTACAACCAATGGAATGCTGCAATGATCAGCATTGACAATTTACGATATATGCTGAGCGAGAGGGAGCTTCCATGGGTTTGTCCAGAATGCTATGGTATCAATTCTTAGAGACCAAATTAAATATAAAACAGTGTTTCAATTACATGAATAGTAACAGCAGTACATTTCTGTCTGGAGTCAGCCTGGCCTCTAAGGTTATTTAAAAAGTTAGCTTACATATACTTTACAGGATGTTGCAGTCAACCACAGCATATTTTGGCTGTTTGTGATTTCATGGCAAGTTTATGTTCAGTAGTTTGCCATTGCTTTCTGAATGATCGGCACATATACCATGGTAAGAAAACCAATGCAAGCGGTCTGCTGCCAAACTGCCCATAGTTGTGTTTTGATCGCGGTATGTGGGATTATGAATTGCGTGCGTAACCCCATCAACACAGAGCCAGCCCTCTAAAGTACTCATTCAAATTAACGTGTTAAGTTATGCTTTGAAGCAAGAAGTTCACAAGTGGTTCTTGTTAGTGTTTACAACAAGTGTAGCCAAGATCTTGTCATATAATCCTATTTCATTTGTCTAGGATATATCCGCTGGTCTCCCTGGTCAAGGAGTTACACGACTTTCTCCGTAATTCCGTATACTCTCGTGAGTAATGTGATGTTGCGCGAGAATCAGTAGCAGTTCTCTCCGCGTATGTAACTTACGGGGTATGTGAGCCGGTCGCTCAGAAAGCAATGGCAACCTACTGAACATAATCTTGCCAAGAAATCTACAATCAGCTGAAAGATGCTGATGTTGACAGCGATGTCCTGTAAAGGATATGCGAAAAAAAGGATATATCCATATAACAGTATATTATGTGTGTATTCATGTGTAAATGTATATTATGTAAACCTTACAGAGAGATTTTTTTATACTATCTTACCATGCATAACTGTGTTTTTGTTACTTGTCAAAACCACTTAGTCTTTGCCTTGAAACTGACTGCTTCATTGTGTATTCAGTTTTATTTATTCTGAACTTGTCCTCTATACCTCTATTTGAGTGTGTGTGATTAAACAAGAACTACTATTTGTCTTATTGCCAAATTAACAGAGTATTCATATCCTTCTGAAAGTCACGAAAGTTCGGAGAGAATAATAATGGGGGGGGGGGGGGGGGGGGGGGGGGTATATGCTGGGGAAGAGAGAAAGAGGAAGGCCAAAGAGAAGATACGTGCAGGATGTGGCGGATGATCTCCAGATGGGTGTATCAGACGCAGGACATCTTTCTTATGATCAAGAGGTTTTCTGGAAGGTTGTTATGGGAGCGAGGTTCTGCAAAGAACATGCTACTGAATGTATTTTTCTTTTTCCGCGCTTCCATCCTGTTTTCAGAATATTGCGGTCAACACCAGCATCTTTCAGCTGTATGTTGATTCCTAGGCCAGATTATGCTCATCAGTACGCCACGACTTTCTGAACGACCGGCTCCATACTCTCATAAGTCACTGGCGCGACTCGAACCACTTCTAATTCTCGTGCGCTCACCCAAGAAGATTAGGGACATGGAGGAGTCCTGATAGCAGGTTTAGAAACCAGATTGATTACATTTTGATTAGCAGAAGATTTAGAAATGCGCTAACAATAGCAAAAACAGTTCCCGTGCTGATTGTTATAGTGACCACAGATTACTTACAGGAACATTGAGGATAAAGTTAAAGAAAGTCAAGTATAAAACAGGAAACACTAAATATGATTTGTATACATTGAGTAAAGACAAGGAAACACAAAACAAATTCAACATAGAAGTACAGAACAGATTTGATATATTGTCTGATCTAGAGATCCTATTCCAGGATGTGGATGATCAATGGAAAATGTCGAAGAATTCAATCAGTTTGGCTGCAGAAACAACTATTCCAAAATTAAAGAAGGTGGGTCGTAAGAAATGGATGACTGAAGAAATTTTACAACTAATGGAAACAAGAAGACTCAAAAAAAAATATTTTTTTATTTTTTAAAATAGTCAGAATATTATGTAAGGAGGCAAAAGTATGGCTTGAGAAATATTGCTTAGAAATTGAAAAACAACACAACAGTCAAAATACCAAATTAGTGCAAAAAAGAATTCAGGAACTTACTAATAAAAGAACAAGTACATCAGCAGGCTGTCTAAAAACTAAAGATGGCAAAATCATAATAGAAAAAGATCAGATTCTATATGTATGGCCAGACTATGTGAAAAATCTTTGTGATGATAACAGCGATGAACAGTATGATATTCAATTTAATAATGAAGGACTGCCAATTTTGAAGATAGAGGTTCGAAATGTTCTTAAACATATGAAAGCTGGCAAGGCCCCCCGGTTCAGATAACATCACAACAGAAATGATTAAAGCTTTAGAAGAATATGGAATAGATCAAGTCACCAGACTGCTGAACTCATTATATGATACTGGACATATACCTTCTGAATTATGTAATTCTGAATTTATTGCAATCCCAAAGAAATCAGGAGCCTTGGAATGTGATCAACATAGAACAATTAGTATAATTAGTCACACCACAAAGATTTTGCCACGAATTATCATGCAAAGAGTGAGGAAGAAAATACAACCTGAAATAGGGGAAGAACAATGTGGGTTTGTAGAAGGAAAAGGTACAGTAAATGCTGTGTATATGCTGTGTTCAGTTATTGACTGTTCTATAGAAGTAAACAAAGATATACATCTTTGCTTTATTGACTACACAAAGGCTTTCAATAGAGTAAGACATGTCAACATGGTAGATATGCTTGCAGATCTACAAATTGATGGGAAAGACATTAGACTTATAAAAAACATATATTGGAAACAACAAGCTGCCCTAAGGATTGATAATGAAGTGGGACAATAATATTGTTTGGACATGTTATGAGAAGAAATGGATTGGAGAACATAGTGACAATTGGCAAGCTCGAAGGGAACAAACCAAGGGGAAGACTGAGAAGTAAATACCTGGATGACCACATGGCATGGTCGAGACAGGAACACTGAGCTGATCCACGACTCTGGTGATCGAGTGAAATGGCGAGCCATGACCACCCACGCTTTCTGGCATGGCACGTGATTGATTGATTGATTGATTGTATTTAAAAACATCCCAAAAACACACCCCTCTCCCACTTTTCTTTTTTTTTGCACCTCAATTGACCCAGTTGAAGACCTTATTGTAATCTACGGCTAGTACAGACAGCATATTTATTTGTCCCATCTAACAAGAAACTTCAAGAGAAATTAAGCTCAAAGTACATTTATTACTGCACACAGACATTTATGTTTACAGCTATACCATCATTCCATTAAAATAAAACCTGTGCTTGGTCTTTTAGTGTTAGCATAAGACTGTGGCGAAGGGGTTGAGGCAGTTTGTAATCTCGCATACCACGTTCGAAACACGTGTGCGGGTGATTTGGCAGCAGACCAGCTTGCATTTATTTTCATAAAATGGTATGAGTGCTGGTCGTTCAGAAAGCAATGGCAAACTACTGAATGTAAACTTGCCAAGAAATCACAAAAATAAGACATGATCCCTCAGAACCTGTACAAGCGTGTTTCAGTGTTTAGAGAAACAGTCACCCTCATCTATATATATCTGAATCTCAGGCTCAAAAGGGTTTAAATTACTAGAATTTTACTTTTTGTAACTTTATATGTCTCATTAAAGTGCCTCAAATTCAGTAAATTCTCACTGTATTTCCTCCTCCTTTCCTTTCTCCCTTTCTACCAATTAATGTTTTGTAACTTCTCCTAACAAATACTCCTTTTCATGTGCTTTAATAAAATGAGACTGCTGTTCTCATATGTTCTAAATCATTCCCTAATGAACTCTCTCTCCCAAATTCAAATGCAGTTCTGTATACTCATACCGTGTTAATACATAATCAACCTGTCACCATTCTGGCCCATCCAACACCAGGACAAGACTACTAACCCTATAACCTGTCTTGGTCTTGACGCTCCGAATATAATACTGTTAACACTTGTTCTTTCATACACATTGTTCTACATCAGCAGATGTTGAGCAATCAATGACACTATGACGAACAATGAAAAACAAACAGGTCTAAAAGGTACAAGGATCAACTTAATTACTTTGGGTTTTATCCCGTATGGCTCGTCTCTTTTTGCACGGTGGCCTGCTGAATGTGTCGCACAAAGCACAAACTCTGTTGCTCCAGCAATGACCCCAAGGCGTCTCAGAGAAAATTGCGCCAGTGAACCAAACGATATAGGCTGGAATCAAACCCACAAACTTCAAAGCATTAGGCAGACAGCATAACCACTTTGCTGGAGACTCTCAAGCACAATGAAAGATTGACATGAGTCACCGTTACATTAAATGCTAACTCATATTTATTTTTTAAGTCATGTGGCCGGAAGGTTAACAGCACTGGCTTTTAAACTGTCGGTGCGCTGTTGGCGAGGTAGGGGGTTCTCTCACTACACTGGTAAGATGGACTAAAATGTGACTTTGGGTCATTAATTATACTTCCAGAGTGGGTTTGCCTGATGGTAAGGTATACTGGTAACAGGGAAAGCTGTCCCACACACAAAAATCAGTCACAAGTGGACTACACTCGAGTTCAAAGTGAGAGGGGGGAACATGTATTTTTACAACACAAGAACAACAAAAATAGCAACCAACAAAACCAAAAGCAAGCATAAAAATATGACCATTGCACATATAATTTAATGGGAGACGTGTTTAGTGCAATCTACTGATGTCTGTACATCATTTGTTTGTTGGAAAGTACTAGTAATGACATCAATGTATGCCTTATCATTGGTTATGAAATGTGTGTGTGCTGAATGAGATTCTAACACATATAAAAACATAAACAAGTATACCAGTTTCCTGTGTCTGGATTACATCCATGTACTGGTCATTTTGTGAGACACACAGGAACTGGTGGTTAGGACCCATTCTCTTGAAGGTTTGAAAACAAAAATGGGTTCTAAACCCAGGTAAGGCCAGGCATTTTTGTCATCTACCAGAGGTAGATCCTAAAATATCATCCTGCCAGACACCAGTAATGTAACAACAGAATACCACAGTGATAAATGGCATAAGAAAACACACATGTGAACACAAGGAGACATAACACATAGTTCTTTAAGCTGGATGGGGTTGTGGCACTGGTGCAAATATAAAAGTGGAGATACAAGGTCAAATATCTTCAACGAATTTTACTAGTTTCAATAAAAATATCATTAGTGTTGCAAGACCATCACTTGTGCAAAGTCAGATACAACATAGAATAATTTTCTACGTTATCTGCCCTGGAACTAGAAAAGACAACATACATAGAATGTGCTAATATAGTACAGACTGTGAATGCCATGATAACAACATTGGTGAGACAGTAGTACAGTTATAAGAATAATCAGCTGATGGTGAAAGGGTGGTAGGTTGGAAAACATCAAAGAATATGTTCAATCAGAGATCTCTAAACTATTATCCACGATGACAGTTGTCTAAGTCCACCAACAGTTTTAATTTTGTCATGTTTGTTAGTACATACACATATATTACACATATACACATATATTACATAGTAATAAATAAACATACATATGTGTGCATGCACACACACATGCTGTGTGTGCATACGTTTGTGTATGTGTTTACATACATACATACACGAACATAAGCACACACAGCATTTACAAAAATTAAACATTAATTACTGAGATTTTCTAGTGTCATCATAAACGTTTGAAAAGAAAAGAAATGCATATGAACAATGTTTCATGAATACCTCCAACTAGTACACTTCCAAGTTAGTGACATGTAACCCATCACTGTCATAATTTTGTAATTTCTACTTGTTTATTAGCACAAATTTTCTAGCTGAAAAATGGGTTTAAGGAATCTACATTTTGGTCCTTGTACAAACAGGTCTGCTGGTGAAAGTAACAATACCAGACTACTCAACCAGTAACATCTTTATACAAACAGCTGTCCGAAATATAACAATGTAACCAATGAACATGGCGCCATCATATTAACAAACAAACTGTATACAATGCACTACAATATTATTATTAATAACAAGACAAAATAAAACAATTAAAACAACACCACTTTGTTAAAATTGCTAAATTCCAGTATCACTTCTAGCTATATTTTGACTGGATCAGGGGCAGAAGTACTTTTGGCAATCAGGTACATCATACTGTCTGAATCATATAAACTGGTCAATGTGAAAAGCTGTACCTTCTAAAACCATATCAATACCGTACAAATATAAAGATATTCTCATGTTAAAAACAGGTATACCCATGTTTAAATGCAAACGATGTGTATCTGATCTGTTTGATGATTGGTTGAGAAAGCTGCCAAAGACTTAGTTTTAATGCTTAAGTTTGATGTATTCGTGTTGAGATCATTAAAGCCCTGAAAAGAGAGCTAGCATCTAGCAGTGAGGTCAGAAAATTTCAGCTTTTAAGTTACAGGGTAAAAGTGCTGAAGAATGCTGAGTAGATTACTTATTTTGTCTCCTAAGATTGTTGAAAAATCCTGAGTGATTATTTGTTTCATCTCCTAATTAATGTATTCTCTCGTAACTAAGATTACTGAAGAATGCTGAGGTAATTATTATTTTGTCTAGTAAGTGAAATTACTGATGAATGCTGAGATAATTATTATTTTATCTAGTAAGCACGAATATTGAAGAATGCTGAGGTGATGATTTATTTTATCTGCTATGAAACCAAGATAGACTGAAGACTACTAAGGTCTATTAATATGTAAAGATGAGAATTTAGAATCCTAGATATCAGATATGGAATTTAGACAGCCAAACAAGTCAGATCAGACATAGATACACATGAACAGATAAAGACTTAACATTCTTCTAAGATACACATGAACAGATAAGGACTTAACATTCTTCTAAGATACACATGAGCAGATAAGGACTTAACATTCTTCTAAGATACGCATGAACAGATAAGGACTTAACAATCTTCTTCTAAGATATACATGAACAGATAAAGACTTAGCAATCTTCTTGTAAGATACACACAAAGAGTTAAGGACTAAACAATCTTCTTCTAAGATACAATCAAACAGATAAGGACTTAACAATCTTCTTCTAAGATATACATGAACAGATAAAGACTTAAGCAATCTTCTTCTAAGATACACATGAAGAGATAAGGACTAAACAATCTTCTAAGATACAAACAATCTTCTTCTAAGATATACATGAACAGATAAAGACTTAGCAATCTTCTTCTAAGATACACATGAAGAGATAAGGACTAAACAATCTTCTTCTAAGATACAAACAAACAGATAAGTTCTTAACATTTTTCTTCTAGGATACACATGAAGAGATAAGGACTTAACAATCTTCTTCTAAGATATACATGAACAGATAAAGACTTAGCAATCCTCTTCTAAGATATACATGGACAGATAAAGACTTAACAATCTTCTAAGATATACATGAACAGATAAAGACTTAGCAATCTTCTTCTAAGATACACATGAAGAGATAAGGACTCAACAATCTTCTTCTAAAATACAAACAAACAGATAAGGACTTAACATTCTTCTTCTAGGATACACATGAGGAGATAAGGGCTTAAGAACCTTCTTCTAATATACACATGAACTGAACAGATAAGGACTTAACATTCTTCTAAGATACACATGAGCAGATAAGGACTTAACAATCTTCTTCTAAGATACCTATGAAAAGATAAGGACATAGCATTCTTCTTTTTTTATGATGCCTTTTAGAATTCTAGTGAAGTATAAGTTCACAACAACGCATGCCAATCTCATTTTAGACCAGTTCTTGGTTGGTTGGATGTTGGCTGATATATATTTTTCTATGGTATGAAATAGTAAGTCTCTATACCAACCTTCTTTAGTTACTTTCTAAGACCTGCACTGAAAAGTTTCGAGTGTTGCTATTCTTTACTTCTGCTTTGGGACCCTGGTAACATATGGACTAGAAAAAATGAGACTAAATACAGTTGACACCAGAAATATATTTGTAACTAAAAGACAAGGAATTTATTTATCTAACTAAGACATAACACAGTAGTTAGCGAAGTTGATAGGCAACTGCACTGATAATACCATGAGCATGGTCGAACTCATCACTTTCTAAAGTGAGGGAAAGATTGGCTACCTATTCCTCCATGCAATATGGCCTACCAAATGTGATCGGCCTATTACATCACTAATTCACAACAAGAAGATTCATGGCTTCGAACAAATAATATAAGACATCACACAGATGACAATATGGACAAGAATGGTAAATATCTGACGTGGAATTTAAATGGTTAGATGAATTAGACAAGATACAGATGGTAGAGACACTCACTCATATGAAGATATGAAATCTGTAAAGTTAGATAACAACAAGACATAGTACCTTAATAATTAAATAATTTCCCTCTGACCTAGTAAATTATACTTTGATTAAATGTGACTTCATTACAGATGATAATTTACATTGGCCTTGTAAATTGCATACCAAGTAAACACAACTTCATTACACAATCATTTACACTGGCCTTTTATTCACAGATTCGATGTGTCAACCGAATAAGAAATGTACACAATTTTTCCTAGTAAAGCAGTAAAAAGTGTGTTCTTCAATATACAAATAAATAAAATTTTAAGATTCAAACTATATATATATAGTTTTATATATAGATATATATATAGATTCAAACTATATATATATATATATATATATATATATATATATATATATATATATATATATATATATATATATAAAATATTGATCATCTTCATGTATGACACAGATAAGGGTGGGTGATCATGTTTCGCCATCTCTGTGTTTTTGTCTCAACCATGCCATGTGGCTAAACTATCCAGATATTTACTTGTCTGCCTTCCCTGTGTTCTATTCACTTCAATCTTGCCAGCTGTCACCAAGTTTTCTTATATACTGTTCAAAAAACGAAACACAGCATTTTTGGTGTTACTTTTATAAAAGATATTTGCTGATTGGACATCAGTCAACCTATCGACCGTGTGCATCTGGTCATTAACTTCTCATGGTTACCTGAATTGAACTCACCTCATGATTCGTGAGGTCATGAAAGAGATAAAGGTCAAAACAACATTTTGACAATAACTCGTGACAGGTTCATGATAATCCCGTGAAACTTACTGAACACAAAACTCTCTGACCATATTATTGAATGCCTATAAAAGATTGACGCTCCTCAAATAAATTCATTTGAAAATTCAATGCGCAAGTATGGCTCATCTCACTACAGAACAACAACTCATCATCATTGGACGTTTACAGGCTGGACAGTCAAAGTGTAGTAGCCAGAGAATTTAATGTGATTAGAAGCACCATTAGTCGCCTTTGGAGGCAATTTCAAGACACTGGCTCAGTGGCAGACTGGCAGCGCAGTGGAAGACTCAGAATCACTACTGCTGCCAAAGACCGCTTCATACGGCTGCCTCACCTTAAGAATCGATTTGCATCTGCGCCCTCCACAGTCCAGTCAATGTAAGAAGCTCATCGAATTACAGATGAAATGGTCAGGAACCAGCTGCATGACACTGCGCTGGTCTTTGAGCTAGAAGACCCTTCATAGATCCTGTTCTTATGGACCGGCATCGCCAGAACCGACTGCTGTGGGTGAATCGGCATCGTCAATAAAATGTTGGTACAAATTTGCACAGACGAGCAATATCTCCAGCGGGCCTATTCTCGCTGGTCGCGAGATCCGCACAGTGGAAGGATGGGAGATTTGCTCGCAACAGACGTGCAATATCTCCGGCAGGCCTATTCCCGGTGGTTGTGGGATCCGCAAAAGTCAGGCGTGGAGTCTGATGATAGTGCACTCTTTACACAGGTTCGGACACTTGTGATGACAGATGTACGAGCCCCATGGTTCAGGCGCGTATGAGGCCCATACCTGTGGGACTTGGCTGAACGCCTCTAAGTTGGGTTCCAGGGTCTGGCCACCACTCGCCACCTGCTCGTGGAGGCGAGGTCTCGGAGGTTTGACGCTGAGCCGCCAGCGTCTGCAGCCCACCTTATGCCAGACGTAGTGGTTACCCATTCCTCTGGAGAAGACAAGGCAAGGCCGAGAGAAGGAATATGTCGTTTGGGCACCACATGTTTCTCTGAAGCTCTGCCCAGGCATTGTGATGGAATTTTGGCCACATTCCAACTCACATACTTTGGTCTGTCAAGACTGCAAGGTGTCACTCACAAGTTTGCAATTGAAACTGCAATAATTGTTGTGTTTCTTTTTCTGGACAGTAATTATATATATATATATATATATATATATATATATATATATATATATATATATATATATATATATATATATATATATATATAAGATGCTTTTAGGGATGAATTAGTCTCACAAAATGGGTACCATAAATGTGCTTGAAATTAACTTAGTTTTCTCAGATAAGGGCAAACAATAGGGAATCCTATGTGTACATTGCAAACATTAAGATCATTCTACAGTTGCGAGTCATAAAAAGTATACTTAAAAAGTATCATAAGTCATAAAATGCGAGTCATAAAAGTATACAGGTATACTCTCCTAGCAAACTTTAAAAAATAATTTTAAAAAAATTGTGGAAGGCAGGGCCCGATGGAAAAACATGTCAGCTGAAAGGTGAAATATTATAGCTTAATTGTAAACAGAAACAATGAAGAAACATAATTTTCATGATCAACGAAGAATAAGAAGAAAGTCCTATGAGCCCTATACATGATTTCTCTGAGACATAACCTCAGAGAAACTACCATATATCATCATATCAATAGCTGCAGAGTTGAGAATGAATGTACCTAGTAAGTGTCCAGAGAATGTAGTCAGGTTTTCTGCATGTAAAGAACAGTGACACTCCCACCAAACTGTACATCCATCATTCTCATGTGCCATGGTGATAAACGTCACCATCTCACACAATCACCAGAGTCTTGGATCAGCTCTGCGTTCTTGTCTTGATTACACCATCTTGCCAAGCCATCCAGATAATGATCTCTCTGCCTTCCTCTTGCTCTTTTCTCCATTAATCTTGTCAGTTGTCACAAAGTTACCTAGTTTATTGTACATTTAAACTGTACACTTGTCAGGCATTAATCACACATTGTGACATTTACATAATACACAAAAATGCCTACGTGTAAAGTTGGAGTAAACACATGATCTGGCATTATTCACAAGAAATAGACATACTGATCATCTAAAATATAAAACAATACTTAATAGGACTTCATAGCAACTAATGCAAACTACTGTAAGATTATCACATGTTGTTTTTAATAAACCTTGAAGAGACCAACCGGAGAGATCTGGCAATACTTTCTAGAACAATACTCTGGCTATGTACAGTTTTGCTATATGGTTTAGTTTATCAGTACTGTAATAGGACTTCTGGACCATGTCACAAAATCATGGTACATGTAGACATTTTCCACAAAACACCTGCCTGCATAAGCAAAAAGTCAGAACTTTCAGGATAAGCAATGAAAGCATCCAGGGATTAATGCAGTTTCTCTTGGTAGGAAGATGTAAGCTTTCAATTGCTGTTTGCTAGGTACTTTGTTAAATAAAACGATGTTTCCAGTGACTCAGAAATGATCACTAGATTATGTTGATTAATTTAGTCGTCGTACAGCACAAAGGGGTTGCGGATGCAGTTCGTAATCATGCTTACCCGCGTTTGAAACACAGCTGCAGACAATTTGGCAGCAAACGGTCTGGTGTTGGTTTTTTACGAAATGGTATGGTATATGAAGCCCATAATCGGGCACTCTCACTATGTTTATACTTCACCTTGACACCACAAGGTACAAGAGGAACATGATGAGATAAGATGAGATGTATGGGTGCTGGTCGTTCTGAAAGCAATGACAAACTACTGAACGTAAACTTGCTAAGACATCAACAACAGCAAAAAATACTGGTGTTGGCTGCAAATGTCCTGTAAAAGGATATGCAACTAACTTTTTTTAACAGCTCTTTCCCCTTAGAATCTGCTCAACTTGATTGTCCATTAAATATGATTGCTACAACAACTGACTTCACGTGTAATTCTAAACTTCAGAGTTTTATTATTTCACATTGTTATACATCTAGAACTACTGATGCCAGCGTTTATGGCGAAGGGGTAGGGAATGCAATTCACAATTCCATGTTCAAAATCAGCTGCAGGTGATTTGGAAGCAGACCGCCTTGATGAATTTTTAACAATGGTAAGAGCGCTGGTCATTCAGAAAGCAATGGCAAACTACTGAAAGTAAACTTGCCTAGTAAATCACAAAAAGCCAAACAATGACTGCAATGTCTTGTAAAGGGCATGCAGCTAGCTTGCTCAATGCTTCCATTAGCCTTTAATATATCCAGAGGTTAGATCTCTATGGGGCTGAAGAGACAAACACAAACTGAATGGGCATACATAGAAACTAAATATAATTCTGTCAACAGGAAATCATAAGGTTAGATTCCTGGCACTGAAAATATTAAATACTCTATGTTAATACTTGATTACTTGATACTTAAACATAAACTGTTTAAAATAAGAATCTATATAAATCTATATAATCAATATATTATATATAAATGTAAGTTAAAAAAAGATATATAAATACAACTTTGTGACAGTTCCTTTCTGTCACAACTTTAATTTGGTTTTGCTGCAAGCTTTAGTTGAGAATCTTCTTCTTGGAAGGGTCCTCTCCTTACTGAAGGGCATGGTCCTTCCGCTGCAGGCCCTGATCTTCTGTTGAGGGTCCTGATCAGATCTTCTATTGAGGATTTAGACTGAAGGTCTTCTGTTGCAGGCCCTGGTGGAGCATCTTCTGTTGCATGTCTTGCATGACAATCTTCTATTCCAGGCCCTCGCTAAGGATCTTCTGTTCCAGACAATGGGTTTGGTCTGGACCTTTTGTTGCAATCCTTAGTTAATGATGTTCTGTTGCAGATCCTGGCTGAAGATCTCGACTGAGGGTAATCTGTTGCAGGTCCTGACTAAGGATCCTCTGAAGGTCTTTTTTGAGAACCTTCTGGTGCAAACCCTGATCTTCTGTTGCAGATCATGGGTGTGGATATTCTGTTATAAACCCTGGCTGATGATCTTCTGTTGAGGGTCTTGACTGAGGATCTTCTGCTGCAGATCCAGACTGAGGATGTATTATTTCAAGTCCTAGTTAAGGATTACCTATTGCACACCATAATTGAAGATGATCTGATACAGATCCTGATTGATGATCTTCTGTGGCAGGTCCAGGGTTGATGATCTCTTGTTGAGGATCTCAAATGAGAGTCATCTGCTGCAGGTCCTGACTAAGGTTGATAATTTTATGTTGCAGGCCCTGAGTATTTTCTGTTCCACATCATAGATGTGGATCTTCTGTTAGGAGTCTTGATTGAAGATCTATGTTGCCAGGTCCTGAGAATCTTCTGTTAAACGTCTTGGTTAAGGATTGTCGGTTGAAAGAACTTCTGGTGCAGGTTCTGATTATGGATCTTCTGTTGCAGGTCCTTGCTGATGATCTTCTACTGCAGGTCTTGGTCGAGGATCTTCTGAGGATGATCCTGATTGATAAGGTTGCTTTTGCTTTGAAGAAAGAATCAAGTGTCTAGTTAATGCTAGACTTCTTTCTCATTTCTTTAAACAATGTTGAAATATGGGTTAAATATTTACATGACGCTCCTTTTAACCACAGGACTCCTCGCTCATATACAACCAGTGTAAATAAAAACTTGTGATGAAAATGTTGCCTGAGGAGTTAGAATGCTATTATCACACACAGAAGACCTGTTTTCTAACCCCTAGTAAACCCAGAGCTTGTCATGTATCTGAAGTATCAGCATGGTAATTGTACTAAGTGCCACAATGACAGCTTTTTTCACTTATGACAAAGTAATTCTCAAGCATGGCTAACATAACATAACCAATAATGGATTCCTAACCTCATCAATGAACATATATGACACTATGAACTACAGGCTAAACAAATCAGCCATACGACACATGTACATTACCAACTAAAAGGAAACCACTTATCTATCAGCTAAATTTAGCAAGATAAAGGAGTCAAGTGTCTTTTCTTTACATACAAAAACTGAAATGTCATTCAAAAGCACGTGACACAAAGTCACAGCCATAAATTGTGTTATATAAATCTACTTATCTGAAAACTGTTTCAACAATCATGTTCCACTGAAAAATTGAAAAATAGCATTTAAAAGAAGACCTCTGGCTAGTGGTTTCAACTAAAATTATACATAAAACAGGTAGTGATGGATGGAAAATGAACAACGTGCAGTGAAATTCATGCCTAAATGAACAACAATACAAAATGAACAACTGGTAGTGAAATTCATGCCCAAATGAACACTAAGTGCACACTAGATTAATTATCAGATCTCTCAGCAAAAAATGAATGTTGAGTAATTCAGAAGAAATAAATAAGTGAAGCAGCATTTCAGTCACAACAACAGTAATGATGTGTAATAACTACACAATGACAGACATGAATTATGTGGTGAACTCTTGACATACAAAACCACACAACAAAGATGGAGAAATTACTGTCCGTTGTTGTTTAACGGACATAGCTGCAGTGGTTGGTGAATTATTCCAGTTCAGTTGTGTGAGCTAACGAAGGTGAGGTAGTGACTAGGCAACTCTCAACAGTATACCCTGTGTACACATCCTGGTCAAAGCAACAGGGATCAAGACACATATGGCTATCTTTCATTACTCTTTGACCACTGCACAGCTGACAACAACTAGAGGTGAATCCTTCCAGATGGATCCTTTCACAAGGTTTGGCCAAGGATACAACTGACTGTATGCATCTACAGTTTCATTACATGATTTGCTTGCTTTCTTAAGTTATGCTAAATGTGTGGCAACTATTAGGATTTCTTTCAGACTGGCTCTTTTCACAACGTTTAAGCAGGATAAAGAGAATTTACAGAGTTTAAAGCCCTCTTTATCCATATTAAACTGTGAAAAGAGCCAGTCTGATAACATTGACTTTAATCATCAAGATCCATTACATCACATGTTGCTTTAATCACACTAAATGTGTAGCAACTACCACCAGGAAATCCCTCTTTTCACAAAGTTTAGCATGGATAAAATTGACTTTAATCATTTTGCTTTATTTTACTTTATCACTTTACTGTAATTTTACTAAATGTATGGCAACAATTAGATAATCCTTCAGACTCTATTCACAAGATTTAGCATAGACAATCGACCTTAATCATCTACATTACATCACATATTACTTTAATTATACTAAATATATGGCAACAATTAGGTAATCCTTCAGTGCGGCTCTTTTCACAAGGTTTAGCATAAAAAATTGACTTTAATCATCCAGTTCCATTACATCACATGTTGCTTTAATCACACTAAATATGTAGCAATCAACTACCAGAAAATCCTTCTGACCGGCTCTTTTCACAAAGTTTAACATGGATAAAATTGACATTAAATCATCCAGTTCCATTACACCCCATGTTACATTAATCATACTAAATGCCTTGTAACATCCACAACATGCACCAGTCTGTCTCCGGCCACAAAGTTTGAATGACTTTGGTCAACAAGAAATCCTTGACACCACATCTCCTGTAAAATAATGCATGATCTTCAATACAACTGTTAATACATATGCTAACACACTGTTAAAGTGAAATGAATATACACAATCTGTACAATATTTCACTATACACATTCCAGTTTTCCTATAACCGCATATATACTACTTTGCATACCTTCAAAGAACAGGGACAGCATATCACATAAAGGCAATACAGAAATCTAGTTGACAATTTTGAGCATTGACAGATGGTATCAAACACCCATCATTGAATACTGCAACTGTAAAGGTAAGATATGCATTCATTTTTGTGAAATACAAATAAGAACACCAGTTTTAATTTCTGTTAAAGCACACATACAAATACTTTCAGCTACTGCTCATACCAGGTGCTTCCAGGTCAATCCAGCCAAAATGGGAATCAGATATTGCCCTGGGAAATAGAGGTGGCCCGCATAATACTGACCTCATTACCCACTGGTTTAAAAGAAAATTGGAGCTAGCATAAATGCCAAATATGCCTCAAGGTATCTAAAAGGATTATATACTATACTTACATATTACTCATACCATTACATTAACACTGGGTTCTTTACTTACATACTACTCATACCATTACAATAGCACTAGATTCCTTTGCTTCACTTACTACTCATATAATTACAATAGCACTAGGGTCCTTTTCTTTACTTACATACTACTCATACCATTACAATAGCACTAGGTTCCTTTACTTTACTTACTACTCATATCATTACATTAGCACTAGGTTCCTTTACTTTACTTACTACTCATATCATTACATTAGCACTAGGTTCCTTTACTTTACTTACTACTCATATCATTACATTAGCACTAGGTTCCTTTACTTTACTTACTACTCATATCATTACAATAGCACTAGGTTCCTTTACTTTACTTACTACTCATATCATTACATTAGCACTAAGTTCCTTTACTTTACTTACTACTCATACCATTACATTAGCACTAGGTTCCTTTACTTACTACTCATATCATTACATTAGCACTAGGTTCCTTTACTTTACTTACTACTCATACCATTACATTAGCACTAGGTTCCTTTACTTTACTTATGTACTACTCATAAATTACATTAGCACTAGGGTCCTATAGTTTACTTACATACTATTCATAAATTACATTACCACTAGGGTCCTATACTTTACTTACATACTACTCATATCATTACATTAGCACTAGGGTCCTACACTTTACTTACATACTACTCATACAATTACATTACAACTAGGGTCCGATAGTTTACTTACATATTACTCATACTATTACATTACCACTAGGGTCCTATACTTTACTTACTACTCCTACCATTACATTACCACTAGGGTCCTATACTTTACTTACCACTCATACCATTACATTAGCACTAGGGTCCTATACTTTACTTACATACTACTCATACCATTACATTAGCACAAATGTCCTCTACTTAGTACTCATACTATTACATTAGCACTGGGGTCCTATACTTTACTTACTACTCATACCATTACATTAGCACTGGGGTCCTATACTTTACTTACTACTCATACCATTACATTAGCACTGGGGTCCTATACTTTACTTACTACTCATACCATTACATTAGCACTGGGGTCCTATACTTTACTTACTACTCATACCATTACATTAGCACTGGGGTCCTATACTTTACTTACTACTCATACCATTACATTAGCACTGGGGTCCTATACTTTACTTACTACTCATACCATTACATTAGCACTGGGGTCCTATACTTTACTTACTACTCATACCATTACATTAGCACTGGGGTCCTATACTTTACTTACTACTCATACCATTACATTAGCACAAGTGTCCTATACTTAGTACTCATACCATTATATTAACACTAGGGTCCTATACTTTACTTACATACTACTCATTCCATTATATTAGCACCAGGGTCCTATGTTTTACTTACATACTAATCATTCCATTATATTAGCACCAGGGGCCTATGCTATACTTCCATACTACTCAAAACATTATATTAGCACCAGGGTCCTATACTTTACTTACATACTACTCATACCATTACATTAGCACTGTGGTCCTATGCTCTACTTAGTACTCATACCATTACATTAGCACTGTGGTCCTATGCTTTACTTATATACTACTCATACCATTACATTAGCACTGTGGTCCTATGCTCTACTTAGTACTCATACCATTACATTAGCACTGTGGTCCTATACTTTACTTATATACTACTCATACCATTACATTAGCACTGTGGTCCTATACTTTACTTACATACTACTCATACCATTACATTAGCACTGTGGTCCTATGCTCTACTTAGTACTCATACCATTACATTAGCACTGTGGTCCTATACTTTACTTATATACTACTCATACCATTACATTAGCACTGTGGTCCTATACTCTACTTAGTACTCATTCCATTATATTAGCACCAGGGTCCTATACTTTACTTACATACTACTCATACCATTACATTAGCACTAGACTCACATATATTTTACATTTCATTCTACTTATTCCAGTACATACATTAGCACTAGGCTTTAGATGTAGGTGTCCCTTGACACCATCAGCCTCCCTCCCCCCAGGCTGCAAACACAATTAGCCAAGTACAGTGACGCAGAATTATGTTAAACTGACTCAGGTAAAAGGTAGCCCTATGGCAGCTTATGCCAATGGAGTGTGAAATGTTAGGCCTTTACATAAACCAGGCTATAGCATAACTGTGTGAGATGACCAGTGTTCTTCCTCACCACCATTTCCTTCAGAGACAATTTCCAGAATGTAGAGATGTATTCAAGCAACTTATTTAAGCAAAGGCACTAATCATTATGTCAAGTATATCAACATACCCCTAGATCTGCACTGGATGGTAGAAAGAGATAGAAAATAAGAGCTGTTCTGTTCTATGGCAGTGAGACATGGAATGTCAAGGTGTCAGTTAGGAAGAGCTTGGAGGCAGCGTGGATGTGGCTCCTGAGACAAGTGTTGCGAACATCTTCTCTGCTAGAATAACAAACAACCATTGCCTGAAAAGGCTAGCGAAAGTAGAACATCATATACAAATATAAGAAGGCAACAAAAAGTGTTCTGTGGTCATATAATGAGAAAAGAGGCTTTGGGGGACATCATGACAACTGGAAACAGCAGTAGAAGAGACAGACCAAGAGAAATGATGCTGGATGGACTGGGGAAAGTGGCATGGAGGAATGTCATCAATAGAATTGATCCAAAACATGAAGGACAGATCTATGGAGATGCATGAACATCTATGCAAGTTGACAAGGCACATGATGATGATGATAATGGCTGTTAGATCTGTGGGAATAATATATTAAAATTAACATTTGCACTGTGCTTATATGGAACTATTTTTAAAAAAATGTTAGATTCATATCCTTGTTAACAGCAGGACACCTTTTATACTCCTCTGACTTGATTGCAAAAATTACATTAAAATAATGACTTTCATCTCTTAAAAGAACAAAATACCTTCCTTAATTTATTTCATCTGATCATAGCAAGTATAAATTACAGTGATAGAGCATGAATACCTCATTATGGAACACACATACTGTAAAAACAATAAACCCATTATCATCAGGATAATTAGTAGCATATCTGTAGAAAAAAGGCTGGTGGCAAATATGGGGGGGGGGGGGGGGGTGGTCAAAAAGTGTTGCATTTTAGTAAGGAGTCACTGCACAGACCTGGAAATTTGTGGTAACTTGACTTCTCCTCTAAATGATCACCACTCAAGATGATGCACTTGTCCTATCTTTTCTTCACCAGTCTGATGCTCAGGTTGTTGAACTTCCCCCTCTGGACACGGAAACTCGTCTCTAGCTCAGTTATCAAATTCTGATGACTGGAAAAATGATGTCCACGAAGTGAATTCTTCATTTTTGTGAACAGTCACTTCCTCCTGCTTCCAAACATGAAGACTTGTGGCTGTTGCTTGGAGACTGGTTTCAGACCCAGGCAGGGTAGTTAGTTCTACACTCAGGGCATCAGACTGAAGCACTAAAGCAAGCCCTAAAGCAAACCCCAAAGCCTTTCCGACAAGTCCGCCCTGACTTCACTGAACTGCAGTAGGAAACCTGGCCGACAGGAGCGACCCTCTGAGACAACCTCTAGGGCAGTGGTTCTCAACCTTTTTTGGCCCGTGCCCCCCCCCCCCTTTCACCATATTTTCAGAACGTCATTCCCCCCTTCCTATCAAAAATTTGGCCTGTGCCCCCTTCACCATATTTTGAGAACATCATCCCCCCCCCCCCCCTTCATATTTCCTACCTAACACACCCCCCCCCCCCCCACCCCTACACAGTATACGTAAAAATGGAAGGTAAATATGTTAAAACAGGTCTAGACATCCACATAAAACGTGATTTGTAGGCCTACTTACTTTATAAAATGAATTTTAGAAGGATGAGACGTGCATAACTGTAAAGTATGAAGGGAAAAGCAATATCAAGTAATCGGTTCTTGTATTAACGTGATCTTTAAATGATCTTCATTCCCCCCCCCCCTCTGGAAACCCTAAAATTCCCCTCTGGGGGGGGGGGGGGGGGAAATTCCCCACTGGTTGAGAACCAGTGCTCTAGGGGACAGAGTGGAAACCTCAAGTGTTTGTAACCCATGCTGAAACAGACACACAGTAAACATTGGTCGCTGAGTAAACATTGGTCGCTGAAGAAGGTGAAGAACACATGGGAGAGGTGCACTGCCTGGAGGGGTGAATACGCATAAAAGGACTAGAGTTCACACCAACGACCACATACATGGTTTGACTCCTTCATACTAAAATGCAAAGCTTTTCAGTCACATCCCATACATTATCCTTGTCAAATCTTCATCCCTTCAAAAGGATGAATTTGTTGCCTTTGGTGAGCAGAAGTGCAACAAGTTGCCAGAATATTAAACTATACGATGAGTAATAAGAATGTGCAGGTGGAGATCAGTGACAAAATGCTGGTATGAACAATAAGTTAAAACATTCTGATTAGGTAACACCAGTTTAACAGTTCCCAATGCTAATTACACAGCACACTTCTATGAGAACACAATTCTTCCCATCGCACCAAATTGTACAAAGTTCATCTCATCAAAAATGTTCAGTTTAAAATACAAAACATCATAAAATTGTCAAGACATGATCAAGAATACATTATCTTTTATATGGCACTGGCCAGCTAACAAGACTATTGCTACTCAAGGAATGTCACAAATGAAAACATCTATAAAAAGTGAAACTTTTTCTAAACATCTGCCGTGGTATGGCAAAAATGGTCAGTTTTGTCTGTAAAATGACTGGATAAAAATATTTGCTACTTGAGTGCAGATTATGTGTAACAAATGTCAACTTACAAAAGGTATATAAGATCTTGCAATCTCCTTCAGTCTGAAACTGAATCTAACAACTCTTACAGGAACTGACCAATTACTTGACCACAGAGTATGTGTTACAAATGTGCACTTACAAAAGGTATAAGTATATAAGATCTTGCAACCTCCTTCCGTCTGAAACTGAATCTAACAACTCTTACATTGACCTCAACAATTACTTGACCACAGAGCACATGTAACAAGTGTGCACAAGAAGTATATGGGATCTTGCAATCTCTTTCTGCCTGAAACTGAATCTAACAGCTCTTATATTTACCTGAACTGACCAATTACTTGACCACTGAGCACATGCAACAAGTGTGCACTTACAAAAGGTATATGAGATCTTAGATCTTGCAATCTACTTCAGTCCAAAACTGAATCTAACAAATTTTACAGGGAACTGACCAATTACTTGACCACTGAGCACTTGTAACAAGTGTGCACTAACAAGAGGTGTATGGGATCCTGCAATCTCCTTTAGTCTGAAACTAAATCTAACAAATTTTACAGGGAACTGACCAATTACTTGACCACTGAGCACATGCAACAAGTGTGCACTTACAAAAGATATATGAGATCTTAGATCTTGCAATCTACTTCAGTCCAAAACTGAACCTAACAAATTTTACAGGGAACTGACCAATTACTTGACCACTGAGCACATGTAACAAGTGTGCACTAACAAGAGGTGTATGGGATCTTGCAATCTCCTTTAGTCTGAAACTAAATCTAACAAATTTTACAGGGAACTGACCAATTACTTGACCACTGAGCACATGCAACAAGTGTGCACTTACAAAAGATATATGAGATCTTAGATCTTGCAATCTACTTCAGTCCAAAACTGAATCTAACAACTCTTACAGGGAACTGACCAATTACTTGACCACTGAGCACTTGTAACAAGTGTGCACTAACAAGAGGTGTATGGGATCTTGCAATCTCCTTTAGTCTGAAACTAAATCTAACAAATTTTACAGGGAACTGACCAATTACTTGACCACTGAGCACATGTAACAAGTGTGCACTAACAAGAGGTGTATAGGATCTTGCAATCTCCTTCAGTCTGAAACTAAATCTAACACCTCTTACACTGACCTGAACTGACCAATTACTTGACCACAGAATACATGTAACAATTGTGCACTTACAAAAAGTGTACAGGATCTTGCAATCTCCTTCTGTCAGAAACTGAATCTAACAACTCTTACAGGAACTGACCAATTACTTGACCACAGAGTATGTGTTACAAATGTGCACTTACAAAAGGTATAAGTATATAAGATCTTGCAACCTCCTTCCGTCTGAAACTGAATCTAACAACTCTTACATTGACCTCAACAATTACTTGACCACAGAGCACATGTAACAAGTGTGCACAAGAAGTATATGGGATCTTGCAATCTCTTTCTGCCTGAAACTGAATCTAACAGCTCTTATATTTACCTGAACTGACCAATTACTTGACCACTGAGCACATGCAACAAGTGTGCACTTACAAAAGGTATATGAGATCTTAGATCTTGCAATCTACTTCAGTCCAAAACTGAATCTAACAAATTTTACAGGGAACTGACCAATTACTTGACCACTGAGCACTTGTAACAAGTGTGCACTAACAAGAGGTGTATGGGATCCTGCAATCTCCTTTAGTCTGAAACTAAATCTAACAAATTTTTACAGGGAACTGACCAATTACTTGACCACTGAGCACATGCAACAAGTGTGCACTTACAAAAGATATATGAGATCTTAGATCTTGCAATCTACTTCAGTCCAAAACTGAACCTAACAAATTTTACAGGGAACTGACCAATTACTTGACCACTGAGCACATGTAACAAGTGTGCACTAACAAGAGGTGTATGGGATCTTGCAATCTCCTTTAGTCTGAAACTAAATCTAACAAATTTTACAGGGAACTGACCAATTACTTGACCACTGAGCACATGCAACAAGTGTGCACTTACAAAAGATATATGAGATCTTAGATCTTGCAATCTACTTCAGTCCAAAACTGAATCTAACAACTCTTACAGGGAACTGACCAATTACTTGACCACTGAGCACTTGTAACAAGTGTGCACTAACAAGAGGTGTATGGGATCTTGCAATCTCCTTTAGTCTGAAACTAAATCTAACAAATTTTACAGGGAACTGACCAATTACTTGACCACTGAGCACATGTAACAAGTGTGCACTAACAAGAGGTGTATAGGATCTTGCAATCTCCTTCAGTCTGAAACTAAATCTAACACCTCTTACACTGACCTGAACTGACCAATTACTTGACCACAGAATACATGTAACAATTGTGCACTTACAAAAAGTGTACAGGATCTTGCAATCTCCTTCTGTCAGAAACTGAATCTAACAACTCTTACAGGGAACTGACCAATTACTTTACCACAGAGCATATGCAACAAATCTGAACATACAAAAGATATATAATATCATGCAATCTACCTCAGGCCCACACTAACAACTCTTGCACTGACTCCACTGATATGCCAGTATAAAATACCAATAACGGATACTACATATAAGTTGTTTTTTATAGGAAAGTATCTGACCATAATAAACATAGCTACATTGTCATATTTTACTTAGGTTTTCAAAAACATAATGTGCAGATTATATACTTAGGTTAGTGTATTTATTTTCTAAAATTTATGACATTATTTAAAAACACATATTGGAAATTATACGATCTGGTTTTAGTTTGCTGGTAGTTGGATATTTCAATTACACTTATATATATATATATATATATATATATATATATATATATATATATATATATATATATATATATATATATATATATATATATATATATATATATATATATATACACACACACACATATATAAGGGGCTGCGTGGTCTCGAGGTATGGTGTCCGCCTCGAGTGCTGGACATCCTGGGTTCAAGCCTCGGCGATGACCGGGATTTTTTCACGTGGACTTCTAGTAATAAAATTTCCCCTGGTCTCTGGGTAGTGAGATCAGACACCCGTGTGTATTGTTGCACACGTAAAAATCCCTTGGTAGTCGGAAATCGAAAAAAAGTAGCCTAACGGCGCTGCCCGGGCAAAATTTCTAGTTAAAAATCTACCCAAAGTTTTTCAGGATCCTTGCCGGTGCTATGGAATTCGCTCACTGAGGTGAGTTTCTCCAGACTCAGAATTGAGTTAGGAGGAAAAATGGAGCACTTATGGGTTGCACCCGTGTGCCGTGATATTGATCCATCGACTAAACTAACTAAACTTATATATATAATATATATATATATATATATATATATATATATATATATATATATATATATATATATATATATATATATATATATATGTGAGGAGCAGCTGGCCAAGTGGCTAGAATGCTGGACTCTCATTTGGGAGACCCGGGTTCGATCCCTCGGTAAGGTGTGGGATTTTTTTCTGTTGGGGGCAAAAAGAAAATCTTAACCTGCACAGTTCGCGACGACTGTATATATATATATATATATATATATATATATATATATATATATATATATATATATATATATATTATATATTTTGGTAGTAAGTGACAGTTTTTTTTATATATATATATATATATATATAATCTGTAATTATTTCAGATAAATAATTAATCCTAGAACTCTATTACTTTTCAGATGGTTTCAAATAATTACTTCAAGAGAAGCACGTAACTCTAATTAAGAACTCAAATAAGTATTTCTAAGAGCACACATTATTTAGAATACTGATTTGAATAATTACTTCTAAAATGGTTCATTACTACTTGAGATACATTGAAATTATTCTGTCTCAAACTGGACATACCTTTTGTATAAGATAGAGTTCTACAACATTTTACTGATACACTTCTTACAAGTAACAATGTCAAGATTCACTAGTCATTACACTACACGACACTAACCATAACATACCTAGGGTAGGGCACACAATTATGAAACAGACATGTATATTACATTGACCTGTATCAAATACCATCAACAATTTAAGTGAAGATCAATATCATCGAGACGTGGCCCACAATCCAAGTGTTTACAAACAGCAGTTCATCTATTGTGAGGGTGACAACAGCGAAATGATAGTGATGATCATGGTAATTCAACTTCCCTATGGTGTTGGTGCCCTCTTCTGTACAGAGTCTTGGACAACTTTCACAACCTTGTATGGATCTATGTTCACATTGGTGGCCTGGGTAAAGTATTCACAAATTAATACAATAATATGTGGTGACTGTTAAAACATCTAACCAACCAACCAACCAACCAACGTTTACTCTAAATTTAAGAAGCTCATTCACAATGCCGCAAATTTCTCCATCTAAGAAACTGAATCACACTGCAAGCTGCACATTCATATAACTAAATGAAACTCAATGACACTGATGTCCAATTCTCCAGTAGCAAATTGGCTAAATAATTTCCTGCGAACCCCGTAGTCATGTCTTCGATTTCCCATCAAAGTGGGGTGAGATTCAAACTAACCCTGGCTCCCAGGTCGACCCAGGCTAGAATGGCAACCCAGATATGTTCTGGGAAGCACAGGTGGCTGGTATAACACTGACATCACCTAGTGAACAATCGACTGGTCTCCAAAACATGGGGCGAGCTTCATATACCCAGTACACATCAAGGCGTGGCAAAGGGTCCTTCACTCACACACATTTGAGGAATGCCACTTTGACTGATATGTGTATGAATGTAAGTAAAAATAGTACATTACCCTTGTCCATGTCTTAAGGTGCACTGGGAAATAGGTGCTAGATCCATATTTTTATAGACCAAGTGACACTCTGTGGGTGATTTGGTGTATGAATCTGCTAAAGATTTTCAACCTGTGCATTTTCTCTATTACACATCCATGTAATGAATAATCACTCATCCAGTATTGTTTATTTCAAACCAAAAACAAGCCTGATACAAATGCATGTCTAAGCTGAAACACTGAACTTCGAGCTCAAGAGGTGCATTAACTAAAGTGTCCTAGAAAGAGAAACACAGAAGAAGACAAACATAAATAGGAAGGGAAGAAAGGAAGTTAGTTAGCTGCATATCCTTTACAGGACATAGTAGTCAACTCCAGCATTTTGTATGGTTGTTTGTGATTTCTTGGCAATTTTATGTTCAGCAGTTTGCCAATGCCTTCTGACCAACTGGCACTCATATCATTGTAAGAAAACCAGCACAAGGCGGTCTGCTTCCAAATCGCCTGCAGCTGTGTTTTGAATGTGGTTTATTACCTGTGAACGCCGCGATTATGAAGAAATGAAACCAGTTGAAAAAACTGAATATTGGAATGTAATAATTGTAATGATATTCAAATAAAGCTCTGCTTTTGTAATAAAAGAACATTAATGTTTAATTATTCACAAAACTAGCTACAAGATAAATAAACGTTACTTACAGTAAATAACTCAAGGGCACTAATGTCAGTTCGAATCTCTGTCATAACACCCCGTGTTATTATTCGAACAAAAGCTGGCAGTCGCCCTGCTTGGGCAGACAATTCCTACAGTAGAAAAAAAGATGAAGAGAAGAAAGAATTATTAACAACCACAGGTGTATATCCTCTCCCCCCCCCCCCCCCCCCCCCCCCCCCCCCCTTATTGAGGATAAATGTGTATTTTATGTAATTATCTGAGTACAGATTTGTTACGTCAGGTTATTCACTTCAATAAATGGTATGCAGTTTTGTTTATTGAAATAAAATTAGAGAGGTAATTTTTTTTCTCTCTTGTTCTGTGCAGCCTGGTTTATCGAAGCATTTTCATATTTGGGGAGCCTTGAGAAAATACCATGTATTATTTTCATTCTGCTTAGTATGCCCTAATCTAGGTACTGTAATGCCATCTCCGTGATTTGTATGTTCTTGTGTTTACTTGCTGTTTTTTGCAGATGAAGGCTTGCCACAGCTGTGGCAAGCCTTTTGTTTTCAGTAATTGTACTTTATAAAGTTGCCCTACATTTAGAGTTTTAAATATTGTTTACATTTTTACAGCTTACAGCTTTACCAGAGCTTAACCAATTTCATTCATACTTCCTAAAGTAGGAGCTGCAACCTTCTGAGGAGTCGCGCAAAAATAACTGGCGTTTGCATACACATTTACATATTTTAAACAACATAATTATAAGACATATTCTTTGTACCTACTCCTAGTTAGTTAGTCAATAGACCCCCCCTCATTGCACATCGAAACACTCAGTCCATAAGTGCTTGGATTCCCTCTTCAGTAAATCCTGCAGCGTGTAGCGGCTAACAACACCAGTTCTGTGTTAGTTTATTCATCTTCTTTGGCTTCATGCACAGCGTTCTTGTTTGGTTATCACTTGGTTCTCACAAACAACTTGCTTCTCATAGCGATTTCAGAATATCAGCCTGGTCCATGGCTCAACCGCCTTCCACAGTAGCCTTATCTGCTATCCTGTCAGCCTGCTCATTTCCCTGTACACCCGCATGTCCCGGCATGAAAATGAAATTAATCTTTGCCAGCCAAGACCGCTCCAGAGACAGCAACCACTCTCTCCGGACCCACCTCATCTCTATCTTCCTGAGTCACTAAGGAAACACACCCGAGTGAATGTCTGTGTCTCGAGCCAAGTTATTGCTTTACTTACTGCCATGACTTCCATAGTCAGGCTACTTGTGGTCAACGAAAAAGCACCAGAATCTTCCTTCACAACTCTCCTTCCGACCTGAACTGTAAAGGCCCATGAACTTCTCACTTGTCGAACGACCGACCCATCTGTGTAGATGACAGCATCACCCTCTAAAGAATTCTCAAAGATCAAAGCCTCCACAGCAGCTGGATTTTCTTGTCTGCATTTTCTGTCTAGTTGGATGCAATCTGAAAAGGACGTACAGTACTCTGTTGGCACTTGTACCCACTCCTCACCAGGTTCTAAGTCCTCAAATCAACACACCTGTTGAAGAATGTCTTCGGCTTGACCCATCCACGACTTTCCTCTTTTTAACCTGCTGCCCTTTATTACCTTCTTAATTTTGCTATGCAGTGGATGTTGTGTGTTTGCGTTGACTCTGAGGTGTACGTGCTCGGCAAATTTGTATTTTGTCCTCCATGGTTGGAAAATCAAGAAGATAGCGCATCGCCTTGCATGCTGTATCTCTTGTACATCTACTCCTATTACAACCAACCAAGACCAATTTTAGAATGTGGTTTGTTGTGAAAAATGTATGATCAAAATAAATCATAGATGCACAAGTATTCACAAGTTTGAGAAGCCCTGCTGCAAAGGACACACAATGACAACAACAATTCATCATCATCATGTGCCACAAGGGTGGTTAACTATCTCACATGATCAGTAAGGTCTTGGATCAGGCCTATGTTCTTTATGTGATTATGCCATGTGGCTTGCATGTGAAATTTTTTCACACTTTCAGAAGGCAAGCGTCAGTTCTCACTAACCAGAAATCATCGAGGCATATGACATCATTAGAAGCACTAGCTCTTTGACTTCTGGAGTTTATATTATGGACCATTTTCAGCCTCTATGATGACCAGTTTAATTCAGGAAATCAATGGTAATTTGCTCTATTTACTCGTACTAGGTGTCAACATCTGCAGAAAAAACATTATTTGTGTAGTTTTGTCATATCTTCCTCAGTGCATTTTCTTCTTCTTTAGGTGCTCAAACTGGACCAGACATTGATCATCACGAACATCCACTCCTGTCATCTGGAATTTGAATGAAGTTGATGCTGTTTATATTATTACTTGTTGCCCAAATGTTTAAGTTTTTGCAAAAAACATCTTTCAGCTGCTGTCTTTCTGTGAATCTATGGCTCAGTACCTGTCTGCATAAAGCTAATTTCTGTACTCCACATTTTCTGTTCAAATGTCCCATATATTTCATTTTTTGGGGACTTTTTTGATGGTTTTTATTGCAACATATACAACTGGAAAAAGAAAACACAAGTGCTATTTATTGAACATAACAAAAGAAATGGAATTGAGAAATTAGACATATGTGAAAAATGACTAGGCAAAACATTAATACACATGCTTTTTATTATTTGTATGATATGCCTCAAGAACTGCAGTGTTACAGATCTTTTGATGTTAGCAAACTTAAAGCCCAATATTACTTTAAACATCTGTGCTTCTGTGTTACATTTACTTCATGATTACATTTGTACTCACTGTTAGTGTTTACTGTGTGTTGAAGGTAAAACAATAGTATTATGATCATTATACCTTCATGAAGGATTGTATCTGTTTTATCTTGCAGAAAGATCTACCATAAGTCTAAACCTGGTGTTCATCATCTACTGACTGATGCTACTTTAAATGATGTCAAATAAAATTTACTTTAATGTCATGAGTCGGATGATAGTTACGATCTATGTCTGATATTTGAAGTCTGTAATAATTAAATGATAACAATATAAGTAGAAAGTCCTTTCTCTGTAACCCACATGACAAATGAAATAGAGTGAGATTTAAAAGCTCACGGAGAAGAGAATTATAGATAAAATGAATAATATGGGATGACATGGGCAGAGTTTCATGAGATAGGATGGCGTACAGTGAGCTTGTTGAGGGCCTTAGCTTCAATCAAGGATAAAGGCAGAAGAAGAATAAGTTCTTAACATTTTTCTTTGGGATGATGAAACTTCACACATACTGCAGAAAAGCGATGAACTGAATGTATACACTTGATTACATCTATTTATAGATGTTAACAGTTGTAAAGGGTATGCACTTCATCATCATCAAGTGTCCTGCCAGCTGGCTAGGTATTTGATGTCTCTCCAAGATCTCCATCTTTGGTGTTCTGGATAAACTCTGCTGATGATATTCCACCATGCCACCGTCCCAATCCATCCAGCATAACTTCTCTTAGTTTAGTTTAGTTTGGTCGATGGATCAACATCACGACACATGGGTGTAACCCATAAGTGCTCCGTTCTCCTCCTAACTCAAACCTGAGTCTGGAGAAATTTTTTAACACGAAATTTTGTCAGGACTCTTTTTCAATTTCCAACTGCCAAGGGATCTTTTACGTGCGCAACAATACACATGGGCGTCCGATCTCACTACCCTAGAGACCAGGGGAAATTTTATTACTAGAAGTCCACGTGAAATAAAACCCGGTTATAACCGGGATAACTTCTCTTGGTCTGCTTCAGCCTCTCTTCTTCCTTGATCTTTCCAGTTGTCACGATGTTTTCTAATGCCTCTCTTTTCATCACATGACCAAAGAAAGCCATTTGTCTCTTTCTTATTGTTGTATATAATGTTCTAGTATCCACTTACATAATGCAAAATCTCAGGATGAGGTGTAAGGTATTTTTTTTAAACTGTAAAGCTTTTATTGATTTGGTGTACAGGTTTATGTCACCAGAGTTAGAAATGTATCACTGTGTACAGAGTCTCTCAGGAGGTAAACAGGTATGATTGATCAATACATATGCAAATGGATCAATAATGTTTGAAAAGTGATCAGTGGATGAGCTCACAATTATGCAAAAAAGACTATAAACAGATGAAGACACAATAACTTTCTATTTTATTTATCTTTGTTTGTCAAAAGGGTGTTGTGTTTACACATAGGTTACATGAAGCCTTCATTCACTGCTACATAAAATGTATCTAATCTCACAAAGAAATCATCAATCCATAAACAAACTGTCACTTTTACCAGCCAGACGATTTTGTTCAAATTATCAAACAATGATGAGAAGTCTGGTGATTACCTCGTGTTTCCTCTTCTACCGTCTTTACTAACATAACAAGGGGTCTCCGTGGCGAAGGGCTAACGGACACGATTCGTAAGCCTGTTTACCTGCAGTTCAAAACACTGCTGTGACCGATTTGGCAGCAGACTGCATTGCACTGGATTTTAACAAATTGGTATGGGAGCTGGTTTTCAGAAAGCAATGGAAAACTACTGAATGTAAACTAGCCAGACGACAACAACAGTAAAATGCTGGTGTTGGCAGTGATGTCATGTAAAAAGGATATGGAAAAATAAAAAAAAACTAACATAACAAGGTGTCTCCATGACGAAGTAGTTAAGCTGCTTGCCTCGCACTCTGAAAGTTGTGGGTTAATTTCTGGACTCTGTCATTTAGTTTATGAGTGTAATTTTCTCAGAGACTCCTGGAGGTCGCCACTAGAGCTATGGAATTCATGCTCTGTGAAACACATTCAGTGAACTGTGTAACACTTCCAGTTCTTTGTGCAACACATTCAGTGCTCTGTGCAACACTTCCAGTGCTCTGTGCAACATTTCCAGTGCTTTGTGCAACACTTCCAGTGCTCTGTGCAACACTTCCAGTGCTCTGTGCAAAACTTTCAGTGCTCTGTGCATCACTTCCGGTGCTCTGTGCAACACTTCCGGTGCTCTGTGCAACACTTTCTGTGCTCTGTACAACACTTCCGGTGCTCTGTGCAACACTTCCAGTGCTCTGTGCAACACTTCTGGTGCTCTGTGCAACACTTCCGGTGCTCTGTACAACACTTCCGGTGCTCTGTGCAACACTTCTGGTGCTCTGTGCAACACTCTCAGTGCTCTGTGCAACACTTCCAGTGCTCTGTGCAACACTTTCAGAAGCTGCTCTGCTGAAAGCAACCAAGCCAAATGGAATACAGCTGATGCAATGAAGAACCTCCCTTTTAACTAACATCTGTTGTGAAAATGACATCAGTGTTATTGAAAACAGCACATGGGAAGTCAGAACTCAACAAATGGTTAAGGGGAACAAGATGGGCCCCTTTTGGTATCATGAAGGAAGACCTAGCACTTACGTATTTGTAAAAAGTGCAGAGAAGTCAGTTTTATTAACAAATGAGCAACCCCTGTCCCAAGCACTTTGCCATAATGAAGCCAATATTCCCTGACAGGTTTTCTCCTCAGAGATGGAAATCTCATCAACAACATCGCAGATAGTAACAATGAACATGCCACATGCCAACTTACCATGGGAGGAAAACCACCTCCTAATGAGAATGAATACTTTTTCAGATCATCCATGAAAGCTGCAAGATAAGTACAACATGTAAATAATTATTACAAACAAAGAGTATTAATATAAATGATGGATTAAAAATCAAACACAATGGCACATAAAGGTTGCATATTTGCTGTGGTTTGTCCCTTAATTAAAGAGTATTAACAAATAATTAAATTACAATATTTCCCATTACAGAGTTAATATTTAGAACCATTATAACTTATGACAATATGGGCTGAGTACAACTTAAGTCTAGACAAAGAGCTCTTATCATGATGGCTGAGTTACACCTTAAGTCTCTAGACAAAGTGCTCTTATCATGATAAGAATGTAGGCAAGAGAAAGGCAACAATACAAATGGGAGGATAATGCAACATGCGAACGAACAACAATCTGCCAGAATGTAGCATCAGAGTCAGAAACAGAAAGTATTGGAGATCCATTGCAACCAGCACCCAGTGAGAAGATGATGCTTGATTGATTGACGGACTGTTTCCTAAAGGTTACAATTTGATCATGCTTTACTTCAAACACTGTGTTCATTGGAAGCTTTTCCATTACATTGTGAAAATGGTACTTTATTTATAGACTAAAACTGTTTCTTAAAGATCATGAATTGATCATGCTTTACTTTAATCACAGTGTTCATTGAAAGCTTTTCCATTACATGGTGAAGATGGCACTTCATTGATGGACTGAAACTGTATCCTAAGGTCACAATCTGATCATGCTTTACTTCAATCAGTGTTCATTGAAAGCTTTTCCATTACATGGTGAAGATGGCACTTCATTGATGGACTGAAACTGTTTTCTAAAGGTCACAATCTGATCATGCTTTACTTTAACACTTTAGTTCACACTAGGCGTGGACATAAAAGAAAACAAGCGCTGAGGTGTTGACAGCTGCAGGTGTTACCAGATTAGTGGTCAAAACCATCAGGAAAAGACAAAAGACATTTATGGGGCACATCAATAGAAGAGTTGGAGTAGAGAAATCAGCCTCATGTATGAAAACATTGGATAGGAGAAGTAAAGGAAGAGATATATGCATATGAAAACACTGGATAGGAGAAGTAAAGGAAGACAGAGACACGTGTATATGAAAACACTGGATAGGAGAAGTAAAGGAAGACAGAAACACATGTATATGAAAACACTGGATAGGAGAAGTAAAGGAAGAGACATATGTATATGAAAACATTAAATAGGAGAAGTAAAGGAAGACAGAAACACATGTATATGAAAACACTGGATAGGAGAAGTAAAGGAAGACAGAAACACATGTATATGAAAACACTGGATAGGAGAAGTAAAGGAAGACAGAAACACATGTATATGAAAACACTGGATAGGAGAAGTAAAGGAAGAGACATATGTATATGAAAACACTGGATAGGAGATGTAAAGGAAGAAAGAGACACATGCATATGAAAACACTGGATAGGAGAAGTAAAGGAAGAGACATATGTATATGAAAACATTGGATAGGAGATGTAAAGGAAGACAGAAACACATGTATATGAAAACACTGGATAGGAGAAGTAAAGGAAGAAAGAGACACATGCATATGAAAAGCTTTTACATCTTTTCATTCACTTGGAATCAGGCTGCCTTCAAATATATTTCCAAGAACTGCACTGTCTTCTGCAGATCCTACTTTTTTTCCTTACAGTTTCACATAAATGGTTGTTTCATTCAGCCATAGAAGAGACCTGTCTGCACTGCATTTGTCTGTTCAACAGTTTGAGGTGTTTGCCTGCATGTACACCTGCTACAGAACCTATCTTTAGCTTTGTGTACATATGGGAATTGAGTCTGTCGTGTTCTTTTTTAAGTCTAGAGACAATAACTTGTCCAGTCCCATCCAAACTGATAGTAGTCATACTGTGGTTGAGCAGGTGACTCTCTGAGTATTTTGATTAAATATTTCTTTTGGTAATATGTAACTGACATATCTGATTGTTGTGTCCATGCATCTTCTTTGGCCAATTTGTTTGCCCCCTCATTTCCTAATGTACCACCATGAGATAGGATCCACTGCAAAACAATTCAGCATCACTGAATAATCAGTTGGTAAAATGACATAGAAGGTGGACTTACCACGTAATACATAGTATATGAGCTGAAAGAAGTCATCATCTGCCTCTGGGGCTATAATTACAACCTCGTTGTCTTTTCTTGGAGTCTGCAGAGACAACACATATTAAATTACTTCAATTCAGGTCTGCATGCCAAATGGGTAAGAATGCGTGTTCTTAAACATCCGTTGTGCTGATGCCAAGGTAAGTGGTTCAACCCCTACAGCGGACAGCTGGATTTAAATATTGACCTGTCGTCCTTGGCTTGGGGACGTAAATAACAAGTACTTCTGAAGTCGGAGTGGGTTTGCCTGATGGTGAGGGATACTATTAATAGGAAAAGCTAATCCGCATGCAAAATTCAGCCCATTACATCTACAAGTAGTGTGTAATGGACTATGCTTGAGTTCAAAGCAAGTGAGCACAAAAAAAATAATTACTTCAATGAGAATAAGGTAAAGATGGGTGTAAGGCATAATAGTTGATTATCCTCTACAGGACGTCGCAGTCAGCATGTTTTGGCTGTTCATGGTTTCTTGGCAAGTTTACATTCAGTAGTTTGCCACTGCTTTCTGAATGGCATGAGGATTGAATTCACTGCACCGGGTTCAATCCCATACAGCTCAATCTTCATTCCGCAAGCAGCCCGCCTAAAACGTTACAATAGTAATAAAAAAATTTCTCTGAAAAAATTGTCCTTGTGAGCTGAATGATGGGAGTCAAAAAATGAACCCATGGCCTTTGTAGACTTTCTTCAAAATTATTTTGTATTTTCTTTTAACATTAACGGCTATAAACTTTATGTACCACAAAACATAAATGAACAATTAAAAAAGTAACATGAGTAAAAGACCCATTTCTACACTTCGGCCATATTGGGTGTATGGTGCTAGTCCCATATTTAGACCCACTAGCACTTGATGGGTAATGTGGCCAAAATCTCACTTTACTTTCCGGGAAACTTCCCTGGAATCCATTTTAGGCTGGGTCAACCTGGGAGCCCAGATCAATGGAAACAAATCTTTGCCTCTAAGAAAATTCCAACACATGACCACTGGGTCAGTAGGTAAGCAATAAGAACAGCAGCATTTGGAAATACAGAACATTATATGTTAGAATGAGAGAAGTAGCAGAGAGACAGAGAACATCAAACAGTAACAATCCCAACTGCAATATCTGGACAGAGAACACTAAACAGTAACAATCTGAATTGCAATATCTGGACAGAGAACACTGGGCAGTAACAATCCCAACTGCAATATCTGGACAGAGAACACTAAACAGTAACAATCTGAATTGCAATATCTGGACAGAGAACACTGGGCAGTAACAATCTCAACTGCAATATCTGGACAGCGAACACCAAACAGTAACAATCTCAACTGCAATACCTGGACAGAGAACAATGGACAGTAACAATCTCAACAACAATATCTGGACAGAGGACACCTACAGTAACAATCTAAACAGCAATAACTGGACAGTAACAATCTCAACTACAACATCTGGACAGAGAACACCGGACAGTAACAATCTGAACTGCAATATCTGGACAGAGAACATCTACAGTAACAATCTCAACAGCAATATCTGGACAGTAACAATCTGAACTGCAATATCTGGACAGAGAACACCTACATTAACAATCTCAACTGCAATATCTGGACAGAGAACACCAAACAATAACAATCTGAACTGCAATATCTGGACAGTAACAATCTCAACTGCAACATCTGGGCAGAGAACACCGGACAGTAACAATCTGAACTGCAATATCTGGACAGAGAACACCTACATTAACAATCTCAACTGCAATATCTGGACCGAGAACACCAAACAATAACAATCTCAACTGCAATATCTGGACAGTAACAATCTCAACTGCAACATCTGGGCAGAGAACACCGGACAGTAACAATCTGAACTGCAATATCTGGACAGAGAACTCCAGACAGTTTTCCATCTGTACTTACCAAGCTGGCTAGTGCTACTGCAGACTTGAACTGTACTGCTAATCCTAGTGCTGAGTACAAAGTAATCAAGTCACTAAAATAGTTGCTGTGGAGATCAGAATAATAGTCTTGGCCAGCTTTTCTCCATGTCTCAACCATACCTGCAAATATAAAAGCAATAACACAAAGCAATAAAACAAATCTACCGCTGGTCTCGCAGAGTACAACATTGACAATGAAACATTTAGCTCTTCATTTCACAAATGGTTATTTCAACACTTTCTAACTCAAGGAGTTTATGTTAAACTAATAAATATTTAGTTACTTAGTCGACAGATCATTTTCATTGTACAACGAACCATTCACCTCATAAGTGCTCTGATCCCCTCCTCAGTAAATCCCAGTGTGTAGCGACTAACGACACCAGTTCTGTGTTGGTTTATTAATCTTCTTTGGCTTCCTGCATAGTGTTCTTGTTTAGCCACATCTGTTTTCAGTCTGACCATGGTTGTAGATTCACAGTCATCAATTGGTTCTCAAAAACGACTTACTTCTTGTAGAGCATTCAGTATATCAGCCTGGTCTATGACTCGTCCACCTTCCACAGTAGCCTTACCTGCAAGCCTGTCAGCCTGCTCATTTTCTTGGACACCCGTATGCCCTGGCACAAAAATGAAACTAATCTTTGCCAGCCGTGAGACAACAACCACCCATCCTCGAACCCACCCCATCTCTATCTTCATGAGAATGCTCATTGAGTCATTAAGGAAGCAAGCCCGAGTGAAGGTCTGTGTCTCGAGCCATGTTATTGCTTTACTTACTGCTATGACTTCCATAGTCAGACTACTTGTGGTCAAGACAAATATTAAATATTTAGATATGAAGGAGTTAAAATAAAACACAATAGAACAAAAGGAGTTGAAAAAGCTCTCACAGATTAGGAGGTGACTTACGGAATTCAGACAGGAAAACCATCTATGAATGAGTTGAGGGACAATATAAGATAACGGATTCAGTACCGAGCAAAAAATTAGGATTGGACCAAGCATGGTACTCAATCAAATTAACAAGTATTATAAGGTCAATCTCTATTTACTGAGCACTGAACTTGCAGAAGATACCACAAAACATAACAACACACACAATGACCCTAGTATGGTGATATATCATCCTTATGTCCACATGGCAGGTCACATGTGGCAATATATTATCCTTCGGCCCTGAATCAGTTAAGGCAGTTCTAAATGAGTGCTTTAACTTTGTCGGTTGCAGACAATAGTTTTATTATACTAGTATTTTCTAGTTATTAATTTCAATACTACTTCAATTCTTCAAAAGAGTCTGGAGAAGGCTAATGAAAGTAGATCATTATGTAGAACTAAAATAAAGAGACAAAAAATGTTTTTTTGGTCATTTAATGTGAGAAGCATTGAAAAATATTGTGACAATTGGAAAGATCAGCGGAGGCAAGGCAGAGGCAGACCAAGAGAAATGATTCTGTATGGCCCACAACAGTAACATGGAGGAAAATTATAATAGTATTTTGATCCAGAATACCAAGGACTGAGATCTGTGCAGATACATAAACACTTAAGCAATTTAACAGGATGCATGAAGATGATGATGATGACATCTATGGGAATACAAACAACTGTTCCATGGAAATGTCTCCTGAGTGTAGCTAATGTTGTAAATGAGATGTTCTAAATGTGAAGTAATGACGTCTTCCAATCTCACCCTGATATCGACTTGGACTAAGGAACACTTGATTATGTGGATGGAGCTGACTGGAACCAGACTTTGGCAACAAGTCCCATATGATTGCTGGGTATAAAGCACTGGGTTCGTGTGTATGTGCCTTTTTAAGCCTGGGGAAATACAATAATGATTAGCATGATATCTCAAAAAATGGTGGGGTATTGGTACATGATATGGCAGAAATGGTCAGGGTTGTTTGGAATCATGTACGTGCAGAAGAATGAGTAGATCATCGCTGCTTGGAGAGAATGATGCTGCAGGGAGTGACCAGAGGGTCTGGCCAGCATTAAAAACTATGAGGGCACATAATCAGACTGGTACTGGCACCAGTATTATTGGGACTCTTCTCTGGCTGTTGCAGATGAGGACATGACACTTACAGGAATGTAGTGAGTGCTATGATGTCTGTTCTTGACTCAACTCAACTCATCAAAACATGAGTGAGTGACTTTTTGTCCTGACTTTGATTATTTATCTTGTACTAATATGTTTGCCTGCATCTGTGGTGAAGGGCTAACAATGTGAATTGCAATCCCGTATATTTGTGCTTGAAATCAGCCACAGTTGATTTGGCAGCAGATCGTCTTGTATTAATTTTTAACAATGCTATAAGTTTTGATAGTTCAAAAAGCAATGGCTAATTACTGAACATAAACTTCCCTAGTAAATCACAAAGAGCCGAAAAATATGCTGAGGTTGATTGTGACGTCCTGTGTAGGACATGACATTAACTAACTACTGTGTTAACTGAAAGTTAAGATAGCATTTAGCAACAAATGAAGCATTTGACAAACAAATCAAACATTAGGAAAGTACTGAAATAATGCAGGTTCCTTATATCTTGTCTGACTATGGTTTATGTAGCCTCCTGTTGTACAGTTTGATGTTCCTGATGATGGATTCTGTTCATCTAAACTGTTGTAGTTGTCTCTTTCACCAAGTTCAAGTTGGTTCCTTATGGTGCATCTCTGCTTAGTGCAGTCTGAAGCATCCACCTCCCAGGCCATATCCATCTTTCAGTCATCTTTCACACACTTTACAAATCATTGCTGTGGAATGTTTCTATGATCATTTGCCTCGTGTGCTACTGCTGAAGCTTGTCTATTCTTTAATGTTATGAGTCGAGGAGTCTTCTATCTGCCTCTTTCTCTCTTTGCCTGCAACTCTTCCCTAGAAGATATATTTGTCAAGGAATCATGGCAAAACTATCAAACCTGGCATGCTATTGATGTTTCACTACTGACAAGCAGTCTGCATAAACATTTATTTGTTCCTAAACACAGAAGCTGTTTTACACTGTTTAAAAATAATGCAGACAATGACATGCCCGAAAGGATAAGCTCACTCACTCTTAAACCTCCAGTGGGCTGATACCAGGGTAAGAGGTTCAACCCTCACACAGGCATTAAGTGGGACTTAAATTTTGACTTCTTGTTCAGAAAGCAGTGGCAAACTACTGAATGGAAAAATACCTAGAAAAATCAACCCGGGATTGATCACAACAGGACAAGCAACATTGTGACACAGAATGCAAGTTTTATGTCATATGTTGTTGATATTTTGCTCCATGTCTATGGTGAATGCCCAGCTTCCACACACATACAATTTACAACAAAAGAGATGTGCATAGTTTCATTTTCACACAGGATCTGATGTTGCTGATTTTCTAGAGTACACTGACTTTTATTTTGGCAATAAACTATTTTAAGAACTTGATCTCGCTATTTACATTGGTTTCTACTGGAGGTACTGAGTTCTATCATGTTTACTGAGGTGCTATTATTCTATAAAGTAAATCTCCAACTTGACTGTATTTACTCTGAAATTAAATTTTAAATATAACAAGCTTTTTCATGCAACTAATTCCAGTGAACACACACAACTGCAGTAACTTTACTGAAGAAAAAGGAAATTATACATTTTAATTGCAAAGAATACTGAACTTTTTAAAAATGTGCGTCTTCTTTTTATTTACGGCACACATTTTAATGTTATTTTAAAGAAAAGCATCATGAAATATAACCTCATTGGATATATGGCATTTTCCAATTACAGACATTTAATGTTGGGTTTTAATATGTGAGCAACAAGTATAGAAAACAAACAAAAGAGAAAGAAAATATTATGTTGTAATATATATATATATATATAATTTGCCGGTCTCCCTGGCCTAGGTGGTTAAACGACTTTCTCCTTAATCCCGTTTATCCACGTGGGGTAATGCAACGCACAAGAATTGGAAGTGGTTCTCGCAGTGTTGGTAACTTACGGGATAAGTGAGCTGGCGGCTCAGAAAGCAATGGCAAACTACTGAGCGTAACCTTGCCAAGAGATCAATGACAGCGGTAAAATGCTGGTGTTGACAGCGATATCCTGTAAAGGATATGCGAAGAAAAAAAAAAAAAAATATATATATATATATAATTTAGAATTATCAATGGCTATAAATATAACATTAACTGAAAGCTGTTAAGATAAAATAAAGACAGAAAATCATATTTACAATACTACTGCAATTTGGGGAGCCGAAGTAGAGCAGTGGCTGGCACGCTTCACTGTGTGAAAAGAGTTCTTTACTAACTTTCTACTAAACAGTCAGTTGCATGTCCTTTATAGGACAATACATTCAACCCCAGCATTTACTGGTTGTTTGTGATCTAGGCAATTTTAGATCAGTAGTTTGCTGTTGCTTTCTACATGGTCGACGCCTCATAACATCAAAAACAACACAAAGCAGTCTGCTGCTGAATCACCAGCAGCTGATTTAGAACCCCAGACTCAGTATGTCTGGGAAATGTGAAAACTAGTTGCCCTATCCCTTAAACCACAGCGCCGGTTTACTTTCTACCTTGTTAGTTAATTTTATTTTCTGACACATGTAGATTAAAACATAAACTGCAAACTGGGAATAAAAGCAAAGCACATACCAGACAATAGTTGTACGCATCATATCCATGTACTGTTCGTAACTCCAGTTCACTGGGTCATGATCTTTGATAGTGATGACAGCATGCAGCCGGTCCAGCTTAAAGATGTTGGAGGCTGAGAAAGACAACTCTGTTTCTACTCTACCAAAGTCGTGCTCAGCAGTAAAACTGGGTTTGGGAACAAACACAAAACAAATAATCAGAAAAATTAATCATGTAATCAACATCAACTGTGGAGGTCAGCGTGGCTGAGAGGTTTAATATGCTTGAGCCTAAACTGTCTCTGGAGACTGCAGTGGCAGGTTCATTCCACACACTGGTGAGTTGGATTTAATTGATGACTTATCATTTTTATAGAAGAATGCTGAAAATTAACTGGACAGCCAAAATGAGCAATCTGGACATTTTGAGTGAAACTAAGTTGCAAAGACAACTTATCAGAAAGAGGCAGTCATAATTTTTTGGCCACGTTATGAGAAGACAAAAACTGGAACATGCTGTGACAACCAGAAAGATATGCAGAAAGAGAGATAGAGGAAGGCAGCTGGAGAAGATTCTTGACAGCCTTGTGTCATGGCCTGGAAGGGAGTTAACACATGAATTGATCTATGCGGGGATCGCCCATGCCAGCCGGCATGGCACTGGATGATGATCATCATCTTTGACTAGGGGACATTAATTACAAGCACCTCTGAAGTCGGGGGAGTCTTCGTGGCGAAGTGGTCAAGCCGTTTAACTCGGGCTCTGAAGGTTGTGGGTTCGATTCCGGGCCGCGTCCTTCAGTTCACGAGTTAAATTTTTCTGAGACTCCTGTTGGTCGTCACCAGAGCTACGGAGTTCCACGCTGCGGAAAGAGACCGAGCCATATGGGATCAAACCCAGTGCAACGAAGTCGACCCCGTCGACTTTTAAGCGACTTTTTAAGCGACCTCTGAAGTTGGAGAAACGTTTGCCTGATGGAGAGGGAATACTAGTAAAAGGGCAAGTTGACCCATCCTCAAAATCAGTTCAGTGCACTCATTGCTAGCAGCAAATACCAGCAGAAGTAGCACTTGTGTGGAGGGCTGCGCTGGAGTTCAAAACGAGCGAACATTGTATACAGACAAAAACAAACATTTACTGCACAGCAGAAAATCAACATAATTCACATTGCTGATTGAATTATTATCTGTGATCTGTTCTTCTGTGAGTGTGTCCGAACATCATATTCTTCATGTACCTTAAGGGTTCATTAACAAACTCATTTCTTCATGTACCTTAAGGGTTCATTAACAAACTCACTTTATATTAATGAAAGAATTAGGAAATGCACAATAACATCCAATTGATGATACAACTAACAGATAAGGAAAAGACTCAACATATCCCTAGATGCTTTTACTAGAGCAATTTCATAAAAAACAAGAAATATCACAGGACATAAAAATGTCCTTGCCGAAAAGCGATTTTAGGATTGTTTCTTGGTATGGATGCGTAAGCTGGACAATGAGTAATAAAACAGTGAAGAAATGAGAGGTCAAGAAGATGTGGTTCTTGAGAATATCATGGACAGAGAAGAAATTAAACACTGAAGTACTGACAGCTGCAAGTGGTGCTAGATCTCTTATCTAACCTACAATGAAAAGATAAATTTATGGGACATATCTATAGAAGAGATGGAATAGAGAAATAAGACTTTTGAGAGAAAATATTATATAAGAGAACGAATGAACAAACATACTTTATTTTCAAAAAGTCACAAATTAAACACGAAGGCCCGTCTTACATTCAGCCCTTCCAACCACAAATTTTTCGTACATCAATTATCTATTGTACATGTTACATTCTCATAGAAAAAACACGTCCAAATAAATGTTGTGAACATAAACAATGTATGCACACGCGCATGCACTCATGCACACACACACACACACACACACACACACAGTGAGAGAGACATTCATACATGTATAAACACATATATACATACCTACAAACACATTCATACACCATTTACACAAACTGGCACAGTTATAGTATACATCCACTCAATAACTCACAAATACACACTCCCTCGCATGTACATATAACCACTCACAAACACACTAACACACATTTACTCATACAGAATTATCTCTCTCGCTTTGTCTCTCTTTGATAGACCAGCATATTCCACATAGCTAATAACAAGTGTCACACTATTATCTAATATTACTGAATCGTGTAGTATTGATGTTCGCATTTTGCCCATGCCCTTATAATGCATGCCATTTATATTGTTGCTGCTCTCTGTTAGCCTTGAATGATGTATGAATAAATAATGTATGAAAGAGAGTGATAGAAGGGCAGAATGTAAGATGGGCCTACATACCCAATTCTGAACTCTTTTAAAATAAAGTTTGTTCATTCGTTCTCTCTTTTTCTTCATCTCTCTCTCCCGTTCCCTCTCACACCCATATATCCTCATTCATACATAAAGCAAAGCACACATAATACACTCCTTCACACACACACACACACAATTGACTGGCACCTTGCCGTCTTGACAGACTGATAGTTTGTAAAATGGAGTTATACCTCTCCATAACACAAAGCCTGGACTGAATTTAGAGACCATGTGTTGCCCATGCAGCATGATCCCTCTCTTGGCCTGTCTAGTTTACTCCAGAGGAAAGGTAACATCAATACGTCTGGAACAAGACAAGCTGCAGAAGCTGCCAGATCAGCAAAGAAATGCTCTAACTGTCCGCCTGTCGGAGCTTCGATCCTAACCAGTTGCCAACCAAGGCTTAGGGCCTGGTCTGCCCTACCATGACATTCAGTCTTTAGGTTACATTTCCTCGCACTAGGATCAGGCTTGTACCCTCCCAATTGTGCTCCTCTGCCCGAAGCCGTTGGCACAATGTGGGGTGTCGGGTTTGGTAAGCGCCGCCCAACATTTGGTGCTAACAGAAGCAGGTAGTACCGTTCTACTGTCATACGGTAGCTCAGTGCACCCACAATAGACACATACAAAACAACACATAAAATACACTCACTCAGAGAGGTAGAGGAAAACAGAAATATGTATGTGGAAAGTTTAAACATCATCATCATCCTGTGCCATGCCAGTAAGCGTGGGCGGCCATATTTTACCATCTCACTTGATCACCAGTTGCGGATCAACTCAGTGTTCTTGTCTCGACCATACCATGTGGCCAAGCCATCCAGGTATTTACTTCTCTGCCTTCCCCTTGTTCTCTTCCCCTTGATCTTGCAGTTTTCACCAAGTTCTCCAATTCTTCTGATAACATGACCAAAAGATTTTGACTGTCTGAGTCTGATTTCTCTAATAAGTTTACGATTTGCATTTGTTTCTTGTAGGACTTGGTCACTGGTTTTTCTGTCTGTAAGTTTAAACAGCTGGGTAACAAATAATAATATAAGAAACATCAACTTCATCAAAATATTAGGTGACATAAATCACAGAGGGGTCATGATTGCCAGTTTCTGCTCCTGTCCAGAGATAAGAAGGAGAAGGAGTAGGAGGAAGCAGCTGCAGTGGAGGCGGAAGAAGAAGAAGATACCAGAAATGTTCAGTACTGCTGTACAGCACTTACTTCTTGTAGTTGCAAAAATCACAGTTAACAGCTGATTCCTTTGTTATTCTTGCTAAACTGAAATGAGAATAACAAAATGACAAATTATCTACAGGATTATAGACATGGTTTCCAAGGTAAATATACTGATAGTATTATTTCAGTACCTGCACTATAAGCATTATTTCAGAAGTTGTCACAAAGCTGGGTTGCTCCTCACTCCATAATGATGTGTTGTTAGCCCAATGTCCAGCATATTTGTCAGCTCATGCAATGTCAAGAAATTTTGACACCTGTCACAAGAAAGTTCACAATATGGAGGTCCGTATAGCCAAGTAGATAAGAGCACTCGCTCTGAAACTTCGAGTGTGCTGATGCCAAGGTAGCAGGTTCAACCCTGACACCAGTCAACTGGACTAAAATGTTGACTTTGGGCGGTAATAATGTGCAATCTAAATGTATTTAAAGAGACTGTAACACAGAAATAACTTACACACATAAGAAATATTGAGTCAAGTGGTATTTTTTTTTTCTTCACAGTAGGAGAAGAAGCAACTAGAAAATACTGTAACAATTGGAAAGATTAAAGGAAAAATAGAGAGGATGACAGCAAGAGAAAAATTCTGATAGAATTTCATCATGATATGTACAATTTCAGCATATAAACTGATATAGTCTGCTGGAGATTGTGAGATGTCAAGAAGCTTGACCACCCATGACAGTTGGCAAGATTCTCGATGATGAAATGATCTTAAATACTGATAAGTTTTGGTTTGTTCTTTAAAGTACCATCAGAAGTGAAACAACCTTCAAACCATCATGCAGTTGTCAGTGCTCTTATTTGTTTTTCATACATGTTTTTAAGCATATTATATCTTGTATTACATGTCACCCAATTGTCACACTGTTTACTGATGAAACCACAACATTAATCGATTCCATAATGACCTGCTAGTTATAAATAATGTGACATAAATATCAAAAGTTTACACTGTAAACACAATAGCTTGCGTGAAATTATATTAATTCAGTAGTATTCAGTGACTAGCATACTTGCCTGCCATGCAGAGTGGTTAAGCTTTGAATCCTCATCAAGGCAGATTCTGAACAGTAACATGGGGTCACAGGTTGACCCAGTCTAAAATGGGTAATCGGAAATGGGACTTACTTACAGGCAGCGGGCATGATACTGACCACATCTCGCATTGAATGCCTATAGGTTTACAAACATATACCTTATAGGCTTCAAGGCATGTAAAAGGGCCCTAACAAAAGTTGAAGTATTGTGGAAATATACTGTCTGCTTAGTTATACAAATAACAATCCTCTTCTTCTTGTATTCTTTCTCAAGAGTCTAATCAGATTTAGATATAAACTTTGCTGTTCATCCTAAGAATGTGCCGGCCTCCATGGCCGAGGGGTTAGTAGCTTTCCTCTCGCTAACCCCGAATACTCTCGTCACGTGACGCGATGAAGAATTAGCAGTGGGTCGAATCGCAAAAGTGACTTATGAAGTGTATGGAGCCGGCCGCTCAGAAAGTCCGTGGCCGTGCTGATGAAGCGTAATCTAGCCTAGGGAATCAACATCCAGCTGAAAGATGCTGGGTTTTGACCGCATATCCTGAAACAGGATGGAAACGCGGGGGGGAAAAAAAAAAGTTCATCTAAGAATTGTTAAGATTTCTGAACAGTTTTTCATGAATCATAACAATTTACAACTGGATCTCAAATGTGTGCATTAAAGTAACAATCATGCATCAGGAGAATTACAGAGAAATTACAACAGATTTCAAATAAGTTTTAGTTTGAAATGAGAAAACATGCTGGAAATGTAGCTTCACAACAAACAGGGCAACATATCAACAATACAATTGCTTTGTAATAATGATAATAATGAGAATTAATTAAAATCATATGCAACAGATGTTAAAGAAAGAAAGCATGAGGATCAGCAAGCCTATCTACTACAGGGATACCGAGGAAGAAGAAGTGAAATAGGATTATGCAAGATGTATAGCTATGTAGGTCAGACTCAATGAAGTAGATTGTATAATTTTGTTCATAACAATAAAAGGAAAGAACATGTGCTACACCATTTCACTTACTAATATTCTAGATTGTATAATTTTGTTCACAGCAATAAAAGCAAACCAAAATGTTCTATAATTTTGTTCATAACATTCAAAAGAAACAAAAATGTGCCATAATTTTCTACACAGCAATAAAAAAATGTGTTATTATTTTGTTTATAATAATTTTTAAAAAAATATGCTGCAGCACTTCACTTACTAATCTTCCTCTGATTCTTTTGGTTTAGTGACTGGCCGCTTGTCTCGCAGTGGATTAAATACAGTGGTCTCCTTAGTGTACAAGTTAAGTATATGAATAATATCCTGAAAAACATAGACAGCATTTGTCACTACTTAGACAAGAAAAACAGACATAATTTAATATTAAATTAGATGTAAAAAATACAGACAGAATTTGTTACTATGTTTGACAAAAAATAAACAGACAAACTTGTTACTATGTTAGACAAGAAAAACAGACAGTTGATTACTACATTATTTTACAGGAAGTTGCAGTCAGCCTCAGTATTTTTTGGCCGTTTGTGATTTCTTGGTTAAGTTTTACGCTAACTAGTTTGCTATTTCTTTCTGAACGCCCAAGACTCATACCACTGTGTGGAAACCAGCGCTAGACGGTCTGCTTCTAAATTTCCCACAGCTGTGTTTCGAACAGGGTATGCAGGATTGCATATTGCGTTTGTAACCCCCATCACCCCAGTGCTGATATTACAATCTTAGATATGTTAAACACAGAATTTGTTACTATATAAGACAAGAAAAACACAAGACACAATTTGTTACTATGTCAGACAAGAAAAACCCAGACATAATTTTTTGCTATTTTAGATAAGAAAAACCCAGACAGAATTCATTACTTTCTTAGACAAGAAAAACAGACTCAGGTTGTTTCTATGTTATATGACAAAAACAGACAGAATTCAGTTACTATCCTAGACATGAAAGAAAAAAATAGATTTTCTTACTATGTCAGACAAACATACACATAATTTGTTACTATGCCTATAATACTTATTTTTTATTTTATTATTTCATTATAATATATTTGTTGATCGTTTCTGATTTTGGATAAGTCACACTTTGTTTTCACCTGTGTATAATGGAGTTCTTTGTAAGGTATGTACATTGTGTTTGTGTTTAGTATGTCTTTTCTTTTCGCAGGAGCTAAATATACTTAATTGTTTGCAATTCATTGTGTCTGCTGCAGCCGCTGCTTTTTCTTTTGTTCCACACTATGACAGACAAGACAAAATAAGCAATACCAAATTTTTTTAGAAAATATGTGAACAAAAAAGTAAACCCATGGCATATAATTTCAAAGGGATCTGAAGTGTTCAATCTTTGCATACACCAGGTCATGACATAAAGAACTGATCAACAACTTACTTGCCACTTCATGAATGCATATTACGCTGGCACTAATCATTCATTCACTATGCCTTCAAGGTGTAGACAATCATCCTTTACTTATTATTGTTTTGATATACTTGAGGCACTTATTTTCTTAGGCGTTTAGATCAACCTCAGATTCATTATTGGTTATGAAACAACCCAATCCTGCCTCTCCTGGGGATTGAACCTCTCCCCCAATCACTATGCTGGTAAGCCAAGGTGCTGACCACTATGTTACCACTGACATGTGACTTATACTAATTCTCTGTAATTTATTCTGTTTTGTTGCAATTCTTTTGCAATTACAATCGAAAGTCAAAACAAAATCTTAGACTTACACATTTTTGAAACAAAAAACAACGTAATAGTAATCACAATACGGGAAGGCCCCGGTTAATGTCGGGGTTACGTTCTTGGAAAACTGCAACTTTAAGTGAAACGACGTATAGCGAAACACTATTTCCCATAGAATTAAATGAAATACAGTGTATTATGTAATGTTTATTTTGATGGTTGTTGATATTTATTGGCTGAATAGAGGTGGGTTGGAGGGCGAGTGGTAGAATTATTGGGACATAGAGGCATTAAAACCACGACTCGCTCCAAAATTATCTTCAGCACTACTAGTACTGCTCTCACTCACTTTCTTAGTTAGATCTTCATAGAGAGACTTTGCTTTCTCTTGGATAGCCAGTTTGCTCACAGGCATATTCTGTTGGTAATAGTGCTTCCATGCTCTCCATAAGAGTACTTCTGGTACGAGTGATCTTGGAAGCACATAAAGGGGTTACGTTGTTAGTAGCCTCTTTGATTTTGTCAGCACCAGCACGAATTGTCCTTACCGTGGTTGGAGGTAAACCATGGACTCTACCGATATCAACAGCCTGATTGCCAGCCTCAAAATGACGTAACACATCTAACTTCACCTCAAGACTAACACTTTTCCTGGTTCTCTTACAACCAGACACACGATCAGCACTTACTGTGCGCTTTGAACTCATAATTATGGGTGATTACACTATAAAATCCTGGAAAAACGCACTGCACAAAATGAAAAATGGCGACGTTAACGCAGTATAGCAACACAGGTGGTGACGTTATAGCGGAATGTAGTGATGTAAAGTGAAGTTATGTCCCAATGTGACAACAACGTTATAGCGAAACGACGTAAACCGAAGCGACATATAGCGGGGTCTTCCTGTAGTTATGATGTCATCCTGAATACAACATTATAGTCACTGAAGCAAGTCTGAAGCCAGCCAAGTGGGTCACATGTTTGCATTCCCATCAAGGCAGGGATCCTGTTAACTGACATGGATTCCCCAGTGGACCTACCTGAACATGGGTACCAGGAAATGCATGCGCAATAAAAGCAGCATGATGCTGACCATATCACCCATTAGATACTGACCATATCACCCACTAGATACTGACCCTATCACCCACTGGATACTGACCATATCACCCAGTGGATGCTAACAAGTCTCTACAATTATGGGGCTAACACTGCATATTCAATATGCCCTAATTGTGTGGGGAAAATGGTCCTTTACACACACAAAACCAGCCCTGAAAAAAAGAGCTGCTTAAAAGTCGACGAGGGTCGACTTCATTGCACCAGGTATTATTCCATATGGCTCAGTCTCTTTCCGCAGTGCGGAAAGCGTCACACCAAGCACAAACTCCATAGCTCTAGCGATGACCCACAGGAGTCTCCGATAAATTTAACTCGTGAACCAAAGGACGTGGCCTTCGGAGCCCAAGTCAAACGGCTTGACCACTTCGCCACAGAGACTCCCTTCAGCCCTGAAGCAGAAACCTTTTGTGGCTGTGTGAAGTATTAGGGCCATCACAATGTTGTAGGCTTGAGTGCATGAAGCAATAGGTGGCCAATCTTGTCCTCCCGTGGCCAACATTGAGAGCTGACAATGAACTATGATCCCTTGTCTGACTGTGCTCATGCTATTTTTAGCGTTACTCTACTTTTACTTAAGTCCGTAACCTATTATTACTCAGCATATTACCAACCTGATGAAACAATTCCTGATACAGTTCATCTATATTCCCAAGCCATGCCTTCACTCGACTCTGAAATGAATCTGGAATTTTAACACTGCCAATACGTTTCTCAACTGTATAGATGGCTGTGAATTTCTTATATAAATTCCTGAAGACAGAGAGAAGAGGTAAACAAAGTTGAATTATATTTCATAAGATAAATTTACATCACATAATTTCAATGTAGGATTGTCTGACTGGTACATTGCAGTCTTGACAGACAAAAGCTGCCAAACCAGCAAAGCAGTGCTCTGAATTGTCCGCCTTTCTGAGCTTTGATCCTAGACAAGTTGCTGACCAAGGCTTAGGGCCCAGTCTGCCTTGCTATGATAGTCTTAAGGTTGCATTTCCTCACACCAGGATAAGACATTTTTTAGGCCTGAGTGCACAGAGGAATAGGCCTTTCTCTTCAGTAGCAAGCGGCAAGTGAGGGTTTTAAATTCTCATCTGACCACGGTCATGATAAGCTATCTGCAAGGTATTATTATCTTTCCCATTACATGCTGAAGGATATCTGCATGTTCAATTCTGTTTGGAGCGCTTCACAGTCTACCCCCCCCCCCCCTGTTTGGAGCATTTCACAGTCTACCCCTCCCCCCTGTTTGGAGCGTTTCACAGTCTACCCCCCCCCCCCCTGTGAGAGACAGACAGACAGACAGACAGACAGACAGACAGACAGACAGACAGACAGACAGAGAAGAGTTGGAAAGTGGCAAACAGGAAGGAAGACAGGTCATTTGGCAACAAAATGTTTCCATATTGCCTAAAGAAACTGTTTATTTAATGTTCTTCATTGGAGTCCTTCTGCATGGTGCCATCACATTTACCCACGCGTCCCTGTGGATGACTACTCACCCAGCAGCCATTACATTATTTACTTGGGGCCATTCACCTATGACTGGGAGTGGACTGATAGGTGCAAAAGCAGATTCTTCACATTGCATCTTTAAGACTCCACCACTAGCTCTGAGACCTCTGCCAGTTGAGTTCAGGTCCCGCTAGAGGCCATATATGAAAAGCACACAACAGTGAATTAAGACAGAGGTATTGCAATAGGTTCTGTAACAACTGACAGAAGTAGGATTACAAATCTGCCACCCTTTTCACCATGTGAATAGCCATCGCTTGCAAGAGCAAGTCTCCCACCCAATGCTGAGAGCATTGACTTCCCTCCAAGCCTTGTCTTGATGATGCTATTCACCCAATATACATAAAACAAGAATGGAAATAAACTTAGGATTGACTGAAAGTACAGCAATAGATGAGGGAACTAACTCTGTAGAGAACTAAAGGACTCACATTTACATTTTCTAGCATGCTTGTAAAATGTCACCGTTTTATTTAATGCATAATTTGGCAGGCGAGAAATAACCTACTTGCAGTCTGGGTTCTCGGCAGTAGCCCAACTGGCCAAAACATCAGGTATTCCTGATATTGAAAATTCCCCCGTGACAATGCAGGTTTTTGTGAACCAGTCCTGCATTAAGAAAATGAAGCAAATAATCAGATATGGACAGGCAGCATACAGTGGCAAACAGCTTTAATAATACATGTTTATCAATGATAACTATTCAAAGATTTACTTTTACATCTGGTCATTTCATATACAAAATTATTTTAATGTTTTCATAGCATTTTAAACAAATTTCAGTCCCATAGTAGAAACCTGATGAGGGTATGTGAAATGTTAGAAGCATCACAGTTTGTGCATGGAGAAACATTTGACTGGTCTTTTCCTCCTGCAGTGAACTAAAAGAGCTGGTACTGAACCCTTGTCTGACTCCACTCATGCCATTGTCAGTATCTGGTCCTAACCAATACACAATGCTTTTCTAAAAGCTGGCAAAGTTTGTCTTTAAACAGTACTTTAACAGACTTAAAGATCATCTCACAAACAACAAAGTGAACTCAGCTTTAAATAAACTTTATGCCCACAGTTTTGGGAGTGCAAAAAGCAATTATCTTTCCTTACTACATCATTTTGATAACAAAGATCCTAAAAATATTGGATCCATTCAAAGGATAGAGAATTAGAACAACTAGATAAATATTCCATAACACCAGCCATCATGAGATTAAACAGATCAAGATGGCTAAACAATACCAGTGAAGTCTAGCTTGGAGACAAAGCAAGCAAAGTGTTATTTGCATTAAATGTTATCACAATTTACAATGTCACACTTAAAACATCCAGAATCAGTGCCATTCCATACAAAATGAATGCAAATATTTCTCAAAGTGCCATGGCATACAAATTAATGCAAACTTTTCTCAAATTTTACAATCTGAAAAACTCACATTCCTGCATTTTATGACACAACTTTACTGGGAAATTATTTCTTTGTATAATTCACGCAGTAAACTTTATCATAAATGAAGTCAATTCACAAACAAAGACCCTGTGATTGATAATAAATTTAATATTGAAAGTATTTACTGGACTGTCTGACCATCATCTTGTAGCAAATCCTTTGCAGAACGTTGCTTTTATCTAAATAGTTTCTCAATCGACAGCGGCCACAACCCAAACAATGGCTGTGATATGCTGGCAAAACCAGGCGAGGGTAACCGATTCAGATTAAAACCAATCAGTGAACTAGGGTATGCCTACCCACCATGTGAAGACAGGATTCAGCAGATTGTGCAGAAGAGATAATTGATGATTCAACGGGCAAGAGAACATTTACCTGAAAAGCATTGTGGAACATACTGAGCACAGCAAGGCACGTAGAGGGCGCTGGTCATCCACTGCACCTGTATTCATCTCCAGTTGTCATGCCACTGGATTCAGATGGACTCAACTGAGAGAGTGTGGTCGACAAATTGCGCAACTCTTTCTCACTTTAATCCAATTCATCGTGCAAGTCAGTCTTCACTCAACTTCATCTATTAGCCATCTTAGAACTAACTCACGGCTCCAAACTTTCAACCTCACTGGATTAAATGAATGGTCATCATCATTCTTGATGGACAAACACCAGTTTCTCAATCTCTTGTCACTTCTCCTGCCTCAGGCATCCTCATGTTCAATGTGTCTGCAATGCCCTATCTCCATCTACGAGCGGGTCAAACCCCAAGCCATTTATTCCAGGGACTGTATCTTCTATTACTGGTCTTTCCAAGCCACTGTTATGTTTAACATGGCCAAAACATTTCAGTATCCAAGAAATATACTGCTTTTGACCTAGTTATCTTCGAGGCTCAGATCTGACAGAATATTAGTTAATGTTTTTTCTTGGTCCACGAGCTTCTATGAATTTTTCTATAACATCAAGTTTCAAAACCCGAATAATTTTCTTTAGTGAAATAGTTTTAGACTCACATCCATATATTGCCATAGGAAAGAAGCATGTTCTCAACAATTGCACCTTAAGAGTATAGGTTCATAATACTGTTTAATTGTTGCATTGCTATGGCCAGTCTGTGTGTGACATCTTGTCAACATACCCACTGTTGTTGATGCAGCCAAGGTAATCAAGTTTGTGACATTCTGAATTCCTTCATTTGTGATACCGATCTTTGGTTGGCATGCAGTCTCATACATTTATTCTTATATTAATATCCAAAACACGAAAATTATGATAATTAGCAGTGGAAAAGAGAGGTTATCAATGAACATCACAGTAAACAGGAAGATATTAGAACAAGTAACATATTTCTCCTATCTTGGACATGTAAAATAGATGATGGCAGAAGTGAAACATAAATCAAAAAGAGAATAGGAATGGCCAAAAATGCTTTTGACTCATGAAATCAGTATTAATATCTAGAAAGATTACCAATGCATTAAAAATTAGAATTGTCAAATGTTATGTATATCCAATACTACTATATGGTGCAGAAGCCTGACAATGAACAAGCAACTAGAAAGTGGAATAGAGGCCCTGGAGATGTGGATATACAGAAGCATATGTCATATTTCATGGAAACAAAAACAGTCAAATACAGAGGTTCTAGAAAAATTGGGAAAGAAAAATGAGTTGATGGTAGTCTAGCGCCTAGGTGCTTGCTTGCTGGTCTGGTGGTCATGGGTTCGAAGTCCCTTGAGGCAGGGTTTTCAAAATGACCAGGGCTTCAAGGTTGACCCAGCCTCAAATGGATATTAGGACATGTTTTCGGAAGTCAAGCAGCCGTTGTGTTACTGACCACATCACAGCCAGAGTGCCAATTACTCTATAATAGACATCAGGACATGTTTTGGGAAGTCAAGCAGCCGCTGTGTTACTGACCACATTACAGCCAGAGTGCCGATTACTCTATAACAGTATAGACCTGCACCATATGTCCAATATGCTTTTTAAAAGTTAGCTGCATATCATTTACAGAACACTGCATTTCATCCCAGCATTTTTTGGCTGTTCAAGATTTCTTGGCAAGTTTACGTTCAATAGTTTGCCATTGCTTTCTGAATGACCAGCACTCAAACTGGCTCTGTGGTGAAGGGTTTACAATTGCAATTTGCAATCCTGCATAAAAAAAAAAAATTGTGTTGCGTATCCCTTACGGGATGTTGCAGTCAACGCCAGCATTTTCAACTGCTGTTGATGTACTAGGCAAGTAGTTACGTTCAGTAGTTTGCCATTGCTTTCTGAACGACCGGCCCCTATACCTTTTTCTAAAAAAAACCAGCATCGCCGTGTTTCAAACCCGGGTATACAGGCTCACAAACCGCATTCGCAAGCCCTTAGCCACAGAGACCGGAAATCCTGCATACCGCGTTCGAAACACAGCTGCGGGTGATTTGGAAGTAGACCGCTTTGCGTTGGTTTCCATACAAAGGTAGGAGTGCCGGCCGTTCAGAAAGCAATGGCAAACTACTGAACGTAAACTTGCCCAGGAATCACAAACAACCAACTCATGCTGGGGTTGAGTGCTTTGTCTTGTAAAGGATACGCAACTAACCAATATGTTTTAAGGCATGTAAAAGAATGGGTCCTTTAGTTACTATATGTGAGAAAGAAGTTTTTATTTCAACAAGTAAAATTATGTTACATATACACAGAAAAATGTGTTGTTTACATTCATCATCACTGAATGGGCCTGTAGATGTGGGCAATAGACTAGGAACAATCACAACAATATTCAACCTGAAACAAAAACACACTTACATGACTTATCAACTGGACGGCAAAAGGTGGCCATACATCATATTCTCTGTGCGAACTTAGTGAGTGAGCACCGTTATTGGAACTGTTGAAGCCAGGAAATGTACGGAATAGAAGGGTGGAAGGTGAGCTGACTGTTATCACATATATGCCTATGAAGAAGAGGCCGACTCCGAAGACGATGGCGCACTGTCGCCTGGGACGGGGCCTGATTAAGCTGTCCGACATGTTGCAACATGCCTGGGGAAGAATGAAAACATCATGAGAAATAACAATTGCAAATTATATCAATGTAAATTACACTTTGGAGGAACAATAGTAAATATTTAAAATGATGGTCAAATAGATAATGCTCTTGAGATTTGAAGTGACTGGAATTCACATATACTGGGTCACAGAATTTTCAGATGGGGTGACCAGAACATTTTCTTATTGCGTTTCCTTCTAAGAGATGTCGCTTGTATCTGTTTTATATCAGGCTATTATAACAGGCCACAGAGTACATGGCCAAGAAAATTATCCCTCCTGAAATTAGTTTTAAACGCAGCCTTTACTAGAGCGTTATTCATTATGCCACTATAACTGTGATACTAAAGTAGGATTGAGAGATGCTAAGACACATACTCGATGAAGTAGAGTGGCAAGCACATGTTCTTGCCATCTGTTCTTTCCTCAAACTGACAACACTCAGGTATCTATCACAGACTTGGTGACTGAAAGTACTTCACTCTAAAATGTTTGCCCAGTAGCAAGCAGTAACCTGCTAGGGGTAAATGAAGGGAAAGAACCATCACATCTGTAGGCCAGAGTGCATGAAGAAAAAGGTTACCAGTCTTTCCTTCTTGTAATGAATGACGAGAGCTGTCAATAAATCCTGTCTGACTGTGCTCATGCCAATGTCAGAATAATATCATAACCATTACATCATCACCCCTACTCCATGATTAACATGCATATAGTAAATTGGGCACTGCACAACACCTATAGACTTCATTTCTAAACTACATGGACAAGGATCTGTTGCAGAGAATGTTCTTCATCCAATATAATGCTGCTGTTGCTGAGTGCAGGATGAAAAACATTCTGACCAACAAAAAGATGTCAATTGAAACGAGAAAAAGAGTGTTGAGGTGCTACATAGAACCTGTACTTTTGTATGGATGTGAATGACAATGAGCAGTCAAGCTGAAAAACATCTGATGGCTGCAGAAATGTGGTTTCTGAGGAAAATGCAAAGAATACCATGGACAGCCAGAAAGACCAATGAACAGGTCCTTCAAGAAACAAATGAAGATCGTAAACTGATTAGAGATATTAGACGCAGACAGTCAAAATTTTTTGGGCATGTTATGAGAAGAAATGAATTGGAGAACTAGGTGACAACTGGTAAGATCGAAGGGAACAGACCAAGAGGAAGACCTAGAAGCAAATACCTGGCTTGGCCTCGTGGCATGGTCGAGACAGAAACACTGAACTGATCCACGACTCTGGTGATCGAGTGAGATAGCAGAACATGACCGCCCACGCTTGCAGGCATGACACATGATGGATGGATGGATGGTTGCTGAGTGGTTGAGTTGGTGGCCAGGTTTTATATAGTGATCCAGATGTCGTTCTAGTTTTCTATACAAACCTCTGTTTCCTAGGTGGCAGTTAAAGCAAGATGAAAACTTAACACTTCGCTACGAATATACATAAATAAACATACAGGTATTGTTTGCCACTCATAGAAGTAGGTGAAAGAAGTAGAGACTAAAGGACACACTAGACAACATAAAAATTGAAAGCTATAGTTACCGACTGGGATTCAAACCTGTCACTTCCAAATGGCGACAGCGCCTCGCTGCAGGAACAAGTGTACTTCGACATATGACCAATTAGACACCCCTAAAAAAGCTGCCTTCATTTGCCAGGTCTATCATACACATGAACCCACAACTATGGAATATGGACAAAATTCAAATCTAACCGCTGAAATAGCATAGGTCTCAGAATTGTATATTAAACCAGCATATGTTAAATAACAAACACACAAACACATCAGACCGTAATGTTGTGTCCAGCATACGAGCGCGAAACAAAACACATGTGTTTATTTATTAAATGTCTTAGTGGCCTCACAGGGTTCCTTAATTGATATCTACGAATATACATAAAAGAGCATATATTCTAGAAATTATGCTGGATAGTCCAAGATTGTGGCATGGTGGAACACAATAAACAGAACTGATCCAGAACACAAATGACCAAGATCTGAGGAGAGACATGAGCCCCCCACCCCCCCCCCCCCAAAAAAAAAGACACGGACAATTATAGAATATGCCACCAGTTTTTGTTTTTTTTTAACCACAGTAGAGAGCACAGTCTCTTATCTGTTGTCACGATACATTGCTGAATAATTATCTTTTCAGAATAGTGATGTTTGATGTGTAAAATACTGTATCTATCTCATTTTTATTTTCTTCAGCTGCACACTGTATATACTGAATTGTTGTAGGACTCCTTTATTTATCTTTATTCCATATTAGAAATTTGACCTAGTCATCTTCTTCTTCTTCTTCAGCGTTCCGAGCCATTGAGGTTCTTTGCTACCGTATTTTACAAGCCTCAGTTTTAAGCTATGTCTTTTATGTTTGCTTCCACTCCAAACAGTATTGTGTGTTTTGAATACACACAGCTTTAGACGGATAAGTATCTTATATAATAAACCACCTTCACAGAGTGTCAGAAAGAGAGTACTGAAATGTTATATCAGATTCATACATTGATAAGTATTGTATACAATAAACTACCTTCACTGAGTGTCAGAAAAAAGAGCACTGAAATGTTATATCAGATTCATACATTGATAAGTATCTTATACAATAAACCACCTTCATTGAGTGTCAGGAAGAGCGCACTGAAATGTTTTATCAGATTCATACATTGATAAGTATCTTATACAACAAACCACCTTCACCGAGTGTCAGAAAGAGAGCACTGAAATGTTAAATCAAACCTGTATACTGATAAGTATCTTATATAATAAACCACTTTCACTGAGTTTCAGAACGAGAGAATTTAAATGTTACATCAAATCTGTTCTACTGTGTGGTAGTGAATCTTTCAATGTGAATGAACAAATTAGGAAAATCTTGAAGGCAGGGGAGATGTATTTCTGAGATTAATGTTGCAAATGTTTTATACGGCTGTGACAGATTTTGTTAAACTCATATTAATAGCTGAAAACTTTAGCAAAGGTCTAGGGGATTAATACACCTACATATCCAGAACAGCCTAAATGTAATTACCTAAGTGTTCAGTTACCCTAATATCTGTATCTTTAGTCTGGGATCATCCTACTTCCTGCCTAGGCTGCTCAATATCTAAACTACAAATGTTTCACAAAAACACAGTAGCTTGACAAGTGACACATAAAATATTAAAGTTACACATGCTGAAATGATAAAAGTGTATATTATATTAAACTTATGTAAGGGCAAATGGAGGCAGACTTATATAAAGATATTTGTCACAACAAGTGATGAAAGAAATTTTACATAATGAGCAATAACAATTCTGAAGACATATAAAAAAAAATGTCCAGAAAAGATATTAATTCAACATTTTGATGATGATTGTGGAACACTTCATATCAGCCGCATTCACATGGGACACTTTACTGAGAGACTTAAAAATACACTACTTAGTCTCTTCTGGTTAAGCTGAAGAACTGTCTTCAGTTGAGTAAGATTAAACAATCTACTTGATACAACTGTAGGTCTCAAGAGGTCTGATGAACTTCTCACAAGCATGGCACCATTATTTGAAAAAAATGTATTTGCAAAATTCCTGTTACTTAATGACGTCCCTTTGTATCTCTCTATAAATCTGTGTATCTATCCATCTATCATGTTGATCAATCATCCATCCATCCATCCAACTCCCAACCTCACTCCACACTACCCTCACACACAACTACCTATCTAACCCACCCACAAACACCCCCCCCCCTCCACACACACACACATATATATATATGTCACAAAGACAACTTATCACAAACATAAAAAAGAGACAGTCATCATTTTTGGCCACATTATGAGAAGACAAAAACTGGAACAAGTCAATGCACAGAAGACAGTTAACAACATGAATTGATCCACGTTGTCGGAGATTGCAATTTGAACTTGTAGAGAAGCATGATAGTCCATGCCAGCCGACAAGGTACTTGATGATGATGATAATATATAAACCCATGACTAGATTTTTGTTAGAACATTCATGTGAACTACAGAATACAGAAAGCAATTCGATACAGGCATGTATCACCTGTCACACACTTAACAATGGTTGTTTATTTATGCATTTTTCAACACAGCCAGGCCAGGGCTGGGTATTTGGGTTTAATGTTATGCTATAACATGAATATTAAAATGGCATTTTATTAGCCATTAGCTATTAGCCACGGTGTGTTAACATTCTCCTGCATGATCAATGGAAAAAAACTGGAACACTTACGGAGGACAACATGTGAAATAGAAGTGATCCATGACCAACAACCCCCGCAAAAAAATATGTGCAGTTTATGGGCAACGGCATTTGGTTGATTAAGGGTATTAGGTATACCTGTGGGAGTGTTCAATCAATCATGTGCCATGCCGGAAAGCGTGGGCAGTCATGTCTCGTCATTTCACTCAATCAATCATGTGCCATGCCGGAAAGCGTGGGCAGTCATGTCTCGTCATTTCACTCAATCAATCATGTGCCAAGCCGGAAAGCGTGGGCAGTCATGTCTCGTCATTTCACTCAATCAATCATGTGCCATGCCGGAAAGCGTGGGCAGTCATGTCTCGTCATTTCACTCAATCAATCATGTGCCAAGCCGGAAAGCGTGGGCAGTCATGTCTCGTCATTTCACTCAATCAATCATGTGCCAAGCGGAAAGCGTGGGCAGTCCATGGTCTTCGTCATTTCACTCAATCATACTGCATGTTCGTGGCCAAGCCGGGAAGCGTGGGCAGTCATGTCTTGTCTCGTCATTTCACTCAATCAATCATGTGCCAAGCCGGAAAGCGTGGGCAGTCATGTCTCGTCATTTCACTAATCAATCAATGTGCCAAGCCGAAAAGCGTGGGCAGTCCATGTCTCGTCAGTTCACTCAATCAATCATGTGCCAAGCCGGAAAGCGTGGGCATCCATGTCTCGTCATTTCACTCAATCAATCATGTGCCAAGCCGGAAAGCGGTGGCAGTCATGTCTCGTCATTTCACCAATCAATCATGCGTGCCAAGGCCGGAAAGCGTGGCAGTCCTCATGGTCGTTCGTCCTTGTCACTCAATCAATCATGGCGCATGCCGGAAAGCGTGGGCAGTCATGTCTCGGTTCATTTCACTCAATCATCAGGTTGCCCATGCCTGGAAAGCGTGGGTCAGTCTGTCTCGTCATTTCACTCAATAAATCATTGCGGTGCCGATGCAGGAAAGCGTGGGCAGTCATGTCTCTCATTTTCAGCTCATCAATCCATGTGCCATGCCGGAAAGCGTGGGCAGTCATGTCTCGTCATTTCACTCAATCATCATGTGCCATGCCGAAAAGCGTGGGCAGTCATGTCTCGTCTTTTCACTCATCAATCATGTGCCATGCCGGAAAGCCGTGGGCAGTCATGTCTCGGTCATTTCACTCAATCAATCATGTGGCCATGTGCCGGAAAGCGTGGCAGTCCTGTCTCGTCATTTCACTCAATCAATCATGTCCATGCCGGAAGCGTGGGCAGTCATTCTCGGCATTTCACTCAATCAATCATGTGCCATGCCGGAAGCGTGGGCAGCTCCTCATGGGTCTCCCCCGTATTTTCACTCAATCAATCATGTGCCATGCCGGAAAAGCGTGGGCAGTCATGTGTCGGTCGTCATTTCACTCAATCAATCATGTGCCATGTGCCGGAAAGCGTGGGCTATTCATGTCTCGTCATTTCACTCAATCAATCATGTTGCCATGCCGGAAGCGTGGGCAGTTCCATGTTCTCGTCATTTCACTCAATCAATCCATGTGCCATGCCGGAAAGCGTGGGCAGTCATGTCTCGTCATTTCACTCAATAATCATGTGCCTACTCGCCGGAAAGCGTGGGGCAGTCATGCTCTCGTCATTTCACTCAGAGTCAATCATGGTTGGCCCTGCCGGAAAGCTTGGGCAGTCATGTACTCGTCCATTTCACCACTCAATCATGTCCTGCCGAAAGCGTGGGCAGTCATTTCTTCGTCATTTCTCGCATCAATCTGTGCCATGCCGTAAAGCGTTGGCAGTCTTCTCGTCATTCACTCATCAATCGTGTCCATGGCGGAAAGAGGGGCAGTCATGTCTCGTCATTTTCACTCAATCATCATGTGCCAATGCCGGAAAGCGTGGGCAGTCATGTCCGTCATTTCACTCAATCAATCATGTGCCATGCCGGAAAGCGTGGGCAGTCATGTCTCGTCATTTCACTCAATCACCGGAATCATGGATCAGCTCAGTGTTCCTGCCTCGACCATGCCATGTGGCCAAGCCATCCAGGTCTTCCCCTTGGGCTGTTCCCTTCAATCTTGCCAGTTGTCACTAAGTTCTCCAATTCATTTCTTCTCATAACATGTCCAAAAAATTTTGACTGTCTATGTCTAATTTCTCTAATCAATTTACGATTTTCATTTGTCTCCTGTAGTACTTGGTCATTGTTTTTTCTGTCTGTCAATGGTATTCTTTGCATTCTCCTCAGAAACCACATTTCTGCAGCCATCAGATGTTTTTCAGCTTGACTGCTCATTGTCCAAGTTTCACATCCATACAAAAGAACAGACTCTATGTAGCACCTCAACAATCTTTTTCTCGTTTTAATTGACATCATTTTATTGGTCAGTATGTTTTTCATCTTGCTAAAGGCTACTTTCGCCATGGCCATTCTTGTTCTAATCTCTTCAAGGCATCTCCCATCAGAAGTTATGACTGTTCCGTGATAATTGTACCGATTCACTTGTTGAAGAATATTCCCATTTACTTGTATGTTACATTGTGAGTTCACTGTGTGCAACAACCGCATTTATTAATTGTTGCAGATCCTGCCCATTGTCTGCAATCAATACTGTATCATCTGCATATCTAATGTTATTGATGTTTCGTCAAATGATTCCATTTGTATCTTCTACATATCTGAAAATATTTTCACTGTATAAGGAAAAAAGATCTGGAGACATTACACATCCCTGCCTAACACCTCTCTTAATAGGCTGATATTGTCCCACTTCATTATCAATCCTTATGGCAGCTTGTTGTTTCCAATATATGTTTTTTATAAGTCTAATGTCTAATGGGAGTATTATTCAAAGAAAATGTAAAAAGGAGCTGAGCACATCAAATAGTAAAAACAACACAAAAAAATAATAAAAGATAATAAAAGATCTTATTGTGCCTCCACCACTGAAGAAATAATAGCAGGTAAATAACAAAACAGACATGGCGTAGTGGCGATATGCTGGTTCTGACATGATGCTAACAATGGCCTGAGCACAGCAGGACAAGGGTTGATGCCAACTATCTATGGGAGGGAAAAAAGGGCCACTTATTCCTCTGTGCACTCAAACCTACAAAGCTGTGATGGTCCTAACATTTCACATACCCGAGGCGTGTTTCTGCTACTGGACTTATATTTTTTGTCTTTCTTCGTTAATATAATAGGTTAATTAATAGAAATTATCTGCCTCCATTCACTGCAGTATGTGATCCAACGCTGTCAACTTCATGACAGTAGCACACTAGTTGCACAGAATTCCATAATTAAAATAAACAAAGCAGAAACCTAAGACAGACTGTCAGTTGTAATGGTTTCGATCACTACCATCACACACACAGGCACACACACACAGGCACACACACACACACCCACACACACACACGCGGAAACTTCCAATGCTCCAGTCTCCTCTCATAGATCCCGCAAGAAGACTCTCAACACAGTGCATGAACTCTGTAAAATTGGTGAGGATCCAAGTGTGTTGGACAAAGCTCCATGATTGCTCCATTACATATGTAGGGATGATGCTTCCAATGCAAGGTAAACAGATTTTACTTTATGCAATGTGACAACAAAAGTGGTTTGTCCTAGGAAAGGCCAGACGGACACACGATGAGACTGCAGCTGATACCATTAGCACTGGGAGAGTACGCATATGGGAATGTCATAAGTGCTGTGATGTTGGTTCTTATCTCCACTCAAGTCAGAGTACTGATAGTATGTGTATTTCCTGTTGCAACATATCCCTGTGAGACTTTATACCATAGAGACGATATTTAACAACCATGCTAACAAGCACTTTGTGCCTTTGAATATAATTGTTACAGAAGAGGATACAAATTCACTGCACAAAGTAGAGAACATATTTGGGGGGGGGGGGAGAGAGAGAGAGAGAGAGAGAGAGAGAGAGAGAGAGAGAGAGAGAGAGAGAGAGAGAGAGAGAGAGAGAGAGAGAGAGAGAGAGAGAGAGAGAGAGAGAGCAAGCATACAAACAGAACTATCCAACAAGACTGAATATTGAAGAAGACTGATCATTAATTAAGACAAAAATGTCAAGGACATGAATGTCTGGAAAGATAGATCAGAAGGGAGGTGTACCAAAAAAGTGGAGAATAGGAAGACCACAATGTAGATGGATTCAAGATGTGAAAGATCATTTACACACTTTACACATGACAGCAACATGGCAGAACATATGGCTTATGACAGAGAGACATTTCCAAAGACTGTTATGGGGGGTGTCTGCACAGGACAAGTTACTGCATGGACCAGTGGTGTCTTGATATATGATCTCAATGTGTGTAAACCAGAATGACACATGCTCTTAATATGAGATTTTGTGGGTAAGTAAAGGTAGCCCCATTGTAGTCCCATGGGGTGTGTGAAGTGTTAGGCATTCACACAGTCTAGGTCACGGCCACTTGAGGTGGAGTAGCCAGTTCTCTTTCTTGTCATTTTGCCTTCCCAGACAATTCTGAAAATTATCTGGTACATATTTCATGATGATGGCTCAACCCCAGAACCGTCTTTTTGGAAAACATCATCCTGCCACTACTGAAGATTGAACATTGCTAGTGAATTTTATTTGTTATTACTTTAACCTGGGAAGTGGCCTATCCATTCCATTATTTTAGATTTCCATATGCAGTGGAGTCTTTAAAGTGCACAGCTTGCAATGGGTCCTCCTATTTTCTGCCATTATCTGATAAGATCTGGCTTCCAATTAATTAACTAAGGATCAGGGGATAGTATATGGATCAGGGAGAAGTGTAACATCCTGGGGATTTGTAGAAATCCAAAGTGATATTCTCACATTAGAGGCGGACACTGTACATTTTAGCTATTTAATTTTCTATGAGAGATAACTACGAATTTTCATTGTTTTCTGTTGTCTGGTGTCCATGAATGTCTGGTGTGTCTTCTAATGTCGGGTGTGTCCCTTAATGTCTGCTGTGTCCCCTAATGTCTGGTTAACTCCTAATGTCTCATGTGACCCCTAATGTCTGGTGTGCCCCCTAATGTCTGGTGTGCCCCCTAACGTCTAATGTGACGCCTAATGTCTGGTGTGCCCTCTAATGTCTGGTGTAACTCCTAATGTCTGGTGTATCCCCTAATGTCTGATGTGTCCCCTAATGTCTGGTGTGTCCCCTAATGTCTGGTGTGCCCCCTAATGTCTGGTGTACTCCTAATGTCTGGTGTGCCCCTAATGTCTGGTGTGCCCCCTAATGTCTGGTGTGCCCCCTAATGTCTGGTGTGTCTCCTAATGTCTGATGTGTCCTCTAATGTCTGGTGTGCCCCCTAATGCCTGGTGTGCCCCCTAACGTCTAATGTGACGCCTAATGTCTGGTGTGCCCTCTAATGTCTGGTGTAACTCCTAATGTCTGGTGTATCCCCTAATGTCTGATGTGTCCCCTAATGTCTGATGTGTCCCCTAATGTCTGGTGTGTCCCCTAATGTCTGGTGTGTCCTCTAATGTCTGGTGTGTCCCCTAATGTCCGGTGTACTCCTAATGTCTGGTGTGTCCCCTAATGTCCGGTGGCCCCTAATGTCCGGTGTATTCCTGAATGTCTGGTGTGTCCCCTAATGTCCGGTGGCCCCTAATGTCTGGTGTGTTTCCTAATGTCCGGTGGCCCCTAATGTCTGGTGTGTCCCCTAATATCCGGTGTGTTGTTTGGAAGGCCCCTGGAAGCCTTCAATTCCAACTGCAAAGTCCATTGAATTTACGTTCAGGTAGTTTGTCCCTGGAAAAAGGCATGTATCTATCGGGGTGAGGATGGGTCCCGACCAAGTGCTAAAGTACCATCTCCATAGCGGCTGTATTAGCAGAGATCTCCCACCCTTCCCCCAAAAGCAGACACCAGCGAGGTGTGCAATTCCGGTACTTAGGCTTGACATCTGCAGCGAAACATGTCTCTTAACTGATTCAGTGCCAAACAAACAAAGTTTGGATCAAACGTGGTGCACAATCAAATTAACAAGTATTATAATGTGAATTTCTATTCACTGAGCGTTACAATTGTGGAAGCTACCACGAAACAAATAACACGATAAACCTAGTATAGCGATAAGTCGCCCTTCTGTCCAAATGGGAGGTCACACCTAGCGATATATTATCCTTCGGCCTTGAATCAGTTAATGTCTCCCCCCCCCCCCCTTCCCCTCCCTGTCTATGAGTGTCAACGTATTTCTCTTGCTATGTCAATGACCGCAGTGGTTCGTCTTGCTCAACATTACCGTATGCAATAGGAGGCAACATACTAACTGGTATAAACTGTGATACAAATTAAATTAAAGCTCCCCGGCCTGTCATAGGAACCAGGATATTTCTTGGGAAGACAAGGCGACCGGTGCGATACTGACAACATCAGCCACCGAGTTCCGATTGTTGGATAAAAACGTGGGTCCAGCACTGTAGACCCAGCGTGCCTCAGGGACAGTAAAATGGTTCTTGATTTACTTGCTACAATTGAGAGAAAGAACAATGTCAACAAGTTTACATTCCATTCCATCATTACCCCTACCCCCGTTCAACCTCAAACCGAGTCAGCCACAATTCGGATATTAATTTGAAAGGGATTGTTGTCCAAGAAGGGTAGTGGATAATAACAAGTTTGAACCAAACCTGCCCTTTTATGTGCAGCAAATACACAGTAGTGTGTACAAAGCAGGAACGGGGGTCTCACACAAGGCATGCAACATTCAGAAATGCTAGCAAAATTATCTGTCATCTCGGAGGCTTGTACGTCGCACAAGTAATTACGGCATTTAGCCAGAGCCCGGGGCTTTTACGGAAAATGTACACACAACATTTATTTACGCTGCCGCTTGCATACAACGCACGTTCATTCTGGTTCTGCCAATTACGACGCGGCTATCACACAAAGTGTGCAAAGGCATATTCGGCTATTTCGTGGTGGTTCTAGGATGGAGGCAACTATTTCGAAAACAGCCATATCTTCTGATGGAAGGTGCCTTGTAGAAATACGAACAATACTCGCTAGACTTCCGGTGCGCTAATAGCGAAGTAGGGCGTTCAATCTATACACTAGTATAAAGTTGGACTTAAACGATGATTTCTCGTTCAGAAAGTAATGGCAAACTGTAAAGTTAGTTGCATAATCCTTTACAGGACGTTTGCAGTCAAAACTAGCATTTGTTGCTGTTGTTGATGTCTTGGCGAGTTTACGTTCAGTAGTTTGCCATTGCTTTCTGAACGACAAGCACCCATACCATTTCGTTAAAAAAAAAAAGCAGTACAACGCGGTCTGCTGCCAAATCGCGCGCAGCTGTGTTTCGAATGCGTCCGTAAACTCTTTGAATGGCAAACTACTGAATGTAAAGTTGCCAAGAAAATCAAACAGGGTCAATCTGAACGTCCCACAAAGGACATGCAACATGAAAAACATACTAACCAATACATGGCTACTAAAATACAGAGACAAAAACAGCGCTAATGTGCTATATAAACCTACACTGTTGTATGCATGCCGAACACAGACAATAAGTAGACAAGCTGAGAAACACCTAATGGTGGGGGAAATGTGATTTATGAGGGAATTCGAAAAATACCGAGGATGGTTAAAAAAAAAAAAACCACAAAAAAGTACTATAATAAACAAATGAACACAGTAAATTGATTAGAGTAATGAAACGCAGTAGTCGTAATTATTTGGGACATGTTATGAGAAATAAATCAGAGAAATTAGTGAAAACTAGAAAAATGGATGGAAAAAGAGCACGGGAAAGACAGGGACATAAAAAACACGGATGACTTACCCACATGGCATAATCAAGACAAGAAGACAGACCTGATCCAAGACTCTGGTGATGGTATGAGATGGTAAACTGCGTCTGGCCATAATTATCAGCATGGAAGATGGTGGTGACGGTTAAGGCCGGAACATATGTAACTACACAAGCGAATGGGAAATTACTGAGGCTACTTACTTGAATGTCATCGGATCAACAGCGAAGTGCTGACTCGATAGCAACGATGAACAACTATTCATGGAAATATGAAAAGTAAAACTCGAGAAACTGATTATAGGACCAAAACTAGGCAGCTCCGATACCAGGAAAATAGCAGAAGATTGTGCAATATAAGTGAAAAACCAGTTCGAAATATTGATAACATTCCAAGAAGAGATGACTCCGAATCAATAAGCTACACATGCTAGAGATATTGTAACATCACTAGCCAAAGATATTGTACCAGATGAAAGTGCGATAAAGAACAACTGGACTACGCATGATACGTTGGAGCTTATTTGACCGAGAAGAGGGCAAACAGTAAATGATGAAAAATAAAATGCATTCTATTCAAATCTAACAAGAAAGAAGGCAAAAATAAACTAAATTGCAATTCCTACAAGATCACTTTACAGTGCGAAGGTACACCAGAGAAATATGAGAGATGACAAAATGTTCAAACAACTCAACGTAGTGATCAGAAACTGTGCAACCAAGACAAATACTACAAAGGATACGAGTGGGGAAATGCCAAAAGGACGCCCTAGAAAACGACAGATTGACAACATCAAGGTTACATGATTAGACAACCACGAATACGACGCAATCAATGCCACACTTGACCATGAAACCGGTGTCGTTTCCCTCGTCCAACGGCCAGCGGGAGTTAGGGAGAGGGACATTACCCACCCGGGATCAGACGATACAGAACGAAAACAAATGAAAAACCTTAGGAGTTCAAATGTTCCATAACATGCAAATAAAACTGCACTCTCTACATTGAAACAGTTGACACAAAAGAGGTAGTTTCATAGCACAGACTGCTAGTGAGGTGTGGAATGTCAGGCCTTCACATATTCAAGACATAACGAGGTAAGGGTCGAAAGTTCCACTCCCGTCGCCTTTACTCACTGGAATATTCCCAGAACATTCTGAAAATTATCTGGTACCCATATTTATGAGACTGGGTCGACCCACAGCCGAACTAGTCGGAAACAATAGCCCTGCCTCTGCTGGGGATTGAACCCGAACCACTGTCATGGCAGACAAGAACACTAACTACACTGTCACGGTAGGCTCAAAAGGTGATACAATAAAGAGTTGGGTGGTGTGAATGACAAAAGATGTGAGAACAATGCAAACTGGTGGTTACAGACACAGCATGTTCACGTGATATAGGAAAATCCTAACTACTGCAATGCATGGTTATGCAAGCTCAACGACTGCTTCAATCTGTTCAGTTGAATTCAGATCATGATCGTTGTCCTCCTGACATGCCCCGTTGTACTCCGATTCCTTCCCAAGGAAATGCACCAGCATACAGTGATTACATGAGCTAGTCCCACGGTGACTGACAAGCTTTAACATGCGCTTGGTGTGCTGTTCTTGCATGACCAAGAAGCTGCGATAGCGCGGTGGTTAGCACTCTTGAATGTCCATCTGGTGGTCATATGTTCGGATGCTTTTCGAGTCGGTCACTTTGAGGTTGTTACTTTAGGTCCAGCTGCTTTACTTGTTGTCTGCTTCGTGGCGAAGGAGTTACGGACGCAGTTACGTAATCCAGCATACCGCGTTCGAAACACAGCTACGGGCGATTTGGCAGCAGACCAACTTGCGTTGGCTTTTAATGAAATGGTATTGGTGCCGGTCGTTCAGAAAGCAATGGCAAACTATTGAACGTAAACTTGCCAAGATATCCCAAACAGCAACACATGCTGGGATTTGACTGCGATGTCCTGTACCGGATATGCAACTGACTGTTTCTAAACTTTACTTTTTACTTTCCTGGCCACACAGACCTTCAATCCAAACATTTATATTCCGACTCATCTTCTTGTAGCAGGTTCTTTGCAGAACGTTGCTTTCATCATGGCCTGCCGAGAAGGCTCCCGGTCCCTCACCAGTGTCCCTGCCTCATGCACCTTCGTGTCCAAGGTGGCTGCAATGTCCTGTGCCCACCTTCATGCTGGTCGACCCCTGAATCTCCCTCGAGGAACCACGCCTTCCATCTTAGTTCTTTCCAAGCCGGCATGGAGTTTAATATGGTCAAAGTATTTCAACTGCCGAAATAAAGAGTATTCTGCTTACTGGTGCCTGCGACCGTTTCACAATTGCTAAAAACAAGGAAAATTGGTGCGTCTGAGCTTGAATGTTACAGAAAAATTGTTCGAACAGCGTGCACCAAGAAGAAGTGAATACTGAAATTATTCAGGACCTGAACATCGAAGAAAAGTGGTTCATAAACAGTATATTGTCTCGGGAACTAAAATACGATAATAAGAAATGACAGATCGACCAGCAAGAAGGTGGACACGGGACATGGCAGACACCTTGTGCATAAGGATGCATGACGCGGGAGAAATGGCCAGAGATCGAAAGGCTTTTCGGACACGCCGTGATGAGAGCGACGTTCTGTAAAGGACATTCTCCATGATGATGCCTATCGATGCCGATTCATTGAGCTGAAAGGCTTGTTTCGGTAAGCTCTCTAAGAACATTCTGTAGTCAGCTTGATGGACAGTTCGGTCCTACAATATCCTTTTCTTCTTTCGCCGGCATGTGTCAACCTGATTATACTCAAAGAAAGCATCATTCAATTTGAGCTTGTTGTCACGTCCGTAGAATTTGGCATCAAGTGGAGCGTGTGTAGGCCACAGCGATTTTCTCTGTTTTACATATGTTGAGCAAATCTTGCAACAAAGAATCTTCCAGAACGCAACATCACAATAAATGGTACAATTCTGAAGTACAGTAAGGCCAACGTTTAAAATGTCTGATACCAGCAGATGGAGTATGTATTTAAAAAATGTAACTTAGAATTGCTAAAGCAGTATTTCACAATATAAAGACTAGTTTGTGTAACAAGAACAATGAAGGTGAGACAGAGACTTCGCAAGAGTTTCATATAGCCAATTCTGGTGTATGGCAGAAAAATATGGACAATCCGCAGATTAATGATAAATTACCTCACTAAGACAGCAGAGAGATTCTTTTAAGAGAGTGGTGAAAACTCACTAGACAGATAGAATGCGTTATTAAGGGTTCTTGAATATGGGGGTAGTGGGTGTGTGTGAGCGTTTTGTGTGTGTGTGTGTGTGTGTGTGAGAGGGAGAGAGAGAGAGGGAGAGAGAGAGAGAGAGAGAGAGAGAGAGAGAGAGAGAGAGAGAGAGAGAGAGAGAGAGAGAGAAGTAGAGTAATGGTTACTAGTATTCAAATTCCTTGAACACGTCATGTGTAAACTGGAAAATGGCGTGACAACAGGATGGCTGGAGGAAATGCGAGACAAAACGAAAAATGCTAGACATCTTTACAATATCATATGAAGGAAATATGTATCGAAAATGATTGGTAACACGCGAGAGCGTGGACATACAAAACGACATACTTCACACGGTATGGGCGATAAGATTTGTTTATAGAACCGATGTGACTGCACTTGGGGCAAGGTTATCTATTTCTCATATCAGATGAATGCGGGGTTAATCATATACTGGAGTGAAGGTGGCACTCCAAACCTGTGGACGTGCAGATTTCTGTACGTCCTTTTCAGTTTGCATCCAACTAGACAGAAAATGCATACAAGAAAATCCGGCTGCTGTGGAGGCGGAAGTACAAGCGTTGATTTTCGAGAATTCGTTAGACGGTGATGCTGTCATCTACACAGATGGGTCGGTCGTCCGACATGTGAGAAGCTCGTGGGCCTTTACGGCTCAGGCCGGAGGGAGAATTGTGAAGGAGTACTCTAGTGCCTCTGTTGAGACCACAAGTAGCCTGCCTATGGAAGGCATGGCAGTAAGTAAAGCAATAACATGGCTCGAGACACAGACTACGGCATGTTTCCTTAGCGACTCAATGAGCATGCTCAAGCGGATAGAGATGGGGTGGATCCGAAGAGAATGGTTGCTGTCTCTGGAGCGGTCTCGGCTGGCAAAGATTAGTTTCATCTTCGTGCCAGTTCATGCGGGAGTACTAGGAAATGAGCGGGCTGTCAAGCTCGCAGGTAAGGCTACTGTGGAGGGCGGACGCGCCATGGACCAGGCTGACATTCTGAATGCTCTACGACAGTGGTTCTCAACGGGTGGGGAATTCCCCCCCCCCCCCACGGGGGAATTTTATGGTTTCCAGGGGGGAATGAAGAACATTTCAAGATCGCGTTAATACAAGAACAGATTACTTGATATTGTTTTTCCCTTCATACTTTACAGTTAAGTACGTCTCATCCTTCTAAAATTCATTTTATAAAGTCAGTAGACCCACAAATCATGTTTTATGTGGATGTCTAGACTTGTTTTAGTAAGTGCTATTAAATTTACCTTACATTTTTACGTATACTATAGGGGTGGGGGAATTTTTAGATAGGAAATATGAAGGGGGGGGGGGGGGAATAATGACGTTCTGAAAATACGGTGAAGGGGGGCACGAGCCAAAAAAGGTTGAGAACCACTGCTATACGAGAAGTAAGACTTTTGCGAGAACCAAGTGATGACTGTGAATCTACAACCATGGCCAGACCGCGATAACAGCAAATTAAAAGAGGGTTGGCCAAACAAGAACACTACGCAGGAAGCCAAAGAAGATTGATAAACCAACACAGAACTGGTGTCGTTAGCCGCTACACAATGCGGGGATTTGCTGAGGAGGGGATCCGAGCACTTATGGACTGAATGGTTCGATGTGCAATGAGGATGATCTGTCGACTAACTAACTAACTAACTTGTGCTACTGTCACGCTTCACTGACGATTGGTATCGCGCATGTTTTACCACGCCCTATAAGTGAAGCAACAATTCGTAACCAACTCAGCATTAGTAAGACTCAGGGGGCTGGCGATGGATCGCTTACACAACCTCATAAAATACGCCAGCTACAAAGGGATTACGGACGAAGTTCGTAATCCCACATAACCGCGTTCAAAACACAGCTGTGGGTGATTTGGCAGTAGCCGCCTAACGTTGGTTTGTTATGAAATGGTATGGGTGCCGGTCGTCCAGGAACATGACCAGAAATCACGAAGAGTAAAAAAATCCTGGGGTTGACTGTTATATCATGTAAAGGATATACTACTAACGAAAACAAAAATACAACCACTGAACCAATCATCAGAATATACAATAAACATAATATGAGAATGGCTTGGAAGAAGTACAAGAGATAGCACGGGATATAAGGGCTAGACATAGGAATGATGTGCTTCCATGTTGCATAGTGGGTTGGTTGTCTGGTTGCGAATCCTCGGGAGGATTTAACTCTTAAGTCAGGTGCATTGGCGTTCAGCTCTTGAAGAGCCTGGAAAGAGTTTGAATCTACCGGAGTGAGGCTGACTTGGCGATTTTTCTCCAGGACCGAAACCATCTCCACGGAATCTGTGCTGTAGAGCTCTCCTGTCCCTCTCAAAGCCGAGAAACCAGCGGGCCGTACAAGACCAGTACTGGAACTTTACATCTGCAGAGAGTCATAATAGCGGCTAGCACGGATATAACTGGGAAGTCGTGGTAGTGTTGTGGATAGACGCTCGCCTGCCTGCCAGCTTGCCTGGTGGCCATGGGTTCGAATCCTCATCGCGGCACATTTTAATATTGACCTGGGCTCCTAGTTCGATCCGGCCTAAATTGGGTAATGTCTTGGAAAGTGAAGGCAACCGGCAATACACTGAGCACATCATTCGCCGAGTGCCGATTGGTCTATACACATATAGGTTTCTTCTCAGGAGAAAACCCCAAGTGTGAAAAAACAACAACAACCCGGAATAACAATTATAGATATATATTTCAGTATTCAGACACCAAATTAAGTTGCGGCATTAACATATGTTGTTTACGTATTGCCCATTTGGCATAGCCATTGCCTGGTCCTGAAAATAAATCGGATTAAGGTATAATCCTGAGATATTAACAAACCAGAGCCGACAAAATCAATATAAAACGAAGACGAATAATGAAAAGCTTATTCAGTTACTTCAGGAAAAAATCCTTCCTTCAATATACTTAAGCTTTTTTCGTGTGGCGTTTGTTATACAAATCAATGTATTTAAGTATCTGTGTACATTAACAGCAGCGGATAAAAAAATTTTAAATATAGAAAAGGCCAAGCAACATCAGCATTTCATATGACGTAGAATATCTTCTGCAATTTATATCGGTCAATCGGTGAGGGAAGTAGTTATTAAGAGTACATTGATCCAATAATGATTGGATGCGAACCATAGACAATTAGCAGACAAGTGAGGTATTATTTGGAAGTTTCGGAGATGTGGTTTCATAGAGGAATGATGAGAACACAGTGGAAGAATAAAATAAGTAATGCATATATCTTGGAAGAAGTTAACCCACAAAGAGAACTGGTTACTCACATCAGAAGAAGACAATCCTTATTCTTTGGGTACGTCATGAGAAGGAGGTAGCTGGGCTAGTTGGACAGGAGAGGCAGGAGGAGACTAAAGAGAAGGTGCTGGACAGTTTTACATAACAGCAAGTACAAGAAATTATTAGCAACACACGATACGAAAGTCTGTGAGCAGACGTGATCACCAAAGCTACACGGCACAGACTATAATAAGAAGACGTTATCTATATAAACATCAAAGGCATGCTCTAAACGTTTCAATGGTAACAATTTGTTACAGACATCAAATAGAGACTTAACGTCTGATGCTCAAAGAATCGAATATGTGAACACATTCGTATGTTATTCATTACAACATCAATACATCGACAGCTTCAAGATCACAGATGAGCTCGAGAGCTAGCATGGGTTTCTAAGAGAACGTAAATCCAAAATCAAGGAGAACCAGCTGAACAACTGATGAATTTTAAAGATATAAATATCAACTGTGAAACTCTTTGAGGCCACCAGAACAGTTAATAAGTAAATACAAGCGTATTGTTTGGCGCTCATATAAGTAGGGTAAAGAAATCGAGACTAGAGGACGCACAAGACAAAAAAAAAAATTTGAAAGCTATAGTTACGGACCGGTAACCTGTCGTCATTTGGAGGTGACAGGTTCGAATTCCGGTGGGTAACTACTTCTCCATCCATAGTGTGACATGCGTTGGGGGGGGGGGGGGGGTCATGATTCGCTATTTCACTCGATAACCAGAGTCGTGGATCAGTTAAGTATTCTTGTCTTGACCTTGTCACGTGGTCAAGCCATCCAGGTATTTACTTATCTGTCTTCCCCTCGATCTTGCCAGTTGTCACTAAGTTTTCCAATTTATTTCTTCTCATAACATGTCCAAATAATTACGACTGTCTACGTCTAATTTCTCTATTCAGTTTACGATGTTCATTTGTTTCTTGTAGGACTTGGTCGTTGGTTTTTCTGTCTGTCCATGGTCTTCTATACATTCTCCTCAGAAACCATATTTCCACAGCCATCAGATGTTTTTCAGCTTGACTGCTCATTGTCCACGCTTAACATCCATACAAAAGTACAGGCTCCATGTAGCACCTCAACACTCTTTTTCTCGTTTCAATTGACATCTTTTTATTGGTCAGTATGTTTTTCATCTTGCAAAAGGCTACCTTCGCCATGGCGAGTCTTGTTCTATTGTCTTCATGGCATCTCCTATCAGATGCTATCACTGTTCCGAGATAATTGTACCGATTCACTTGTTTAAGAATATTCCCATGTACCTGTATATTACATTGTGGTATTTTGTTCTTCCTAGTGACGACCGTAATCTGTGTCTTCTTACAATTTAATTCTAACCCTAGTTGTTCACTGTGTGCAACAACCGCGTCTACTAAATAGTGAATATCCTGCTCATTGTCTGCAATCAATGCTGTATCATCTGCATATCTCTACTTCTATGAGCGCCAAATAATAGGTGTGTATTTATTTATTAGCTAGCTTTAAAGGCGGTCATCAGTAAGCATGTTCTTGAGCATACGCTTGAGATATAGGACCAGGTCAGAATTCAGAGTTAGATTACATACACATTCAGCAGACGACACACAGACAGCAGAGGACACACAGGTAGCAGAGGACACACAGTTACAGACAACACAGTTTCGAATTTTCATTGCCAAATAGCGACATCGGCCTATCAAGGAAAATAAAATTAAGAGAAATCGAAAAAAGGAAATGAAAACATCGTTTTTATTCATTTATGTATTTTAATCATAAGAAGCCGTGAAAATGAAAGCAACGTTTAACCTTAAAGTGTTTTCCGGCTGTTTTCAGTCCATGTGTCTTATAAAACATATCTACAACAATCAGAATATTGTTACAATGCCAAGAAGATGATTCCACACTGTTTTCACAGGAAACGCTTTACACCAGATGTTTAAGAAAACGCGTTCTTATCCATTCGGCCAAGGTGACCTCGGATGAAAGTATATCATGCTACGTTGTCCCTAAAAATGACTATCTCTGGGCTACCTTAAAAATGTCTATCGCTGGGCTATCTTTCAGAAATCAAGTTTACTCGCACCATACCCAATTATTTATCACAAGACATAACCTCTAAACACGTAGGAGGCAAAACAACCCATAGCTATACTTTATTAATTTCACACAACACAGATCCTTGCTCGCCGTTGAATCTCTCCGCTACATGTACCCTCCTCTTGAGCCACGCCGCTTGAGAACTTACATTAATTCCATATCCTCATTGCGCTATTAAATACACTTTTTATGTGTACACTGTTGAACACTGCCGGCTCCATGGCCGAGGGGTTAGCAGCTTTCTCCGCTAACCCCGAATACTCTCGTCACGTGACGCGACGAGAATTAGCAGTGGTTCGAATCGCAAAAGTGACTTATGAGAGTATGGAGCCGGTCGCTCAGAAAGTCGTGGCGTGCTGATGAGCGTAATCTAGCCTAGGAATCAACATACAGCTGAAAGATGCTGGTGTTGACCGCAATATCCTGAAACAGGATGGAAACGCGGGAAAAAAAAAAAAAAAAAAAAAAAAAAAAAAAAAAACTGTTGAACACTGCTTTGCTGATCCGACAGCTTCTATAGCTGGTTTTGTTCCAGATGTATTGGTGTTACTTTTCCTCTGGAATAAACTAGGCTGGTCGAAAGCGGGATCAGGCTGCATGGAAAACACATGGTTTCTACAATTCACTCCAGGCTTTGTGCTATGGAGAGATGGGTTGTAGTTATTATGCCTTTTTTAAGCACAACGTAACAAACTATCGTCTGTCCAGACGGCAACGTATCACAGTAATATCTTGTGTTAATATGAGTTCGTTTCTCAACTTAATAATGGCACTGCAGTAATACAAGCCGCGGTAGCTCAGGGACAAGCACACTTTCTTGTCTGTATTCACATGTTTCTCGCTACCCGAGGCAGTCATTTTTTCAAAGGACCATTACGCCCTGGTGTTAACTGTCTCATTAAAAGATGATACCATTAAAACTGTTGGGAAGTTAGAGGCGGTCGTCATGACACTGACTATATCACCCAAAATACTGAAGTAAGTATAGGACCCTATTACACGCCATAAGGCGCAATGGGCATATGGTTCTAGACCAGTGGTTCTCAACCTTTTTCGGCCCGTGCCTCCCTTCACCATATTTTCAGAACGTCTCCCCCCCCCCCCACTTTTCGTATTTCCCACCTAAAAATTTGGTCCGTGCCCCCCCCACCCCCCCCCCCCCCTTACCATATTTTCAGACGTCATTCCCCCTTTTCGTATTTCCTACCTAAAAATCTCGCTCCGACCCTACACAGTATACGTAATAATGGAAGCTAAATTTAATAGCCCATACTAAAACAAATCTAGACGTTCCACAAACCATGATTTGTGGGTCTACGTCCCCCCCCCCCCTGGGGTTGAGAACCACTGTTCTAGACTCATATTTGTATAGACGAGATCAGTATCACACATGCCGCCTTTACTTCCCAAGACACTTCCTGGTACTCATTTTAGGCTGGGTCGACAGCCCAGGTCAATCTGTACAATTCGAATGCGTCAGATGCGGATTCAACTCATCACTACCGGACCGGAAAGCAAGCGAGTAACCACTGCGCTACTGCGGCTTTTAAACCAATGTTGGCAGGTCAGGTTGGCCGAATGGATAAGAACGCTTGAATGGATTAGAACGCTCGTTCTTATACATCCGGTGTGCTGATGACGAGGTAGCGGATTCAACCCTTACACCGGTCAGCGGGACTAAAATGTTAACTTCTCGTCCTTGACATTGGGGACGAAAATTACAAATACCTCTGAAGTCAGAGTGGTTCCGCCTGATGGGGAAGGACAATGGTGATAGGGAAAGCTAATCAATATGCCGGCTCTTGGTCTGCTCCGTGGCGAAGGTGTTACGGATGCAGTTCGTAATCCCGCATACCGTGTTCGAAACACAGCTGTGTTGGTTTTTTAAGACATGGTATGGGTGCCGGTCGTTCAGAAAATAATGGCAAACTACTGAACGTAAACTTGCTCAGGAATCACGAACAGCCAAAAAATGCTGGGTTTGACTGTTACATCCGTAATGGATATACAACTAACTAACTAATCAATATGCAAAGATCAGCCCAGTACACAAGAAGTAGTAGCACGTGTACAGATTACAATTGAGTTCAAAGCGAGCGAACGGGAAAGCGCGCGCGCGCACACACACACACACACACACACACACACACACACACACACGTACGCACACACACACACACACACAAATGTCGATTACTTGGAAAATATGTGTCTAGCATCGAACCCCCAAATGCCACATGACATGGAAACTGGGTGTTTCACTTGTAATTTATGTAGCATGATGTTTGTATATATGATTTATGATTTATGACCTTGTTTGAACAGCATTACCAATCAGCGCCAGACCGTGTTGACAGAAGATTTCCTACACGCCCACATAGCTCATATCCTAGTGAAAAGGCTTGACTATCCCGGCTATGTGAAATATTTCACAGTAGGCTAGTCTTAAAAGTCGAAATGATCGATTTTATTGCATCGGGTTTAATCCCATATGGCTCGGTCTCTTTCCGCAGGGCGGCCTGCCGAAAGCGTCGAACAAAGCGCGCACTCCGTAACTCCAGCGACGACCCCCGGGAGTCTCAGAGAACATGCACTTGACCACTTCGCCATGGAGGTTCCCAGGCTGGATCAATGATGTGACCTACCAACTTCTAAACCGTGTACTTTGCTCCGACTGCAGGAAATGAAAGTCAGGGAACGGGACATGGTGGTAATTCCATTCCACAGAGTCGTGACTTAGTGCCAGTGAAGGTCTAAGCATTGCACATGCGTACTATAGTACCAGCCGTGCATGGCGTGACTATTGTTAAACCCTATACACTTTGGTACAGTCTCGTTGTCTTCCCACGTTAAGTTGCCTCGCAATCGTCTCGTAAGCATTCATCTATTCTATTACATTGGATGACCGCATAGGTCGTGAAACTAAGACACACTGGCCATGGCCTCAGAGCACCTTTCCATGTTGCGGAGTATCTAAAGACTGGGTCCCCAGTATGGATAACGTGACAAGGATCGCCAAACCACTCCAAAAATGTTATAGTATACATCTTGCAAGCTGCCACATCGCTGTTTGAATTTCCCCGCACTACCCTCCAGTTAGCAACAGCGCCAACAACCACCACCATTAAAATTAAATTCAAATTAAAAAATGAAGGAATTAGTGCCTATAGTTTAAGAAGAAAGATGAAATTTACATCATTTTAATTTGAAAAAAAGAGTGCTGATTCGAAAAGGGGACGACAATATTCTAATTATAGCGAAAAGGAGCTCAGCCATTGGTTACGAACCGGAATGACGTCATAGTCCAGTCGATTAAGGGCAGGAGAAAACAACAACAACCGAGTCTTTAAAAATGGAGTGAAGACCGGGAGAAGTGCAGTGTGTGTAAAACGAAAAAAAACCCTTCAGCAATCGCTCAAAATGAGAAGGTCCAGTGGGACTGACGTCGTGGTGTCCTCTTATCAACATTCCATCTTAAGTTTAGCCAACTCCAATAGAGGAAGAGAGAGAAGTGCCAGCCTATTAAGCAGCCAGCGAACTAGGAAAGCAAAAACCTAGTCTGGAGCCTGAAACCTGACGACGCTATGCTTGAAGAAGACATTCAACTATGTTGAAGGTAAGCACACTGTAATATTAAGTTAGTTATGCTCCTTTCCCAGAAAATGGTAAGTTGGTGTGCTGTAAAAATGTGGTTAGTCCTTAAGAACTTATTTCAGGAGAGACTAAGCACTATATTCAGATGTCGTAGTTCATAGATGATCTGTGCACTAGGTTAACCCATAGTGAGGGTTTTTTTTTCTAGTTATGCAGCTTCTATGTAAGCATAAGCATTATGCCTAGGTTGTGCATTTTACTCCTTAAGCAGTTAAGCTAAGTCAGTAGTGATTTAGGAGTTAGTGATTAACTTAGGATTTAGGAGATTAGAATCCATAGTTCAGTAGTAAGGAACTATCTTAAATGTGCATTCACTAAGTAGGAGGAATTAATGTAATTCGTCCTAGAAACAGTACATGGGCACATTAAATGTTAAATAGTTCCCTGTGTTATCATAAAATCCTGTGTGTTCTATGGAAGCATTCATGTGGTGATTCAATTGTGACTTCATCGGTGTTAAATATATGAATTTATTTTTTAGCTTATTTATTGTGAGTCACATAATTATGCCTATTCATCATCCATGCAAGTAGGGTTATGATTTATGTTGAAAGATTGTAGAATTGGGTGAGGCATACCGAGGATGAGTATGATCAATCAATCAATCACCTGATAGTAGGTAATTTGATGCATACTGCCAATTTTATCAGAGGAGAAGATGATAGTGGTACCCATGCACTAATTGATAATTTAGTGTGCCTCTACGCATGACGCCACTCTGTATTCCATATCACTCATGTTACAATTATATGGTTTTGTTTCCTGAATTGTGTTTGATGTATGATGATGATGAATCTTATGGATGAGTAAGGTAAAGGCATATACCTACATGTTGAAGAGGAGGGAGGATGCTCCTCCTCAAAGCATTTGATTGGGAGGAACCCACCTGAATGTTATACAGGAGATGATGCCATAATGTACTTATATTGTTTATAAGTAAATACTCATTGCATTTAGTGAAGGAATTAAGACACTTAATGTGTGAGGCCTTTTCTTTTAAATGGAAGGATAACTAGGGAAATAATTATGTACAAAGGGGAATGGTGAACATGGTTATCAAATTCCGAATCGATCAAGGTATTACTCAACCTGGAGACCATGGGTGACAGGCATGGGCGAAGATGACACTGCTTATCTGGTAGTCTAAACCTTGAGCGCCCTGTAGTGGAGGATTGGATAGAGAGGAACCAGCTATGGGGTTGATAACTGTTGGGGACCCTAAGACCCTCTTCCCCCTTGTTTAATTTTCCCTGAGGTCAAAATTACCTTTATTTATTTTCCTTTTTCTTTGGGGTTTTTACCTTCTTCCATTTCTAAAGATCATATAGATGTATTGATGATATCAGTAGAGATATGTTTTGATACTGGAATTTCAGGTAGTGGGTAGATCCATCTAGATCCAGATATGACTCTTGATGGGGACCTGGCTGGAGAGATGAAGAAGACTATTCTGAAAGAAAGTACCAGCTAGAGTTTCATCTAACCACTTAGGACAGGTAAACCTGTATCGCCATAGATAAAACAGGGGACCTTTACTTGGACCTGCGATTTGAGAGGCTAATCGACTATCATCCTACCTGGACCAGATCAACACTCACTCTGAGAACTCAATATATTTATTTTCACTGAAACGTTTTTACAAATGGGTTCCATAGACTCTGGAGTGGATAGACTTGAGCTTAAGACAAGTCTTTATACTTAATATAACTCACCTTATATATATATATATATATATATATATATATATATATATATATATATATATATATATATATATATATATATATATATATATATATATAATTTAACCCACTGGGGAATTGAAGTTTATGTTGGTGTATTTTTTTAAGGTGAATGTTTAGGGCATTAATGTATTGTATATATTATGAATTTGGAATGGATTATTATTGTTTCAAACAGAATGACCAATACTCCAGTGTGTTGTGTTTATTAAATATACAAGCGATTTCATTTCCACTCTTGAGTGTTACAAGAATTCCTTGAGTGATTACGTTGTTGTTGTTATTGTTGTTGTCGTTGTTGTTGTTGTTGTTAGTCAACATACCCTAGATATTAATTATTTAGCTGAGAGCAGAGGGGCAAGGAAACTCCACAAGAATATTATTATTGTTCGAGGAAATCTTTTCCTTGTTCACCTTGGGGACTTCCTTGGCTCTCATGGACTCTATTTATGGACTCAAGCAATTGGGCCAGGGAAGGCTATTTAAATTACAACGGACCAGGATCACATTGGTAAAAAGGAACTTAAGTTGTCCTTTATCTCTTTGAGATTTTCCCGAATCACCCGACAGATGTGAAAATCCAATTCTGATCTTTCATGGCCTGTTGGTTTCTTTGCTCGGAGAGGAGAAGGAGGACGCTCTACAACAATGCCCTGTGGAGATGGTACTTCGATACCGAGGGGGAGGAAAGTCTCTCACCAACTTCACCCCGATAGATGCAAACCATTTTCAGGGCTCGTTCGATGCATGTCCTTTACAGGACGTCGCAGTCATCCCCGGCATTTCTTGTTATTTATGATTTGCTAGGCAATTTTTACGTTCAGTAGTATACCATTGCTTTCTGAGCGATCAAACCACCGAAATCAACGCAAGGCGGCCTGCTTCCAAATCGTCTGCGGCTGATTCCGAATCCTCGATTGTGTATGTCAGGGAATTTACTGCCTCTAAATCACAGCGCCGGCTTTTCAGTACTCGTGCCACCTTAATATCCTGTTCATTCCCTCTTGGTTACAGCTGGGATTGTTGTTTCGGATAATGGCGTTTTTATTTGCCTATTCACGTTTTTACAGCAAATATGATACTCATATTGTGCTCATCACATTCTTAATGTTAATGTGTAGTGTTATATGTAAGTCATTTCGCATGGTATAAGTTATATAATCCAGCTACTTCGTTGATTTGCCACAGAGACTGATAGTTAGAAACTCGATACGTGAACACAGATACATTTCGTGTGTTATACATGACTGCAGCAATATGTCAGTAGCTTCAAGATCCCAAATAAGCACGAACGCAATTAGCACTACACGCATGTTTACAATAGATACCTACCAACATAATAGATTAAGTGCCAAAAAAGAAAACGGAGGTTGGACCTGATAAAATTGGATGGCGGAAAATAGGAAGTAGGGGTGTGTCACAGGTATGACTTAAAAGTTGTTAATATGGTAGCAGACATGTTGTATTATATATCAAATTAAAGGGTTTCAAAAGGAAAACTACTGTATATAAGCCCATGACAGATACGGGAATTCGCCTCAGACGATTAATCATCCTATGACACTAGATCAGTTAAACGATTTAATTAAACACATGAAACCCTCGGTAGCTGTAATGTGGGCAGGTTATTGTCTTGGTGAAACTTGGTGAAACTGCACAAGTATGAACCTATCCACAACATAATATTTATAGGCCGTGTTGCATGTTGGTATACACAAACTGGGATCCTCGCAGGTGATACGGCGTTCATTTACTGGCACTGCCCGTGCAAAATTTCGAGTTAAAAATCTACCCAAAGTATTTGAGAATCCTCGCCGGTGCTACGGAGTTCGTGCACTGAGCTGAGTTTCTCCTGACTCAGGCTTAAGTTAGGAGTAGAACGGAGCACAAATGGGTTACACCCGTGTGGCGTGATGTTGATTAATCGACTAAACTAAACTATGAATATATAATCCCATGGCAGATACTGCCAGTGGGGTGTGAAGTGTTGCGTCTTCACATATTTAGGACTCTGAATAATGATGTGAGGAAGCCAGCTTCATTTCTCATAGTCTTGTCTTCCTAGATGATTGACACGACATTTGTGAAAATTATCCTACGCCTGTTTTATGAAGCTCGGTTGCCCCTAGAGCCGTATTCGTGGAAAATAAATAATACTACTTTAAAACAGCCTTTATAATTGCTAAAGTGTGTCCTCAACCACAGAACTATCTCCTTATTATCGTCGCCATTAAAACCATTAGAAAAGCACATTCAAAATGCAACACTATAGCATTAAATTCACAACAGGCTTAAGGTTGACAGGCAGTCAGGGTTTACACCAAAATAACATTACCCTATCCTTTAACCAATATGATGGAAACTGGCATCAACATATAAACAACGATAATATACGTCGAACAGTACTTGTAGACTTTAGAAAAGCATTTAATGTGATTAAAAACAATACCATTATAATTAATATGCACTCAACGTATCCAGAAGAGATAAAATCGGAAACGATAAACTCAGGAATAAAGCAGGGGTTATAGCAGTGCTAGATTTAATTAGAAAACAGCAAATTGAATGGTTCGGCCATATAACTAGGCTACCAACTAACAGTATACCACAACAAGCAATGATGTCCAGCCCAAATGGAACTATAAGAGGCCAACCATGTAAGCGGTGGACAGAGGAATAACAGAGTTCTTGGGAATCACGATATGTGAAACCCACAAATGGCACTCTCCCGTTGTTTATGCTTCACCTCGACACCGCAAGGTACAAGATGAGGTTACCCAAGAGTTGAACGCCGGACCAAAGCAATGGTAAGTATCCTAACATTCGTATAAAAACTGATCGCACACAAGTTAGATCTATGCAAACAAATACAGACGGATTGAGCACATGCTTACAAATACATCGTCACAAAGAAAAGCGAATGTTGCATACATTAATGTTCCCCATTTGACAGCGACATTTCCGCACGTACGGCAATAAAACCTTCATTACATGTAACACAAAAGCATACAGGAGGCCACCACTACCACTTGTTAGTGTTGCGCGTGGAAGTGAGAACTGTGTGAGCCTCACACAGAAAATGCAAACAAACATTTATGGACAATACGTGCCTGTCATTATTGCTCCAGCTGTTACCTAAACCCCCATATTACTTCACTGATCAAGTGAAACACGGGAATGGGAAACAGGGGTTTAGGGTCAAGAGAGAGTTAAAACTCGCGTTTATGAGCATCAATTGTCGACGCAAGAGGATACTCAAAAGTTCATCTAGTATTTTTTAAACCTAGAACTACCATGGGGTGCAAATTGACCCCAGTGTCAACTTTCGCTTTCTCTACTTTTCTTAAATTTGCTTTAATATGTGCATTAAGACTGTTTAGTTTTAATTATTTTAAGTGGTGGGGTCCGTATGGACAACATTGGTAACCAGTGTTACTTTTTTTTTTTTTAAACCTGGTAGGTCTAGGGTTAAATAGTTCGTTATTAATTAGTTAATTGAAATATTTTTGTCACCTGAAACACCACGAAACTTTGGATAGAACAATAATGAAGGGGTATATGCCGGTAAGAGAAGAAGAGGAAGACCAAAGAGAAGATGGGTGCAGGATGTGGCGGATGATCTCCAGATGGGTGTATCGGACGCGGGACATCTTGCTTATGATTGAGAAGTTGTCCGGAAGGTTGTTATGGGAGCGAGGTTCTGCAAAGGACATGCTACTGAATGAATGAATCTAGGATTATATAGTTAGTTTTTAGTTAGTTAATTAGTTACTAAAAAATTCAGGTAGTTCTAAGGTTAAACACCAATCTCGGTCTGAGAGGCGGTTGGTTATGCAGTGCTAACCCCATATTTATATAGATCAATCGGCACTCGATAGGCGACGTGGTCAATATCTTTATTTCCAGACCGTTTCCTGGTGCACATTCTAGGCTGGGTAGACTAAGGAGCCCAGAACGGTTGTTAGGAAATGAGAACAGGAAAACTTGACCGCCGGGTGGGCAAGCAAGCGCACTAGCGACAGCGCTACCTCAACTTACTAAAGGATCCTCTCTTTGCGTCCCAGGAGCGCAGAACATACGCGAATCCATAATCAATACACTTTGCGAACAGTCAGTAAGCCTACACTCCACTATAAGCAGACAGACAGACAGACAGACAGACAGACAGACAGACAGACAGACAGACAGACAGACAGACAGACAGACAGACAGACAGACAGACAGACAGACAGACAGACAGACAGACAGACAGACAGACAGACAGACAGACAGACAAAAACGCTTCGCGCGCGGGAACACACCCATACGTTAACAGCTTTTTTCACGCTAATCGGCTTTGGTATGGATTTCTGTGGGTAAAAACTATTGATATTAGTTATTTAAAGCTATAAAATCAAACGCAAAGCTAAATACGAAAAGTACTGGGGTCAGTATTAAGCCTACCTTTACATTCCCAAATAAAACTCCCGTACTATGTGGTTTCTTTAGCCGAGGAGTTAAACGACATTCTCCGTAATCCCGTTTATCCACGTAGGGTTTCGCAGCGCGCGAAAACTGGTGGCGGTTCTCGCAGCGTTGGTGACTTACGGGATAAGTAAGCCGGCAGCTCAGAAAGCAACGGCAAAATACTTAGCGCAATCTTGCCAAGAAATCATCAACAGTGGTAAAATGTTGGTGTTGACAGCGATGTCCTGTAAAGGATATGCCCCCCCCCCCCCCAAAAAAAAAAAAAAAAAACTATGTGTTAGATAGACCCTACTGCTATAATGTCACGGACAATAATCAAGTTATCACCGGGTACTGGAGGTCCGGCCACTGCAACGGTAACCAAGTGCAACCATCTCTGGGAATGGTTGGTATGTTGATTGGTTGCTAGGTCGTTAGGAGAATGGGTTCTAACTCTGAGTTCGATATGAAGACGTTAAGTTACTTTAAGCCTAGAAAAAACAATGCCTCATACTATCAGGAAAGGGGGGGGGGGGTTGAGGCTTCTTTCTCTTCCCAACTTGGTACAAAGTACCACTTCCACGAGAACTGTGTTACAGATCTCTCCTGCCCGTCTCAACCTGCGTGTTGTATAATATTAGTACCCTCACCTTGTACGATGGATAGCTGCAGTTCTGCTCCAAAGGAAGATGGTGCTAAGATGCGGGGTTGGTCTTCTGAGCCGATAACGGTATGTCCAGGATTGCCGCAGGGTTCACCGCTGTCACCAGTACTATTCAACGTGTATACGGTGCAGATCACTGAACAACAGTTGGACGGGAGGGGTAGGACTCTGTCATTCGTTGACGACATCCTCGTGTATCGACAGGGTCGAGATAGACAGGCGGTTGCCAATGATATGCAGGGCGAACTAGATCGAATTTCCTCATGGTGTGCTGATGCCGAAGCCCTTGTCAACTCTGCAAATGCAACGGTTACATGGTTCTCACTAAACAACCATATTGTGAAAACAGACCTGCCGGCAGTAAGAATGGATGGGAGCAGTTTGAGTAGAACCCAGTCAATGACATATCTTGGCGTGAGGCTTGATCGTAGCCTGTCCTTCAGAGATCATGTCGATTATGTCATAACGAAGGCTCGAAAAGGTTTGTCAGCAATGAGAGTTATGGCGACTGCCAATATCGAGCAAAGACTGCTAATACTTCTGTTCCAAGGACTTGTACTTTCACGCTTCGAGTATGCCCTGGCCATCCTCACTGTCAGCCCTACACAGATTGGAAGACTCGAAAAGGTACAAAACGAAGCCATGCGCATCATTTTGGGCTGCACGAGAGACACCAGCTGTGTAGCAATGAGATACCTCCTTGACTTCCCGACAATGGAACACAGAATCAAGATCTGGAGAGCTCGTGCATACTTAAAAATAAGTGCAGATGAGCAGCACCCTCTGCATGACGCTTTATTCAGAGAAAAGGGTGACAGGCTAAAGAGGGGCAAATCATGGATGGGTCGGGCGGAAGATGTCGTCAGACAGGTCTGCAGTCTTACCAGTATCAACCCCGGCAAGGAATGGGTGCCGGTGCCTCCAGCCTTTAAGTGCACTTTCTCCTGCATTATCACACTCGACAGACGGTGCAGAGAGCAGAACCCTGCCGCTGTCAATGCAGAGGTTAACGCGCTCATCTATGAACACTCAGATAGCCCCGAAGTGCTCATCTATACAGATGGATCTGTTGTAAAGCAGCAGAGAAGTGCGTGGGCATTTACAGCCCGTTCAGCGAGCCGAACCGTTCAAGAATCCAGTGGTGCCCACTCTATGACCACGAGCAGCATGACGATGGAGGTGATGGCAGTTACACAGGCTTTCATATGGCTGGAATCACAGCATTATACCAACGTGTGTGTACTAAGTGATTCAATGAGCATGATTCAGAAGGTCGAAGCTGGATCTGTACGTAGACAGTGGACTGAATCGCTGCGGAAGTCTGTTGTCCGTAAAGTCACCTTCATTTTCGTCCCGGGACATGCGGGAGTCGAGGGAAATGAACGAGCTGACAAACTGGCTGGCTCTGCACCCCCTGTAGATGGCCAGCCCATGGATCGTGCCGATGTTATTAACGTCCTTAAAGGTTTGGCGAGAACAGAGGACTTTGACGTCAGTGAGTCCACATCGCTGTCCAGGATGAAAGACCTGGGAGTAAGAATCGGCACAGCCAGACGCGAGAGGTGCATCGGGAAAACAAAGTGCCTCGTCAACCAACACAGAACTGGCACTGTTAGCCACCGGACGCTGATGCATATGCTGGGGGGAGGATCTGAGCACCTATGGACATGTCCGGAGTGCAACGAAGATACCCCAACTGATAACTGATAACTGACCCCAGTATCACATGTGCGGAGAGGCGTTACTATCCACGGAGCGTTATCCAGACTAGGACCCAGTCTATTGATAGGCGGCACCACGGAGAGGTGCTGGCATCTCTTGGTCAATGTTAAGTCGCGGTATTAGCCCAATGTATGCAGGACAGATCACATCCCAAAATATGCAGGACAGATAACACACAGAAATGTGCTGGACAGATAACATTCATACATGTACAGGACAGACTGTCATATGTCCACACACACACACACAACTGTCATCTACTGCCTATAGTACCTTGCGGTGCAGGTCTTGAGTCTGAGTAATTAAGACCAGCTCGCTAGTGTGGTCGCCGCCAACTGTGCAGGTTAGAGTTTTCTATTTGTCCCCAACAGAAAAAAAAAATCCACACCTTACCGAGGATTCGAACCCGGGTCTTCCGAAAGAGAACCCGACAAATTGACCGCTCCTCTAATGACAGACAATACCCAGAAATGTGCGGAACAGATAACATTCCGAAATATGCGAGACAAATAACACTCAGAAATGTGCCGGACAGATCACACTCAGAAATGTGCTGGATGGATCACACACAGAAATGTGCTGGATAGATCACACACAGAAATGTGCTGGATAGATCACACACAGAAATGTGCTGGACAGATCACACTCGGAAATGTACCAAACATATCACACTCAGAAATGTGTGGGGCAGAAGACATTCAGAAATTTGCGGGACAGATCACACTCAGAAATGTGAAGGACAGATCACATTAAAACATGCGCATGAAAAATCCAACAGAGACTGAAATGCTGACCGAAGGACACTTGTGGTAGCAAACCATACTGAGTGAAGCGAGAACTGGCTGCCAGCTGATCGGCTATTTGACACGATAAGGCATGGCGAGTTTACACCAACAGGGTATATTTTAGAAACAGTTCACAGACATGAATGAGACGCAGAGGTGTTTCCAAGGCACCAGGGCTGGGCTCTATACTGGCCAAGACCTATTGACGCGTCCTCGCCGAGCGTCCTGGGCAACAAGTCCCTTCGGGGTCCTGGCTAACGTCAGTAGGATCGTTGATTCCTCCGAAGTCGGAGAGTGTCTGCCTGCACGGCGAGGAACCACCAGTCTGCACACCAATAAGCCAGACATGGGACAACGGATACTCACGCAAACCTCAGGTCCTGTATGACATCACACTGATGTTGGACAACAGGATGTCGTCATCCGACATACAGGACTTCACGATGGAGATCACAGCCAGCGAACACAAGCAAGCAAGCAACAGGCATGAATAAAAGGTGCACACTCGCTAGTGTATAATGCATCTAGTCCAGTAGCAGGAACTTGCTGTGGGTTGTGAAGTGTTAGGGCCACCACATTTTGTTTCTAACACGTTTCAATTTTGAGCCAGCGCACGAGGTTATAAGAAGAAAGAAACGTCCTGACAGATTTGTGGGTTTGGCTGCTGTAGTGAGCGGACGAGCAATGGACCAGGCTGATATCCTGAACACCCTCCGGGAGACATGACGAGTAAATGACTCAAAGGATGGATGTGATATAAAAAAAAATGTTTGCATATCCTTTACAGGACATCGCTGTCAACATCAGCATCTTTCAGCTGATTGTTGATTTCTTGGCAAGATTTCGCTCAGTAGTTTGCCATTGCTTTCTGAGCGGCCGGCTCACATACCCAGTAAGTTACCGACGCGATTCGAACTACTGCTGATTCTCACCGTCGTCACGTTACTTACGAGTATACGAGATTACGAAGTAAAATCGCTAACCTCTAGGCCAGGAAGCCGGCTATAGAGGAAATACAGAACTATATTTTGTGAATAAACGCCTGTGGTTCTGCGTATTCGATCATAGTAGTGTACAGTTTCAGATCATTAAGCCGATTTTAGAAGCTTTTTTTTCCATATCCTTTTACAGGACATCGCTGTCAGCACCAGCATCTTTCAGTTGATTGTTGATCTCTTGGCAAGATTACGCTCAGTAGTTTGCCATTGCTTTCTGAGCGGCCGGCTCATTATCCCGCAAGTCACCAGCGCGGGTAGAAACGCTTCCAATTCTCGCGCGCTGCGAGACCTTGCGTGGATAAACGGGATTACGGAGAAAGTCGTGTAACTCCTCAGCCAGAGAGACCGGCGAGCAAGGTATAAGGGAAAGAAATTAATATCTAGCTGGCTTGGTCATATGGCATCATCCGGACAAAACCGTGACCTGATCTGATGGTCTGATGATCATGTGAGGTAGCGAACCACGTCAGCTGACTCTTGTCGGTATATTACTTGGTGATGAAGAGTGTCATCTTCCCCAATTTTCTCTGCAGATACATGCACAGTTAGTTACATGGCCAGAGAGCATTTAACGAAAGGTGGCTTGAGATATTGCTGTTTTACCGCTTTCACTCTTGTCTGCCAATCTCTCTCACTGTCGTCTCTCCATTTATCTCTCCCCTCTCTCTCTCTTTCACGCACGCACGCGCACGCACGCGCACACACACACACGCACACACACACACTGCCTCTCTGTCTCCTTTCCACCGTCCCAACGATATCGGTGTGAAGCTGTACTCATAGCCCCGCCCTTTTCTGCCATTATAATGAGTTTAGATCAGTGGTTCCCAAGCTTTTCAAGCAGAGAGCCATATCTACTATTTTCGGTAGTTAAGCGGGCCACAACGTTATAAAATTATAAAAGTCGTGCAATATCATTCTTATCTTTCTTAACTTTCGTCAACAAAATTCTAAAACTTTAAAGGCAGTCAGTGTCAATACTACACTGCGGTCATTTTTTTTTTTTTTTTTGGGGTTTAAAATCAAAAGTTCATTTAACAATAAATTTTAAATCAGTTTCGAACATCGCTATTATTGTAATTAATTTATAATTGTAACTGTTCTTCAAAACCAGTTACTTAAGTTAAGATGCCAGTTTATCAATAACTGGGTACAAATCTGTCGTGCCCAAAGTCATAAGCGCAGCTAGGTTACTGTCGGTGAGTCTGGAACGTTGCTTGTATTTTTTTTTAACAGTCATTGCGGAAAATGACTGCTCGCATCTGTAAGTCAAACCAAAACGACAAATATATCTCTGCGTGAATGAACGGTGTTCAAATTATTAGACAGGCAAAAGTCGCCAGAATGGAATCATATGATCAGCTAAAGGTGAAGCAAAAAAAAATACCTTGCTCATTTTCCATCAGCTTTGCCATTACATTTTGAAATGAATTTTGCCTCCGTGGCGAAGGTGTAACGGCCGCGGTTCGTGACCCCACATACCCGCGTTCAAAACACAGCTACGAGCGATTTGGCAGCAGACCGCATTGCGATTTAGTTTTTAACGAAATGGTATGGGTGCTGTCGTTTGAAAGCAATAGTAAACTACTGAGCTTAAACTTGCCAAGGCATCAACAACAGCAAAACATGGTGTTGGCTGCAAACGTCCTGTAAAGGATATGCAACTAACTTTTTTAACTTAACACGTCTAATTTATCTAATCAATTTACGATTTTTATCTGTTTCTTGAAGTACACAGATATTCATTTTGAATTATCACAAATGGCACAAATAACTATGGATAAGTTGTCGTTTTGCCTATTTAAAACAAAATTGAAACAATTTATGTAGTTGGGAATTATGGACTGGGAACAAGAAATGATAGAGAAAATAGATAATTTAATACTGTGGAGAAAATCGGCTCATCATTTGTAGCACAATGTTAAAAGAAAATCCAAGTAGACTACTACTTAGAATAGATCTGATGATAGCAGAAATGAGACAGATATTATAATGATCAGAGAAATATTTGGAACCGTGTCGCATGTTCAAAAACATATGCAAAAGGTGATGTAAACTGAGACCACAAAGCTGTATTAATAACACAGTAATGTAAAATTAACAGGTTTAGGACTAAAGTTGCATACAGAATTTTCATTGATATATCCGCACTACAAGAAACCCATTAAGACAGTAACAAATTTCTTATCTAGGTGAAAAATAACTAAGTAAACCTAATAATGAAGTTCATGGAAAAATAAAGACAACAAAAGAATTTACATAAGCCATAAACAATATGTTGCACGATTTATTTAATGACATATTTCGCTGCATCTCGTCAGGTGCATACTGTAGTTATATATATATATATATATATAATATATATATATATATATATATATATATATATATATTATATATATATATATATATATAATATATATATATATAAATGAATAATATTAGGGGCGTTTATTTAAAACCCGTTCCAATGGCTTTATTAGAAAGGCATGAAAGAAACATTAAGAGGTGTGGTAGAATTAAACAAAGCATTCATTTTGAATGAATTGTGCACCATGAGTTGGTCAGAACAAGTCGCCGTAGGCATTCATGCAAGCATCTCACTGCCTAAGTAGGCGGCGAATGCCGTCTGCAAAAAAGGATTGTGGTTGCTTTACGTCTGCATCTGTGTGAAATCGTTGCCCCTTGAGAGCTTTTATAAGAGTTCCGAACAAATGAAAATCACATGGTGACAAATCAGGACTATAGGCTGGATGTTGCAGAATTTCCCACTTCTTCCTTGCTAATGCTTCCTGCACAATCTTTGCGACATGTGGACGAGTATTATCGTGCAACAAAATCACACCACGAGAAAGCATTCCGGGTCGTTTATTCTTGATGGCTTTCTGCAGCTTGTCAAGTGTTTGCAAGTAGTGGGTCGAGTTGATGTTGATACCAGGTTCTTTAAAGTCGGCCAACAATAGCCTTTCATGGTCAAAAAATACGCTCAGCATAACCTTACCAGCGGAAACCTGTAACTTGAATTTTTTTGGCTTTTGGTGATTCAGCATGCTTCCATTGCATACTCTCTCTTTTGCTGCTCGGCTCAAAGTGGTGACACCATGATTCATCGCCTGCCACTATGCGGAAGAGAAATGCATCACCCTCCACTCTGTACCGCAGCAAGTGGTTCAAACACCATCCCATACGTTTCTCTCTTTGGTGGTCGGTCAACATTCGTGGTACCCAATGTGAATACACCTTCCGATATTGCAGTTTCTTATGAACGACCTTTCGAACTGTCCCAATTGACACATCAAATTCTTTCGTATTCGACATCGGTTCATCTGTACTGTTGCATAAATGTTGGCGATGTTTTTTTGTTTTTTTCTGTTGCAACAGTATGTGCTTGACCCGGCCGTCGAAGATCTGTCGTGAACTGACGTCCTTTCCGAAACATTCGTGCCCACGTCTGTCACTGCTGTCTTCGAAACACATTTGTTACCGTACGCTGCCTGCACTCTTCGATGAATGTCCATTGGTCGACATCCTTTCAAATGAAAGAAACTAAATCACCGCTCTTTGAGCTTCTTTGGGCTGGATTTTGGATCAACCCGGCCATTTTCTCAACGGTCAGAAACAGAACCTACGCATCATGGGACGATAAGCACATGCTCTATTATTCATTGGTCAGTACTTATCACATGACTATGACATGATCATGTTCAACGTACGCAATTACGCGCGGTGCGGCACGAACGGATTTCAAATGAACTCCCTTCATAATTATGAAGTTAATATTTAATCAAGTTATTCAAGGGGAAAACATACTAAGCAATTAAAATATACAAACATAGCATGTGGAGTATGCAAAAACTATGATTTCAATAACAATAGTCCCAAAAACTTACATCAAAAGAAAGGCTGAAACAGCTTTCATATGCGGTATTCGCGGAGAATACTTGTTCGTAATCCCACATACCACGTTCAAAACACAGCTGCGGGCGATCTGGATGCAGATCGCCTTGCGTTGGTTTTTTTTTTATAAAATGGCTATGGGTAACGGTAAAAAAAAGCGGTGGCAGAAATCAATGGCAAACTGCTGAACGAGAAGCCAAAATCACAAGCAGCCAAAAAAAAATGATAGGGTTGACTGCTACATCTTGTAAAGGCTATGCAACTAATTTTAACTTGGTATTAAATGAAATAAATGGCAAGATAAAACCACAAATACTAAAATATTGAACAGATCGGGCTGTGTAAAGATCAAACATGGAATAAAGACAACGGTGCAAATTATTGCAGATAGGTCACTCACTTAAGTGTGTGAGATGTCAGATGGTGCATGATTGTGGAAATGACCATGTGTTTCACATGCATCCATTGTGGACGAACATTTACAGCGCGAATTGGTCTAATCAGTTACATTCACTACCACCATGGGTTGTTATTATGCCTTTTGTATGTAACAAACTATCGTCTGTCAAGACAGCAATTGCCAGTGGTACCAAGTAAAACAATTGCAGTGAATGGAAAGGCGTTTAAACAAGTTAATAGTTTGTTTTTTAACCTAATCTGACAGAGAATAAGAATGACTTTCAACAATATGAACCAGTGTCCAACATCTAAATAATTGCGTTAGCAATGAAAATTAAGAGTAGCCATTACTGTATGGTGTAGAAATATGGACACTGAATAAACAATGTCAGGGCAAGATTGGCCATTTCTAAATGTGGTATACAAACGAATAGGCGGATTATCATGGCAGGAGAATAAAACCACCAACACAAGTAGCCCAGACCGCAATAAACATTACTGAATTATATAAAAGTGAGACAGTTAAAGTGCATCGGAAACATAAAGAGACAGTTCCTATTTAAAGGTTGTGCGGGTGAGAACAGTGGAAGCAAAACATGACGAGGAAGACAACGTTGCATATGGTAAGAGATAAGCTGGTAGAAGCCTTTATGCGTGCACAGTGAAGACGCAGAACAGGAAGTTTGCAGACTCATTCCAGCCAACCTTCTATGAGAAGACGGCAGTCAATGGTGATAGCGGGCGCGATAGTGAAGTTGACAGCCAACTGCGCTGACAAAGTCATCAGCGCGGCGGGACGAGGGCTCGACGCCTGGGCTCCTCGCCTGTAATAGTGAAGAAAAAATCTGGCCCAACTATTTCTCCGTGCAATCAGGCCAACAAAATGTGATGACGCAATCCCACCAAAGACCCGTAGTAGGAGTCTACTTCGAGACGTGATGTGTTGTCGTGTAAGGATGATGATGAAACACTCGTGTAGAAAGGCTCACGAATTCACGAATATTCTATAATGCAATATGACTGTTATCAGTGAATAATCATTACCATGCCCGTGTGTTTCCGGGGCCCATACGGGGAAGCATAGAATAGTAACACTGTTGCCTACCATGCACGTCGTAAGAGGCGACTAAGGTGGCTATGGTTCCGTCGCCCTGCTACTGAGTGAGTGCGTGGCGCGACACTGTGAGCTGTGAATTTCGCGTGGAATGCTTTTGCATCTGTCCGTTGTTGTTTTTAGCGTGAACTGCATGTTCGAAACGATGACGGCCGGCTGCTGCTGGATTGACTGGTTTGCTTTTTCGGTTCACGAGTGCATTTTTCAGGAGACTCTGGGAGTCGTCGCTGTAGCTACAGAGTTCGTGCTTTGTGCGGCGCTTTTCGGTGGGTCGCTCTGCGGAAAGAGACCGAGCCATATGGGATAAAACCCGGATCAATGAAGTCTTTCTGGTGACTGCCGTTTCCATCGACGATAAACTGTATTTTTCGTGGAGGATTTTTGTGTTCGCATTCTGGTGGCGGCATTATGCACAGTGTACCTGTGCGGGATGCTGGCTTGCCGACAGTCCTGTCTATTCCATTGTTCACATGGGGCAGTGAGGAGCATTTTGTGTGATATTCACTGGCACAGGAACGGAGCAATATGGGGACAACCCGTTGCCATGAAGTTGGAACCGCGACTTACTAACTAACTAATCATTACCAAGTGGATATATAGCTGGTAAATAGCTTGAGGGATGTGAACGCAATTTAACATTCCCGACCGACAGACCGATTTCGAAATCAGCCACAGGCGATTTGGAAACACCGCTTTGCGTTGTATTTCGCAATGGTATGAGCCAGGTTTTTTAGACAGCAAAGGCAACTAATGAACATAAAATTGCCATAGAAAATCACAAAGAGCCAAAAATGCTGGGGTTAACTGCTACGTTCTGCAGAGGACATGCAACAAACTATGTGTGTGTGTGTGTGCGTGCGTGCGCGCGTGGCTGTCAAGGAGAAAGGAGAAAGGTGAGAGAGAGAGAGAGAGAGAGAGAGAGAGAGAGAGAGAGAGAGAGAGAGAGAGAGAGAGAGAGAGAGAAGAGAGAGAGCTTGAGCTTATTCCCAAATGCAACCCAAAGCTTTCCTCTTTGCCTGCAACAAGGCAGCTAAGTCATTACTCTCGTCATTCCGTTATGAGATACAGTAACGAGTAGAACTAAAACCCGGTTCCTACTTACCACTGAAATACCAATTTTTATCACAAACATAACCAGCACATTCCGACGATTATGCTAAAACCATCAGCTGTACGTACCATTATAAATTACATCATCGCCATTCTGAAAAGTTATAAAATCCCTCCAACAGGAATCTCCAACACAGCAGTCACTATGATTCAACGAAAACCTCGGTGTAAGCGGGTAACCATCGTCCTAGTCACAGTTTCTAGTTCCTTTGATATGGCATAGGCGCGTTCCGTGTTCCATGATACGATAAATATATTCATGTAATTCAGCCAGCGGAATAGGATCTACACGTGTGTCACCTCTGGCTTTGGCAGAAACTGTCAACAGGTAAAGGGGCCCTTGGATATTTTATGCCAAAGTACCGACTGACACGGACACCACAACGCAGGAGCACAGGACGGCTTCAAGATAACGGCCAATCCGAAATAGTTCAGCACACGGGCCCGCCACTAATCAAATGATCGAGTGTGTACAACACTTTGTTGAGAGATATGCTGCACCAAACTACACTGAAGTCGAGAATGTTTGTCAAATACTACTAGCCACTTCAGCCAAGTACTAACACAAGCCTCAGTGGCGGAGTGATGACATTAAACACAAGCCTCGGTGGCGGAGTGATGACACTAAACACAAGCCTCGGCCGTTACTAAGAGCTTACGGTGTCTGCCTCATGCTCAAATATTAGCGGGTTCGATCCCAGTACACGGTCGGGAATGTTTTCAATAACCGTTGGCATCTAATGATACCGACCGGCAGCTCTGTGGCGAAGGGATCATGGAAGCAGTTCGTAATCCCGCATACCGCGTTCGAAAGACAGTGGGTTATTTGACAGCAGATCGCCTTGCGTTGGTTTCTTACGAAATGGTATGGGTGCCGGTCGTTCAGAAAGCAATGGCAAACTACTGAACGTAAACTTTCCAAGATATCACAAACAGGAAAAACTGCTGGGGTCGGCTGTGACATTCTGTAAAGGATATGCAACTATCCAATGATATCACCCGGCTCCTTGATCTCCTGGCGGATAGCTAGCCTTCTTGGATAAGGGCCAAAAATACGAGCTGCCTTGTGAAAGTTGTGCATGTTAATCATCCCACGGCAGGTGACAATCGCAAAGAAGAATCGTAAGGCCCACAACTGCCCTGGCAAAATTGTTAGAAAAGAAAACCTACCCACGGGTATCTTGGATGGAGGTTTTTCAAATGGAGGCAAACCGTATACAATTGCGTGCCGAAGTTGCACACACTGACCTCTGAGGCGCGTGACTAGATATGACAAATGAGTAACGAAGAAGCAGGAGAAGAGGTCATACGTGAAGTAACAAGCATTTCACACCACAGACACACGAAACCAGTACAGCTGTCTCGTCGTGGAAAGTATTCGTTATATCCACGTGCGGGCCTGCCTACCTGCGTGTGCGACAGTCTATAATATAATATAATATTATATTATATATATATATATATATATATATATATATATATATATATATATATATATATATATATATATATATATATCTTATATATAAAAAAGGATGTGTGTGTGTGTGTGTGTGTGTGTGTGTGTGTGTGTGTGTCCTTTATGCGTTCCCGAACGGTCCATCCGATTGAATTAAATTTTCTACACGTCTTCCTCTCATTCCCGCGCTGCCAACTGTCATAGTTTTTTTTTCCTTCTTCCTCCTCCTCCCTCCTCCCCCTCCCTAAATACGTACGTAAATACATGATGATGATGATGATGATGATGATGATGATGATGATGATGATGATGATGATGATGATGATGATGATGAAAGAATCCCTGAACCACAACGCTAGGAAAAGCGAAGAAAATGGCGTGACTACACAGAATCGTCACACGGCAATGTAAATAACTACTCATCTTTTTATGTGTAAAGAAGTTATCTACAGTCATGTAGAAGGGAAGGACAATCAATGGAAGGACCGAAATCACAGAACCTAGACGAGTATGAATTGGGAATGGCGAACTCCCTCCTCCTCCTCCTCCTCCCTCCTCCTTCTCCCTCTTCCTCCTCTATCCTCCTCCTCCCCCTCCCCTCCCTCCTTCTCCCTCTTCCTTTCTCTTCCCTCTTCCATTCTCCTCCTCCTCCCTCTACCTCCTCCCCCTCCTCATTCTCCCTCTTCCTCCTCCCTCTTCTCCTCTCTCCTCCCTCCTCCTCCTTCTCCCTCCTCCTCCTCCTCCCTCTTCTTCCTCCTCCTTCTCCTCCTATCTCTTTCTCCTCCTCCTCCTACCGCCTCCCTTCTCCTCGCTCTTCCTCCTACTCCCTCCTCCTCCTCTTACCTCCTCCTCCCTCCTCATCCTCCCTCCTCCTCCCCCTCCTCATTCTCCCTCCTTCTCCCTCTGCCTCCTCCCTCCTCCTCCTTCCTCCTTCTCCCTCCTCCTCCTTCTCCCTCCTCCCTCTTCCTCCTCCTTCTTCCTCCTCCTCCCTCTTTCTACTCCTCTCCCCTCCTCCTCACTCTTCCTCCTACTCCCTCCTCCTTCCTCCATCTCCCTCCTCCTCCTCCCTCCTCCCTCTTCCTCCTCTTACCTCCTCCATCTCCCCTCATTCCTCCCTCCTCCTCCCTCCTCCTCCTCCCTCCACCTAATATGAATTAAATGATATGCTCCCCACCAGGGACTGGGCGAAGCCGGGCCGGGTCGTCTTTTTTGGGAACGGGAACGGGAGCAGGGGCCGAATATGAATTAAATGAGACGCTCCATTTACCCAAGTTAATTGTTGGTGGAAGATGTAAAAATCTTTCAAGTGCTCTTTCTAATAATAGACAGACAGACAGTAGATAGTCGGGAACGGGAACGGGAACTTATATGACTACTTATATGAATTAAATGAAATGCTCCCCACCAGGGACTGGGCGAAGCCTGGCCGGGTCAGACAGACAGACAGACAGACAGTCAGACAGACAGACATACAAGCAGACAGACAGACAGACAGACAGACAGATAGATCCCCGCCAGGGACTGGGCGAAGCCGGGCCGGGTCAGCTAGTGTGTGTGTGTGTATATATATATATATATTAGCAAAGGGCTTACGGATGCGATTCGTAAGTCCGCTTACCCGCGTTCGAAACATAGTTGCGACTGATCTGGCAGCAGACCGCGTTGCGCTGGGTTTTAACGAGTTGGTATCGGAGCCGGTCGTTCAAAAATCAATGGCAAACTACTGAACGTAACCTTGCCAAGACATCAACAAGAACAGTAAATTACTGGTGTTGGAAAGTGATCATTACTACATCATCCAAGGAGCCCTTAATTGTCTACGAAAATGTGGGGCTAGGATCGTTTACACAATGCACCACAAAGTGTGTAAAAAAAAAATAAAAGAGTCAGCTGTGTTACGTTACAAGTACTTTGCACAATTGTTATTGTTCTTCCTCGAGGATCCAGACAATAATGTCGGTGGCGTTGTGTCTGTTCGGCAGGGAGGCTTGCGAAATGTATGCCTTATATATAGACATACCCGACTACAACTCAGCATTGTTGTGAATAGGATCGGGTTCACTTGTTCTCATGAATCTGTACTTTCACGGGTGGGGAGTGGCTTAGGGATCACGACATCTCTTCTGCCTCGTGGTGACGTGGTTCGTTTCACGGTCTGAATTGTGTAGATTTTGCACAAAATATGAATCATCATCATAATCATCTACGGATGTGGGCGATCATGTTTCTCCATAGATTGCTATCTCCAACATCATGTATTAATTCGTGCGCTGACACGTTTCTGAATCATGAAAAAGTATGTTCAGTTGTCATAATATATTCTAGTTTGTGTCTTCTTATTGTGGCCAACAGATTATGACTCCTCTTTCTGATGTTTGTGATAAGTTGTCTTTGTTCTACTACTAGACATGTCCACCGAGTGGCAGATGGTGGAGTGGACCTCTAGATATTAAGGTTAGACGCGAATATGTTAAATAATGGCCGTGGACCGACACAGGCGGCGGTCATTGAAAGCGGCGAGTTAGTTGGTGGGCCAGCTATCTCTATAACATACCTCAAAATTGTGAATGATACGTATGTATATCGGCGGAAAAGTACAATACCTCCTCCCCTTTTTGTTTCCTCCTCATTCCCGCCCCCCCCCCACCCCGGCCTTTTATGTACCAGGGTGAAATACTTTGCGTCGCGGTCAAAATCCCTCGGCAGTTGGAAACAGAAAAGACCATGCCTAACAGGGCAAGCCTTAACTCATTCATTCATTCATTCTTTCAGTAGCATGTCCTTTGCAGAACCTAGCTCCCATAGCAACCTTCCGGAAAACTTCTCGATCACAAGCAAGATGTCCCGCGTCCGATACACCAATCTGGAGATAATCCGCCACATCCAGCACCCATCTTCTCCTTGGCCCTCCTTGTCCTCTCTTCCCAGGCATATACCCCTCCTTTATTGTTCTCTCCAAACCGTCGTGACTTCTCAAGTGACCAAAATATATCAATTTTCTTTGTTTTATCGTCTTTAACAGTCAACATCCAGCACCCATCTTCTCCTTGGCCCTCCTTGTCCTCTCTTCCCAGGCATATACCCCTCCTTTATTGTTCTCTCCAAACCGTCGTGACTTTTCAAGTGACCAAAATATATCAATTTTCTTTGTTTTATCGTCTTTAACAGTCAACCCTCTTCAATATTCAGCTCTTGAAGTATTGATGCATTTGTTCTTTTCTTTACCCAAGATATTCTTAGCTCCCCCGATGGTGTTTCCACCTTGTCGTGGTGGGGGAGCTTGAGTTTCTCAATGACCCTGAGAGCTATGCCGGCGGTAGCGTAGCTACCAGCAGGGCCTCCCAAGCCGGACAGGTCAAAGGGTAGAGAACAGACAAAGAGAAACACCCTGGTCCTCCAGGTTGGGGGTTGAAGCGTGGGGTTAACATCCCCACCTTTGTAAAAACCTTTCTTTGTTACGAAACAAATACATGAGCCTCGATATCGGACTGACTTATCTGGACAACGACCTTGGAACGTTAAAGGACTTTTGAGATTTGGAACATGGAATGTACGGACACTATATCGAGCTGGAGCGGCCGAAGAACTAACCCGGGAGCTGGTTGAATATCAAATGGATATCACAGCAATTCAAGAAATAAGGTGGCCAGGAGAGGGTACTTTAGAGCAAAATGGAATGATTATAATATATGGAGGAAACACCCAAAATAAACATGAATTAGGAACAGGATTTGTCATCAAAAAAGAGTTATGGGGGAACATTTTAAACTTTAAAGCTTTTAATGACAGGATTAGTAAATTACGAATAAAAGGTAAATGGAAAAATATAACTATGATTAATGTACATGCACCTACTGAAGAGAAAGAAGATGATATTAAAGAAGACTTTTATAATGATCTGGAAGATGTCATAGAAGAAACCCCCAAACAGGACATCCTGATTGTGCTGGGAGACTTCAATGCAAAAATAGGTAGAGAGCAAACTAATAAAAAAGTGGCCGGTATGGAAAGCCTACATACAACTTCAAATGATAATGGATGGAGAGTCATCAACCTGGCAGAAGCCAAAGGACTGCAGATTAGCAGTACCAGACTACAAAGAAAGGATATACACAAACAAACTTGGAAATCATGTGACAAGAGAACCTATAATCAAATAGATCACATTTTAATTAACAACAGAAATGCATCAAACATACAGCAAGTCAGAAGTTATAGAGGAGCTGAGTGCCACAGTGACCATTTCCTCGTTGGAGCAAAATTTAAAATAAAACTTAAGAGAGCTTTCTATACTAAATTACAAAGATTACACCCAACATATAACAGAGAAAAACTACAAGACATTACAGTCAAAGAGAAATTTACAGATGAAATAAAATGTAAACTTGAAACTTTTCAAAACCCTTTGGAGGAAAGCGTTGACCAAACTTGGTTGAACATCAAGAATACACTTCAATCTACCGCAGAAGAATGTCTCGGTGTGTCAACCACGCATAGAAAGAACAGATGGTTCAATCAAAAATGTGAAGAAGCAGTCACTAAGAAGAAGAATGCCAGACATGTATGGTTAAATGACATCAATAACATCCAAAAGGAAGAGCATTATAGAAATGAATGTAAAGAGGCTACAAAAATAGTCAGACAGCAGAAGCGAGAATATATGAGTAATATAATCAAAGATATGGAAACTAATCACCAGAAAAATGAATCCAGAAAGTTTTTTAAAGTACTGAAGTCAATGAAAATAGGGCACCAACAAAACACATATGGTTTAAAAGACAAAAATGGGAATATGATAAATACCAATGAAGAAATGTGCAACACATGGAAAGAATATTTTATTGAATTACTAAATTGTGAAGCTCCAAGTAACATTTTCCCACAGGAAGAGGTTCTAACATGCGAACCACAAATTGAAGAACCTACATTTGAAGAAATCCTATATGTAATCACACGACTTAAAAACAATAAGGCAACTGGGACTGATGGAATTGCTGCTGAATTTATAAAGGCAGGTGGCCATGCATTACATCTAAAGCTATACGAACTAATAATAAAAATCTGGAGGACAGAAGAATTACCCCATGACTGGAAAGAGTCATTATTGATACCTATCTTTAAGAAAGGAGACAAGTTCCAATGTGGAAATTATAGAGGAATATCACTACTGTCCACAAGCTATAAGATACTATCCGCAGTATTACTAAATAGACTAAAACCATATTCAGAAGACATATTAGGTGACTACCAGGCGGGTTTTAGACAAAACAGATCAACAATAGATCAGATATTTATCTTACGACAAATAGCCGAGAAACATTGGGAATATAAAAGAGATCTCCATAACATTTTGTGGATTTTAAAAAGGCTTATGATAGTGTCCATAGGAATAGTCTATGGAATGTTATGCAGGAATTTGGAATACCAAGGAAGTTAATTAACATGACCAAACTATGCATGGAAGATACTTATAATATAGTAACATATAAAGGCAGGAAATCAGACCCCTTCCAAATAACATCTGGCTTGAAACAGGGTGATGCACTATCGCCGCTACTCTTCAATCTGGCTCTAGAGAAAGTTGTAAGGAAGGTAAAGGAGGAATGTGATATTGGAGGAACATCCAAGCTGCTTGGTTATGCAGATGATATAGATATTATAGGGCAAAGTGAACAAAAGACATTAGAAATATTGACTCACTTAAAGGAAAAAGCCCAACAGATGGGGCTGGTTATCAACCAAGATAAGACAGAATATATGGTAATTTCAAGAGACGGAATGGCTAAAAACTCTGGCCACATACAAATAGATAATATGACCATTAAAAGAACGGAAACATACAAATACCTGGGTACAATCTTCAACTGCTCCAACATCATAAGGGAAGAAATACAAACTAGAATCAACTCTGGAAATAAGATATACTATGCACTACAACATCTACTAAAATCAAAGGCGCTATCTCGTAACACCAAAATCACAATATACAAAACACTGATCAGACCAGTTGTGCTGTATGGCTCTGAAACCTGGAGTACAACGAAAGGAGACGAAGCCTTGTTACAAACCTTTGAGAACAAAATTTTAAGACGCATCTTTGGACCCATTAGGGATACACAAAGTGGAGAGTGGAAAAGAAGAAGTAACAAAGACATTTATGATTTGTTTAAGTCCCCGCTAATCACTGGTATCATGAAGGCTAATAGACTACAATGGCTGGGGCATATAGAAAGAATGGAAGATAATAGGGAAACAAAACTCGCTTACACTCAGGAAATAAATGACCGTAGACCCCGAGGTAGACCAAGAAGGCGGTGGAGAGATAATATACATACAGACCTACAAGCACTTGGAATCAACGACTGGCAAGAGAAGGTCCACCAGAGAGACGAATGGAGACAGATTGTATTTGCAGCAAAGAACCTCAATGGCTCGGAATGCTGAAGAAGAAGAAGAAGATATTCTTAGAGCCCGTCTATAACATTTATGTTCAAAGGCGTTTATGCGCTGTTCAGCTTGTTTAGTAAGTGTTCAGGTCTCACAGGCGTATATTGCAATGGGAAAGATGCATGCTTTTAAAAATCTAATTTTTGTAGTTCTATCTGTTCCACTCCATAATTTATTCAGTTGTTTTAGTCTTTGAAGAACAACTGATAGTCGTCGTTTAATTTCTGTCATTGTCTCACCATTGTTTGTAATCAATGATCCAACATATTCGAAATTCTCCACCACCTCCAATCTTTCCTCATCAACATATATTTATTTCTCCATAGTAGTTGTATCTGTATGCATTATCTTTGTTTTTGCTATGTTAAGATATAAGTTGTGATTTTCACTATTTCTTTGGGTTGAGGTTACTAGATTTTCTATACCATTCTGTGATGTGGATAGTAATACTGTATCATCACCATATCGAATCTCTGGTATTTCATGACCACCGATATTTAGGGCGTGATATTGCTCCCTGGTTATATCATCTCTGCCATTTCTCATTATATTTTCGGCGTACAGGTTAAACAAATAGGGTGAGTTGTACTACATGTGATGGAAAGCCCGTATTCCTCATGATTTCCCAAAATTTCTGATGTTTTACACAGTCTAATGCCTTTGAATAATCCTCAAAATATGAGAATATGTTTACATTACATTCTCTGCACTTCTCTATTATTAAACGCATGTTGAGTATGTGATTTCTTGTTCCTCTTCCTTGTCTAAATCCAGCTTGAACCACGTTAATCTCTTCTTCCATTTTCTTTCGAAGCCTTCCCATTATGATGTTTAGTAGAATTTTACTTGACTGATCAGGGCAACTGTTCTATAGTTGATGCATAATTTCAGGTTGCCCTTTTTATGTATTGGAATGAAGATACTTCTCTTCCAATCTTTTGGCCATATACCATATCTTTTTACATAATGCGTGATAGATTTGTATGCTTTCTTCTCCTCCCGCTTTAATTAGTTCAGCTGGTACTGCAGTATTCCTGTCATCTTTCTAGAATTTGTCTAGATTCTGTTAAGGTATTTCCCAACTTGTCACAGATAACATTTAATTAAGGTTTAACACTCTTGTGTGATTCCAATGTTAACGTATGGATGTGAAAGTTGGAAATCAACGGTAGCTTTAGATAAAAAAAAAATTAGACAATTTTGAGAACAAATGTCTTAGAAGACTTCTAAACATCCACTGGACAGACTTCAGAACCAATTCGCAAATAAGACAAGAGACTAAGCAAGATACAGTATCCAATTTCATAAGAAGACGCCGTTGGAACTACATCGGCCATGTACTCAGAATGGACAAAACAAGACTCCCCTACCAAGCCCTCATATGGTCACCGGTAGGGAAAAGAAAACGGGGAAGACCAAGAGAGACCCTGCGTAGAACCATCATTAGAGAAGGCTCATTCAATGGCCAAGTAAATATCCAAGATCTACAACAGGTAGCAGCGAACCGCCAGGCATGGAGAGTCAGGACTTCTGCCCTATGCGCCGCCTTAGGCTCAAGAGGAAAGACTAACTAATTTCTTGTCAATAACTTCATTTCTTTGAACATTCCGTAATCTCTTCCATTCTTATGATATTGCTTTAATTTAATACAACAGTCTTGTATATACTGGTTTTTGTCATTTCTTGTGTTATTTCTTATTTCTCGTATTAAAGATTTATACTTCATCCTACTGTTATCGGTTTCTCCTTTCTTTTTCAGTTTCCTTTGTTGTTTTATTAATCCATGGCTTATGTTGCTTAGTCCGGGTCGAAATTAAATCTTTGGCTGCTGTTATCAAGATATCTCTAGCTTGCACTGCCAGTTCATCGAGTGTCATTTCCTCTTGTATAGACATCAAGACCCCAAAACGATTCCTCACTTCTACGTTGTATGCATCTGGTATTTTTGTGAGATCAAAACGAAGTGGCCTTGGTCCTCGGGTAAGCTTTTGAATTTTAATTTCAGATCTGCTTCTAATAACTGATGATATGTATCACAGTCTGCACTGCTTAGAATGTTTGCAGATGTTATGCTTGATCTCCATCTTCTTTGTATTAAAATATAATCTATCTGATTTTTTGGTAATACTGTCCGGGCACTTCCATGTGAGGAGTCTTTCTTAGGTGTTGTTTAAAAAGAGTGTTGGCTATCGTTAACTCATTTTCTGTGCAAAATTCAATTAATTTGTTACGTGCATCATTTCTATTTCCCAATCCAAAATTTCTTAAAACGTGTCTCTCATTTTCAGCTCTTCCTGTACCTATTTTTGCATTAAAATATCCCATTATTAACTGTTATATCATTATGACCAATTTTATTTAATGTTTCTTGCAGTGTGCTGTAAACATCTTCAATTTCGTCCTCCTCTGCTGTTGAAGCAGGTGCACATATCTGTATGAGAGAGAGAGAGAGAGAGAGAGAGAGAGGAGAGAGAGAGAGAGAGAGAGAGAGAGAGAGAGAGAGAGAGGAGAGAGAGAGAGAGAGAGAGAGAGGGCGGCGGGGAAGGTGTGTGTGTGTGTGTGGTTTTTTTTTTTTTTTTTTTTGGACGGCCTGTAATCGTGATAGTAAGTATTCTATCACTAAATGGGATATATCCCATTAAAGCTTTTGCAGTTGTTATATATAAACAAAATGCTGCTTCGCTCTGGCCCCCGACGTCTCTACCAGAATATATGAAAAGACTTTTTCATGTCCCTTGCCTCTCCAGCGATGTTCACTAATTCCTAAAATTTGAATATTTAATCTCAATCTCATCACATACTACTTTAAGATGTCCCTCATTTAGACTTTTCACATTGCAAGTTCATATTCTCATTTTGTTTCTTAGTCTGACACAGGGGATTTCCATGGTAACATAGTCGGGATTAATTCCGTCATCACGATTACTAGTTCTGGCCCCTGTATCACACTCTTCCCCAGTGTTATCTGAACTGCCTGGCCTGGGGTCTCGCTACCATATCTCTTTCTAATTATGTTTTCTGTCATGGTTGTGATGGTTTCTTGGCAAGTTTTGCAGAAGGTAGTTTGCCATTGCTTTCCTTCTGGGCAGTGACTGTGCTAATCGGTGGCTATAGTCATTGTCTCTACAGATGAGATAATTTGCCTATCGCTGCAGAGTGCAGACCATAACCAACAACAATATGTTGGCTTCTCTCACACTCCACCCACCACCTGCTTCCATGGCTTCACGTAACCTTGATTGAGGTTACGGGGGGGGGGGGGGGGGGGGGGGGCTAAACGGGTACTCCACCTTGCCCAAGGGTGTCCCGTGGACTAACGGAGAAAAGGAGGCGTCAGCCCAAACTACATTTCAAAATTAGAAAAGTAATAATATTTATGGCATGTGCGACTCTGATATACACAATACACACCTGCAACCTCACTAGTGCTACGGGACTCGTGCAATGTTCTGAAACTCCTTGTGTAATCTATGCAATGAGGCTGGAGTATTTAAAGAGTTAAATGTGTGCAATGAGAGTTGTTCTTTAACAAAACCACATCGTTCAGGCTGCAGTGATGTCTGTTTGCATAACCACCACTTGGAGCTGTCGTAGAGTTACGGTTAGCTCTGATGCGCTAAGCCTAACGGTAACAGTCAGTGTCAGCACCTTTACAGAACGACGCAGTCAACCCAGCATTTGTTGACTGTTTGTGATTTCTAGGCAAGTTTACGTTCAGTAGTTTGCCATTGCTTTCTGAACGACCGGCACTCCTAGCATTGTATGACGACAAGCGCTAGGCAGTCTGCTTCCAAATCGCCCATAGCTGTGCTTCGAACGCGACATGCGTTCGTTATCCATTCGCCAAAGCGAAGTGTGTATTAACCTAATGTATAATAACCGAGGTCGCCTCCCTGGCGAAGGGGTTAACGACTTTCTCCGTAATCTCGTATATCCACGTAGGGGAACACGGCTGCGCGAGATTCGGTAGCGGACTGCGTCGCTCTGGTAACTTACGGGCGTATGTGAGGATGTCGCTCTGAAAGCAATGGCAAACTACTGAGCATAATCTTGCCAAGACATTAACGGCAGCGGTAAAATACTGGTGTTGACAGCGATGTCCTGTAGATAGGATATGCGAAGAAAAACAAATAATAACCGAGGGAGTAGTCGTGGCATAGCTGTTAGTGCGGGTTCCTGTCAAGACAATGGTCCGGAATCATTACCTAGCAGAGGCAGGAATATTTTTTTATCCGGACTAGAACGGATCTGGAGCATCATAATGTGGGTGCCAGACATGTTACAGCAGTGGTTCTCAATAGGTGAGGAATCACCGCCCCCCCCCCCTCTCCCCAGCGGGGAATTTTAGAGTTTACAGGGGGGATTAAGATTATTTCAAGATCGCATTAATACAAGAACCGATTACTTGATACTGTTTTCCCCTCCGTACTTTACGGTTCTGATTCTTTTTCTTTCTTTTTTTCCGCGTTTCCATCCTGTTTCAGGATATTGCGGTCAACGTCAGCATCTTTCAGCTGTATGTTGATTCCTAGGCTAGATTACGCCACGACTTTCTGAGCGACCGGCTCCATACTCTCATAAGTTACTGGCACGACTCGAACCGCTTCCAATCCTCGTGCGCTCATGTCAAATACGAGAGTATTCGGGGTTACGGAGAAAGCTGCTAACTCCTAGCCCAAGGAGACCTGCTCTGTATTTCTTGCCCTTCTGAAATTCATTTTATAACGTAAGTAGACCCGCTAATCGCGTTTTATGCAGACGCCTAGACTTGTTCTAGTATGTGTTATTAAATTTAGCTTCCATTTTTACGTATACTATGTAGGGGCGGGGGGAGGTGACATTCTGAACATGGGGTGAAGGGTTGCATGGGCCAAAAGAGGTTGAGAACCACTGTGTTACAGAATCTACTGGGACAGAAAGGCCACGAGGAAGAGAACTGAACAACCCGCCTCATATGTCGTGGCTTAGAATATGTGAAAGTCCAACACTTCACACCTTAACGGCTGTATCTACTAAGAGACCACATTTACTTGTTATAGTACTGTAGTAGTATACCTCTTTCAGTCCTGAAGGACTATGTAGTTGTGCCGCTGGGGAGGTACCTCACAGCACCGCTGGTGACTGTATAGTCCAATGCGAGAGTGACAATCTCTGTCACAGTTTCCGCATCTGTAAGACGAGGCAGGTCCCGCAGTAAGTAACTGCTGCTTCCCGTGTTGTGTCACCTTTGTTACGCGGCGCTGACTCTTCAGGGCACAAGCCTGAGCAATGGAATTCGGAGAACCAGCTGTTGGTCGCCGATGTAACTTTTATAATAACCAACTGTAACAACAACATTTACCATTTAAGACAACGCAGTTCTGTTTACCCTTACCATCTGTGTCAATATGAGATGAATAACGTGCTTCTCACTTGCAACAATTAACAACAGCCTCGATCGTCGGTTGATATAAATTAGAAGTGAAATGTCCATAACGGTGTTAGTGCCGTGCAGTTTGACCTACTCAATCCATACAACACTGAATGAAACGGCAGCTTTATACGATAGGCCAGAACTACACTACACAACTCATGTCAACAGATGTGGATACTAAACTAACCACAAGAAGCCAATGCAACCGCTTTAATCTCAATAACAGGAATGCAAGAGGACAAGATTCTTCTATGAACACGAATGAAACCGGTTTTATGAAGAAAAAAAAAAAAACGCTTTAGAAAACAGACAAATAAAAGAATTATGTTATGGATTATATGTTAACTTTTCAGGGCGGTCAGGTTACCATTCGCTTGATTTATTCCTCACTATTTGTGTCTATGAATTTTTAAAGCTAGTTGTTGTGACCTCCCATCTAATGTTGTTAGTTTATCTTGCATCTGATTTCGTTTGTGAAACTGGAAGGCAGTATCGTCAACAAAGGCCAGATCATCGAGCTGCTTTATCAGAGGATTCCATTGTATTCCATTTCTGACAGTGCTTGTTGTTTTCATAATCCAGTCTATAATCAGTAAGAATAGTAAGGATGACAAGAGGCGTCCGCGCCTGACCCCTGTTGTCTCGAATTCCTCCATTAGTTGCCCCCCATGTTGACCTTACCAAGTTTTTCTGTGGTATTCGATAATATCTCATAAGTTTCCAAAGAGATTCCCTATCAATTATATGAAAGATCTTTTTATTGTCCAGAAATCCAATATAAAGTGGTGAGTTCAGTTCGGTGTTTTGTTCCATTACTCGTATTACACAGTGTAACTGTGTAACTGTGTATTAACAGTGTAACTGTTCAGCGCATGATTTATTTGGTCGGAAGTCGGTTCATCCCTTTGTCAAAGGTGTCTCGTAATCTCTCCAGAATGATCCTGCTTAATATCTTCCTAGGAACTGACGGCAACATTATTTATCTATAATTTTCACACTCCTGTAGGTCACCTTTCTTTGGCAGCTTCCCCAGATATCATTCTCTTCAGTCTGCTGGTATTTCTTCGGCTTCCCAGATTCTGCTAAATAATATGTGCAATAATTCGGTTGAGGCATTTATGTTAGTTTTAATGCCCTCTCCTTGGATGCCATCTGGACCAGCAGCTTTCCCATCCTTCGGTAGGTTGGTGGTTTTGTAATTTCTTCTGTAAATGCCATCATTCAGTAGTTTGATGACTTTGCTAATCTCTCTTGCAGCAGAATAGTATACTAGAAAACCTTAGTCTGAAACCCACAGGTCAAACGAAATAGAGAGAGACTTAAAAACACCCCACTGGGGGATAGAGGGTAAAAGCAGAATAAGATTATGTTCTTTACTGCCTCTCTTCTCATTATACGACAATTATTTGGTAACTATTAAGCTTCTAAATCATGGACTATGTCTGTATATATTATACAGAACATTATATACAATTGCAAGAAAGTATCAAACAGCGTTCGTGTTTAAATAACCAGAATATAGGCACCGGGAAATATGGACACGACTCGAAAGATCAGTGAAGGAGAGTCAGAGGCATACCAAGAGAGAAGATGCTGGATGGACTGAGATGGAAGTATGAAGGAATATCAACAGATATGATCCGGAGAATCAATGACCCAGATCTGTGAAGGAACATGAACGCCTACATCACACTGTAGAGTGCATCACGATGATAACGATTTGGGTGTAAATAAAATATAATTATTCGGCGACAGCTGTTGATAATTCCTCCTGAACAAATACTGCTTAAAATAAAGCCTTATAAAGATCACATCGCGGGAAGAATGCCAGTAAACAGTCGCTGAACCTCGAATACATAAGCTCGAAAAACAAAAACGTTACGGTGTATTGTGCATATGGTGCTAACTATAAATTATCGACCAATCAGTACTCGCTGGGGGATGTGGTTAATACCACATTGGACGTCTTTACTTCCTGGTAACTATTTTAGGCTGGGCCGCAGACGGAGTCCTGGTAAATGTTTCTTTAATCAGTGACGGCGGGGGTTCAAAACATGACCGCCAGGCCGGAAGGCAAGCATGCTAGGCACTGTGCTACAGCGGCATGCAGGCTAAATGTGCACTAGCCAGTTGACGTGATTTCGACAGTTGCTGATTCAAGTGCCTGCCGCCTCAAGAGGTTGCGGTCATCTAAAGCTGTATGACAGTTTTATGTAATAAAATAAGAGAGTGTACATATATATTTCTTTCCGCATTCGCATTCAGATTCCAAATAAACTCCAATAAAACTGACTTCAATAAAAACATTTGCATGAGCTGGGTGATGGCCTATGTCCTAAAAGCAAACAACGGTAGGAGGGAAAGAATAGGGGGAAGAAGAAAATGAAAAAGAACCATTGTATAGCGCCGTGTCGACTTGAGAGAATTACTGGTAGGAGGGCATGCTCATACGAGGGCTTGAATTCAGGAGTGCCGTTCCGGAAATATACATCCTCACATACATACGCTTCAAATAATGTGGACTCCCTAGCCTGTACGGTATTTTCCCAAAGCCCGATTAGATACGGCGACCCAATCTCTTCTAAGGAAGGAGGATGAGGAATCGTGTGGTCAGCGTCAATGTTGTGATCTGCCAGAAATAACATTATATCACTGCGAGATTTACGCCATTGTCTGAGAAAGCCAGAAGCCCGATCCATTACCCCAGAATGGGGTTGTGGGTGTAGACCTTTTTCTTTTGTAAAATTCACAGAGTTCACACTGCGAATTGAACGAGGACTACGAGCAGAGGTGACCATTGCAAACTCTTATCCACACCAACCCCTCAAGAAGACTAAAGATACTTGTATCCAACAAGAACTGAGCATCGAATAAAATTGACTCATAAACAACATCAAGGCATCCATGTATTTATTTATCTCTCGGCCTTTCCCTTGCTCTTGTCTCACCAATTTCTCCAGCTGTCTCTAAGTTTTCCAGTTTATTTCTAGACATAACGTGCCCAAAAGTTCTATCTACGTCTAATTTCTCTAATCAGTTAAAGGTTATCATGTCTTTCTTGAAGAATTGTCCCATTCGCTGTTCTGTCCTTCCAGGGCATGAAGTAAACCTTGACTATGACTATAAACGAGGTAAGTGAATAGGAGAAAAGACTGAGAGTCTTTCAGTTGAGGTGTGATGTAAGCTACGTTCTAAAGGGAATCCCCTCTATCGTGTCTCAATCTTACAGTGGTAGAGGGGCTTGCGTATTCCAGTCACCCTGAAAACTATGCTGACAGTAGCGCAACCACTGCTAGGGTCTCCCATGTTGGACTGGTCATGGGCTCGGAAACAGACGAAGAGATACACAAACCTGCTGCCTTGTAAGTAGACTGGGGATAGCCAAAGGCTAGGGTTGGCAAACCTGGAAAAAAAAATGCTTGTCGAAGATGGATGTACTGAGACACAATCAATCAATCAATCAATCAGGTGCCGTCTTCACAATGAAGGATGGCTGCAATAGATCTCCAACACTGCCTGTGTCTCGCCTTGATTGTACATTCTGTCTTATGGATGTTCGCCCATCTCTTGGTGTTATATTCCCACTTGTATCGTTGTATGCCTCTTGCTCGCTTGCCCTCATTCTTGCCCTCCAGTTTTTATAAGAGTGTTATGTCTTTTAATGTGGCCGAAGTATTTCACTTGCCTCCTTTTTATTTCTTTCATCAACCCTCTTTTAATTCCTAGTTTTTCTAGAACAGTGGTTCTCAACAGGTGGGAAATCCCCCCCCCCCCACCCCACCCCACCCCATTTTCAGGGGAGAATTTTAGGAATTTTAGGGTGTTGTATTACGATTATTTCAAGATCGCGATAATACAAGAACCGATTACTTGCTTGCTTGCTTGCGTTAGCTGGCTGTGAAATCCAGTGTGAAGTCCTGTATGTCGGATGAAGACATCCTGTTGTCCAACATCAGTGTGATGTCATACCGGACTGAGGTTTGCGTGAGTATCCGTTGTCCCATGTCTGGCTTATTGGTGTGCAGATGGTGGTTCCTCGCCGTGCAGGCAGATACTCTCCGACTTCGGAAGAATCAGCGATCCTACTACGTTACCCAGGACCCCGAAGGGACCTGTTGCCCAGGACGCACGACTATGACGTGTTAGTAGGTCTTGGTCAGTATAGAACCTGGCCCTGGTGCCTTGGAAACACCTCTGCGTCCCACGGACTACTTGATATTGTTTTTTCTCCATACTTTACGGTTCTGTACTTCTCGCCCTTCTGATATTCATTTTATAACGTAAGTAGATCCGCAAATTATGTAGACGTCTAGACTTTTTCTAGTATGTGTTATTAAATTTAGCTTACATTTGTACGTATACTGTGTAGGGGTGGAGGATTTATAAGGAGGAAATACGAAAGGGGGGAGGGGTGTGACGTTCTAAACATATAGTGAATGGGTGCATGTGCCAAAAAAAGGTTGAGAACCACTGTTCTAGAACCTCTGTATTTTATTGTTTTTGTTTCAATGAAATACGACGGATGCTTCTGCATATCCACATCTCCAACGCCTCTATTCGACTCTCTAGTTGCTTGTTCAATGTCCACGCTTCCACGCTACACAGTAGTGTTTTTGAGACACAGGCTTGACGAAACAAAGCAACGCAACTCACTTCAGGATGCCGCAAAAGGACACGTTATATGAAGCGGATATCACTGCACACCCCTGTGAAAATATCTTGGTGATATTACGAGTTTTCTCTTCATGCCTGGGACAAAACTTAACTGCAAAGCCTTTATAGGACGTTGTAGTCAACACTAGCATTTCTTGCTGTTGTGATATCTTGGCATGTTCACATGCTGTAGTTTGCCATTGCTTTCTGAACGACCAGTACCTATACCTTTTCGTAAAAAACCAACGCAACGCGGTCTGCTGCCAAATCACGCGCATCTGTGTTTCGACCGCGGGTATGCGGGATCACGAACTGCGTCCGTAACCTCTTCGCCACGGAGGTGATACACCATAATATATCCTCACCAACTTGAATCCTCCTATATGATAATTAACTACTGTGTCCAACACAATGGGAAGTGTCATCGAAACTGAAACAACAAGAATACAAAAGGCCCTTAGTCCGAGTTAACAACTTTCACACAAACCTGCAAAGGAAACAAATGTACAATCGTCATTTAAACCGTGTGTCTAATCCTATATTGACTACTGATCTCAAATTACAAACAGGGCTTAATGTGCCTTTATTATACACCGTATTTGTTAATTATTAAAAGCAATAGGCCTTAGGCGCAAGTTTCCATCGATTACTTATGCGCTAAAACCCATCATAAATATTTGCACTTTATACGTCGCGAGCTAATCGATACCATAAAAGTAATCGAATATGCGCTTTGGCTATTTGAATATAATGCCCGTATTCATGTTATGATGGCTGCAGAAATGTGGTTTCTGAGGAAAATGCAAAGAATACCATGGACAGATAAAAAAAACCAATGACCAAGTACTACAGGAGACAAATGAAAATCGTAGATTGATTAGAGAAATTAGACGTAGACAGTCAACATTTTTGGACATGTTATGAGAAGAAATGGACTGGAGAACCTTAGTGACAACTGGCAAGATCGAAGGGAACAGACCAAGAGGAAGACCGAAAGGAAAATATCTGGATGGCTTGGCCACATGGCATGGACGAGACAGGAACACTGAGCTGATCCACGACTCTGGCGATCGAGTGAAATGGCGAGTAATGACCGCCCACGCTTTCCGACATGGCACATGATTGATTGATTGATTAATGTTATTATGGTTAGATGGGTTGGAGTATACCTTATCAAAGGAGATATAATAAGACGCTTCCTTTCCTCCGTTAATCTACGAGACACCCTTGGGCAAGGTGGTGTATCCGTTTCCCTGGGAAGGCTAACCCGGTCAACAAACGCACGCAGAAGTCGGATGTGCCGGCCTAAGGTTGCAAATAAAATTGGCACAAAGCAAAAATTTCCGAGTGAGAGTGGAATGTCCTTCGTGAAAAGTCCGAACCGAAAGCTCGCTGAGTGGACGTCGTCTGCGGACTGAACCGTTCCTGGTTTGCGAGGGGAGCGGCCTGTGGCGAACGAAATGTTCAATACATGGACGAGAGGAATTAAAGCTATCATGTGCTGGAAGTGGCGATTCCTTGGGTAGGCCAAGTACCAGAGCGCTATGTGTCGGCTTTGCAATTATGGAAGCCTCCTTGGATGGTGGATAATGCCCATGGACTGCCTACGCCTTCCCTTGAGGGTTGACCGTGATGTCTTCGACCGTTCTAACTTGACCAGCTGAGATGTGGACGGCATCACAACAGTGAGAGTCAAAAGTTCTTCGAAACACCCGGGAAAGCAACCCGTCAACAAACGCCAGGAGAAGGGTGCAAATAAAATTGGCACAACGCTGTTACGTCTGAACAAACACTCCGGGTGAACGCAGATGAAGAATAAGAGTACCCGTTTAGCCCCCCCCCCCCCCCCCCCCCCCACCTCACCCCAAATCAGGGTTATGTGAGGTCATGGAAGCAGGTGGTGGGTGGAATGTGAGAGCAACCGACAGAATGTTGTTGGTTATGGTCTGCACTCTGCGGCAATAGCCAGATGATCTCATCAGATGAGACAATGACTATGGCCCCGACTAGTATAATCACTGCCCAGAAGGAACGCAATTACAAACTACATTCTAAAAAAAACTTGCTAAGAAACCCTAACAACCATGAAAGAAAACATCTCTATCAATTGTTCAGTCGGGTCTACGCTAATGCCGAAAGTTCGCTAAACGGAGCATAGCCGAGGGATCCGCCCGTGTGTTACCGTGGCCCCAAGAAGAAGTCAAGAATAGAAACACAGTACGATCTCCTGGGTATGTCGTAAAAGACGAATACAGAGAGTTGGTCCTAGACTGTCTATAGCACACCTTTAAAAAAAAAAAAACTCAGCAAATAAACAACAAAGCATGAACAAGTCTAATAAAAAAGCTTGGCATATGTGGTAGTGGGCCTATACTCCACTAGAAGTCCCATGGGCAAAAGTAGAAGAACCTGGGAAATAACTAAATTAACAAACAATTACATTACATTCTG
>JACEFZ010000274.1:727500-780970 GCA_014155875.1 Cepaea nemoralis | reverse complement strand
TCTTACTTGGTTAATACTTTTTCCCGTCTGGCTAACAACCTTTCCCTTTTTTGCATACGGGGGCCGGGAATATTTCTGCATTTGGCCGACATTTTTCACATTTGGTTAACAGATTTTTCCTACTTGACCAAGGTTTCTTCCATTTGGATAACAAAGTTTCGTAGTTTTCATAAGTTTGAGCGATGTATTTCGTTACTTGGTCATTATTTTTCCTCTTTGAGTAACACATTTCCCTAGTTGGTCAATATATTTCCCGTTTGGTTATCAATTTTCCTATTTTTTTATATGTTTGGTTGAAATATTTCGTATTTGGCCTAACTTTTTTCCCATTTGGCACATAGTTCTCCTACTTTTTATAAGTCTTGCCGAGATATTCCTCTCTTTGGGTGATATTTTTTTTTACATTTGGCTATCAAATTTTCCTACTTGGGCAATATTTTTACTATTTGGCTAACAAATTTTTTCCTAATTTTAATAAGTGCGGACGAGGTATTTCTGTATTTGGCCGACATTTTTTACATTTGGCTAACAGATTTTTCCTACTTGACCTAGTTTTTAGTCTCGTTGGCTAACAAAGTTTCCTACTTTTCATAAGTTTGGTTGAGATGTTACTGTATTTGGTCTAACTTTTTCTCATTTGGTTGAGAATTTTCCTTCTTTTTATAAGTTTGGATGAGATATTTCTCTCTTTGGTTGATATTTTTTCACCTTTGGCTATCACATTTTCTTACTTGGTTAATACTTTTCCTATCTGGCTAACAACCTTTCCTTGTTTGCATACGTGTGGCCGAACTATTTCTGCATTTGGCCGACATTTTTCACATTTGGTTAACAGATTTTTCCTACTTGACCAAGGTTTCTTCCATTTGGCTAACAAAGTTTCGTAGTTTTCATAAGTTTGAGCGATGTATTTCGTTACTTGGTCATTATTTTTCCTCTTTGAGTAACACATTTCCCTAGTTGGTTAATATATTTCCCGTTTGGTTATCAATTTCCTATTTTTTATATGTTTGGTTGAAATATTTCTGTATTTGGCCTAACTTTTTCCCATTTGGCACATAGTTCTCCTACTTTTTATAAGTCTGGCCGAGATATTCCTCTCTTTGGGTGATATTTTTTTTTGTTTACCTTTGGCTATCAAATTTTCCTACTTGGGCAATATTTTTACTATTTGACTAACAAATTTTTTTCTAATTTTAATAAGTGCGGATCAGGTATTTCTGTATTTGGCCGACATTTTTTACCTTTGGCTAACAGATTTTCCTACTTGAACAAGGTTTTTTTTCCCCTTTGGCTAACAAAGTTTCCTAGTTTTCATAAGTTTGGTTGAGATGTTACTATATTTGGTCTAACTTTTTCTCATTTGGTTGAGAATTTTCCTTCTTTTTATAAGTTGGAACGAGATATTCCTCTCTTTGGATTATATTTTTTCACTTATGGCTCTCAAATTTCCCTACTTGGGCAATATTTTATCCTGTTCGACTAACAAATTTTCCTAGTTTGCATACGTGTGGACGAACTATTTCTGTATTTGGCCGACATTTTTCACTTTTGGGTAACATATTTTCCTACTTGACCTAGGTTTTCCCCCTCCTTTGGTTAACAAAGTTTCCGTACTTTTCATTAGTTAGAGTTAGATATTTTTGTATTTGGCCTAACTTTTTCTCATTTGGTTGACATATTTTCCTACTTTTTATAAGTTGGGACGAGCTATTCCTCTCTTGCTATTTGTTTTACATTTGGGTATCACATTTTCCTACTTTCACATCTTGGTTAACAAAGTTTAGCTTTTCTTTAGGTACCTTGTTTAGTGTTTGTGTCAGCTTCTAGTGTTCGTGTCAGCGATTTTTCTTTGGTTATTTCAGTTTTCCTTGTGTGTGTGTGTGTGTGTGTGTGTGTGTATGTGTGTGTGTGTGTGTGTGTGTGTGTGTGTGTGTGTGTGTGTGTGTGTGTGTGTGTGTTATTTTGTCGTGTCATTTTTATTATTTATTTTTAGTCACTGCTGTATCTGTCTTTGTATGTGTTATATTTTGACGCTTATGTCATTTTCCCCCCTTGTTTTTGTCCGTTTTCCTTGTTTGGGTCGGTGCCTTATTATCCTATATGTTTATTTGAGTGAGCATATTGTGAAGTTAGTGAGCGCCTATTTGTCGACCGTGATGGAATGGACAACCGATGACCTCATAAGTTTTGTATGTTACACTATACTCGACACCATTTGCCTTGTAGTTGCCTTATCGTTGTTTGCTCGTAATGGGCATGCACCCCGGATGCTGTCGGTTTGAGAAATGATCGATACCTCACAATGAGCCTTTTTCGCGGCACTGAAGACACTATCAATAAGATGATAGAGTGGTGGGTTATGGCGTCATCACCTCTTAGAACTACACAATACAGATATTTCAGTAACACCTTACATGGCATACAACACAAACTATCTTTATACTACATACGATATACAAATACTTAGTGAAACAACAAGCACCCTCGCTATTCTACTACTCCTACTATTACCACCACCACCACCATCACCACCACCACCACCGCCGCTACTACTACTACTACTACTACTACTACTACTACTACTACTACTACTACTACTACTACTACTACTACTACTACTACTACTACTACTACTACTACTACTACTACTACTACTACTACTACTACTACTACTACTACCAATATTATTACTATTTGTATCCATGGTGTTGGAGATCATAGTTTATGGAGTGCCATACTGACCAATATCAGGCGATAAGTCTCTTGCTGATGTTGGTGACTATTACTACTGGTGCTATTGGTACTACGAGTACCACCATTACATGAAGGTAATGCCGTTAATTGGGGATTTCTGTAGTGTGAGTCAACCCCGGACTTGTTCAATGGTGTTGGAGATCGCAATGTGTGGGTGATACGTCCGTTGGTAAGACACGTGATGATGATGATAATTAGTACTATTGTTGGTATTGCTACTACTACTACTACTACTACTACTACTACTACTACTACTACTACTACTACTACTACTACTACTACTACTACTAATACTACTACTACTACTACTACTACTACTACTACTACTACTACTACTACTACTACTACTACTACTACTACTACTACTACTACTACTACTACTACTACTATACTACTACTACTACTACTACTACTACTACTACTACTACTACTATCATTACAAATACCACCTAACATGACCCTTGATGATGATGACTAATATTACTACGAAACAACTCTACTATTATTACTATACAACCACGCCAATTGTAGACAATAGCGATAAACGTATTAGAACCTACTCGCCCTGATCAGCGCCATCCTTCCCACATCAGACAGTTTGATACTTCATGACTGAGACACCCCAACCTCTAGACCTAACAACTTGACCACCTCTTGATCATCACCATGTCACTACACCTACTCTCCTCTGGAATTTATGTGGTCACTTGACCACTTGACCACCGCTTGACCACTACTTGACCACATCTTGATCATCATCGTGTCACTACACTTACTCTCCCCATCAATTTAAATGGTCACTCGACCACTTGACCACATCTTGACCACCACTTGACCACTACTTGACCACCTTTTGATCATCACTGCATCACAAGACACACTCTCCTCTACAACTTTAGGGTTATTTGACCACTTGACCACCGCTTGACCACTGCTTGACCACCACTTGACCACGTCAGCGATCGTTTTAAATACCACCATGTCACTACACGTACTCTCCCCAACAATTTAAGGGGTCACTTGACCACTTGACCACCACTTGACCACCGCTTGACCACCTCTTGACCACTAATTTACCACCCTTTAATCATCACCATATCATTACAACTACTTTTCCCTAAAATTTCCTCACTTGACCACCACTTGACCACTGCTTGACCACTGCTTGACCACTAATTTACCACCCTTTAATCATCACCATATCATTACAACTACTTTCCCCGACAATTTAAGTGGTCACTCGACCAATTGACCACTGCTTGACCACTGCTTGACCACTAATTTACCACCCTTTAATCATCACCATATCATTACAACTACTTTCCACTAAAATTTTCCTCACTTGACCACCACTTGACCACTGCTTGACCATTAATTTACCACCCTTTAATCATCACCATATCACTACACCTACTTTCCCCGACAATTTAAGTGGTCACTCGACCACTTGACCACATCTTGACCACAGCTTGACCACCTCTTGACCACTAATTTACCACCCTTTAATCATCACCATATCATTACAAATACTTTCCCCGACAATTTAAGTGGTCACTCGACCACTTGACCACTGCTTGACCACTGCTTGGCCACTAATTTACCACCCTTTAATCATCACCATATCATTACAACTACTTTCCACTAAAATTTTCCTCACTTGACCACTGCTTGACCACTGCTTGACCACTAATTTACCACCCTTTAATCATCACCATATCACTACACCTACTTTCCCCGACAATTTAAGTGGTCACTCGACCACTTGATCACCGCTTGACCACCTCTTGACCACTAATTTACCACCCTTTAATCATCACCATATCATTACAACTACTTTCCCCGACAATTTAAGGGGTCACTTGACCACCTCTTGACCGCTTGACCACCTCTTGACCACCTCTTGACCACCACTTGAGCACGTCATTGCACACCCTTACCTATAATTTAAGGGGTCACTTGACTATGTTTTGTTTTTTTCTTCTTCTTTTTTTTTTTTTTTTTTCTTCTTTTCTATATATGTTTTATTAAAAATTATTATATACCTTACTTGAGTCGTTTGTTTTCTTTATTGATGTTTTATGTCGTATTTTTTATGTCGTACACTACAATTACTTGACCACGCACGCTACCTATGATGAATCACTAGACCACGCCACCTCTGACCACCTACTTAAAAACCTGAAGAGTTATCGCCCTTTGTGGCGCAAAAGCGATGTGCGCCACAAAAGGAGGTGATAATGTACCTATATACTACTACTGATTATGACAAGCACATGGCACAAACAAAGAAGTTGAAACAAAACACACACACAATATTTATCCAACATAGAGGACGTCACCTCAGTAGACTTGTGCAAGCTTCTTGTAGATCAATTTCTCATAGATATGCTTCTCATAGATCAGATTCTAATAGATCAGCGTCTCATAGATCAGCTTCTTGTACATCAGCTTCTCGTAGATCAACCTCTAATAGATCAGCTTCTTGTATATCAACTTCTCCTAGATCAGCTTTTAGGAGGTATCTTGAAGGCATTGTATAGTCTCTCGATGAACATTGGTTACTGGTGACGCTGAGATCTCCAGCCAAGACTGGATAATATTGACTGGAATCACCAATCTATCTTTACTAAGCCCCTCTAGACTTGCACCTGGACCACAGACTGGGTTAGTGTTCACAAACTGGCTGTTTACCCTGTGTTGGGAGGGTGTTATTATTATAGCCCCTGGGTTAGTGTTCACAAACTGGATGTTTACCCACTGTTGGGAGGGTGGTATTTCTTATGACCACTGGGTTAGTGTTCACAAACCGGATATTTACCCAGGGTTGGTACGGAGTTATTATTATGGCCTCAAATATCACCTAAGGGTGATGTGGGCTTGATAACTCCAGCTAGGACTAGATGCGTTGTAATGTGCATATAGTGCGTATCTCTCAGTATGCTGTCCTGCTAACATCCCAGTCTAGTGAAGGCCAGGGTCATACACATGCTGATTGCACACGGTTGCTGTACTTGAACAGTCCTCGCAAGATGCAGGTCGAGGAGTCTATGGTGGCATTAGAGCCACGAGTACGTTGCGAAGACAGGGATGCGGTCACTCACATCAGAGATCTGGAATGACACATCTGGCGAATTTCTATCCAATATCGCTTTCCTTCGTTATTCCACATTGTTGTGCTCTGATATTATAACATATTTGGAACTTGGTTGAATGTATTATTTAGCCCGTGGCTGTCACATGATCAGGGTCAACCTGTATTGCCATGACTATAGTGGTGTCTCTCTATATCGCCATGCTTTTAGTGAGTTTCGGGTTTAACATGCACTATATGTACATTGTGAGGGATTAAGCCAGGTTATGTCTTGACCCACGAACAATCGGTCACAGTGGCTGCATGCAGGATTATGAAGATCAAAAAAAAAAAAAAAAAAAAAAAAATAACTATCTGAAATTTAATTCAACGGACTCTCTGACAACGTATCTCGATGATTTAGACTTTGCTGACGTCACTGCTCACCTGCCCCACACACAAAATCTGATTTAGGATAAACTGACAACATTGGATGGGAGGTCACAGCACAACGACAAGGTTTAAAACTGCATAGGGAAAAGATAAACTAAATGAGAATACATCAATTAAATGATAGCCTGATCTCTCGTGAAACCTAATTTCAAGAGGTGGAATCGTACACCTAATTAGGTTACAACGTAGAAAAAGAGAATGGAACAGATACATATCTCACAATAATAATACACACGGTCAAAATGAGCTTGAATAACACTAGAGGATGGAATAGAACAGATCTTAGAATAATAATACACACGGTCAAAAAGAGCTTCAATATCACGAGGAAATGTGTGGAAGTAAAAAAAAAATGCAATCAACAGCTTACTGATAATGTTCAATTCTAACGTTAAACCAGTACTTCTTTGTGGATGAGAAACACAGAGAACAACTAACAGGAATAGAAATAACATGACCTAACTGGTGTATGCACAAAATGAAACAAATAACATGACCTAACTGGTATCTGCACGACACAGAAGGAATAAAATCGTATGACAGAATCACGATTGTAATGCTCAAGGGGAGAAATAGACAAACACTGGTGAAGTAAGGTGAAGCTCATGGGGATAAATAAACAAACACTGGTGAACTAAAGTGATGCTTATGGGGAGAACTAGACAAACACTGGTGAACTAATGTGAAGCTCATGGGGAGAACTGTTGTTTGTCCATCAAGAATGATGATGACCATTCATTTCATCCAGTGGGGTTTACAGTATGGAGCCGTGAGTTCTAAGATGGCTGATGAGGCCTATTTTGGCTCGAAATGTTCTTTGAGAATGTGGGCAAAGAATGCTTGACGTTCCAGGAAGAGGATCTCCTGCAATGGTTTTTCTGTCCAGTCTTTTCTTTACAACGCTTGCAGTCCTGGTTGCTTCACAAGTGACTGCACCCTTATGTAATGATGCACGCCACGAATTACGGTCTTTAGCAGCAGTCTCCCAGGTGTCAAGATGAATTCCAAAAGCTTTCAGTGAGATGTTAAGTGTCTTTAAAGCGTTTCCTCTGGCGCCTTGGGAGCGTTTACCTCAACGCAGCTCGCCGTAAAAAAATTGTTTAGGTAGCTTGTGATCTGGCATGCGAGTTAAGTGACCAGCCCAGCGAATCTGATTTTTCATTAGTAGAGTGTGGATACTGGGCATGGACGCTCTTTATAGAACTTCAGTGTCTTGGATCTTGTCTTGCTATTTAATCTTCAATAGCTTCATAAGGCAGACTGTGTGGAAGTGGTTTAATTTTCTAACATGTCGCTGATAAACAGTCCATGTTTCACAAGCATATAGCAGTGTTTAAAAAAAAAAGCTTAAAAGTCGACAGGGTCGACTTCATTGCACCGGGTTTTTATCCCATATGACTCAGTCTCTTTCCCCAGCGCGGAAAGCGTCGCACAAAGCACGAACTCTGTAGCTCTAGCGACGACCCACAGGAGTCTCCGAAAAATTTCACTCGTGAACCGAGGGACGTGGCCCGGACTCAAACCCACAACATTCGGAGCCTGGAGTGCGGATAATACAACTGCTTTATAGACTTTCAGCTTTGTTTGCAGGCTTATTCCATTTCTGTCCCATACATTCTTGTACAGTCTGCCAAAGGTCGCGCTGGCCCTGATGAGTCTTGCATTCACTTCGTCATCAGTTGTGGCAGCTTGTGACACAGTGCTGCCAAGATAGGTGAATTTGTCCACAAAATTTAGTCTATGACTTCACCTCGATATTTGGCACGGTGTGATTATTCCCTGGAACTGGCTGGTACATAACTAAAGTCTTCTCAAAGTTGATATTGAGCCCAAAGTTGGCTCAGGCATATGAGACAGCTGAAACATTGTGTTGCATGTCAGCCTCTGAATTGGTATATAGAGCGCAATCGCCAGAAAACAGCTGTTCTCTGATGGTGTTGCTGTTAGTTTTGGTTTTGGCTTTCAGCTTTCTGAGATTGAACAACTTTCCATCCATGCGGTAGATGATGTCTATTCCAATGTCGTCGTTCTCGAAGGCATTCATCAACATGGCTGAAAACATGAGGCCGCCGCAATCGTCTCTTCTGAGCCGGTGTCAGTGGAACATTACCTTTCAACACATTGTGACAGCACTCGTAAATTGATTGGAAGCCGATTTAATTACGCCTTATGCGTCAGCCGGCTTCGCCTCGCCAAGAAATCGCAGCATGGCCCCGTGACGTTTTATTCTGTGGGTCATATTATTAGGGACGTAGACGACTTGACGCTGATCTGGAAAATATGACTTCATAAGCGGAGCTGATCCGGTGTTTCCTGTCGAAGGTAAAAAAGCAAATAACCGTGTGGAGCCGCTGTCGAGTCCTTAAAACTCTCTTGTACATATGACACGCGGCCTGGGTATATCTGTGTGGCCCGGTTAGTAATTTGAGACCCGTCACGTGGGTTCTTAAACACCACTAGGTAATGTGAATTGAAACTGATGGTTCTCTGTTCTTTATTCTTACCAAAGAGATTCTGGACTATATACACAACAACAAGGTTGCGATGATGACTACCCTTAGTAAACAGCTTAGTCACCCTATCATATGTCTCGAACATTAGGTCATCTATTACCAATAGACGACGACTATCGCCTGGCCACTGCTCCATATCCGGCAAGCCTTCGTTAAATTAAATGCCCTACATAGTCTCATACATGGATTTCCAATCTCCGTACCACCAGATAATCTGCTCTGGAATCGGGTCGACCATGTCTGATAGATGAGCCAGAAACGTTTGCAAAAAGACGGATTTTCCACACCCCGTTGGTCATGCAATCAAAGCCGTAAAAGGATATTTCCATCTCGGATCCACGACTAATATTAATCACCTACCCTCTCGAGACAAGTATTTTATGGGACTCGAACCCGCCCCGCCGCCGCCCTTCGCCCGCCACCTCCGCCCGCCCGCTTGCCCCGGGATATACGGACCGAAAGTCAACCGGAAGTAGTCAACAGGAAGTGCCAAACGTATCCCAAGAAAATACCCGCCAAAAATTCAAAAATGAGGTTGGCTTTTATGACGAAACAAGGGGACGGGATAACACCATAAAGAAGGATTTATCTGAGATTGCCAACCTCATTTTCTAATCCATTACAACGTACCTTACTACTTATATCTCTGCTGGGATGGAGTCAGGACCAGACGCCTTTCCACTGGAAAGTTGCTGGAAAGCTTTGTTTAGTTCCACTAAGTTTGGCAGGTCATCAAATGTATCATTAGTGAGAACTTGAGGAAGTCAGTTGATGGTTTCATCATCGAAGATGGAAGTTCCATTTAAGATGTTGCTGAAATGTTCTGCCCAACGTTGAAGGATTTCTTTCTTATCGTTGACCAATGTTCTCCAATCTGAGCTGAGGAGTGGAACTATGCCTGGTTATGGAGGACAGCAGACCGCTTTCGTTATGGAGGACAGCAGACCGCTTTCAGTGAGTCGTAGAAGTTTTTCATATCATGTCTGCCAGCAAAGCCCTGAATTTCATCAGCTTTGCTGCTCAGCCAGGAATGCCGCATGTGCCGAAGTTTCTGCTGCACTACTCTCCGAATGTTATTGATGGCATCTTGTTTTGATGTTGACTTCGGGTCATTCAAATGTGCCTTGAGGAGAAGATATTTCTCGGTCAGCAATTGGTTGATGTTTACAGAATTTTCATTAAACCAGTCTTCATGCTTTTGGGGGGGGGGGGGGGGGGGGGGGGGGGGGGGGGGGGGGGGGCTGGATCCAGGATTTCCATGGCAGCGTTATAAATTATGTCCTTTAGGGCTCTCCACTCTGTTTCCGCATCCTGCTTAGCTGTAGCATTTGGCTTGAGGCGGTCTTCCAGCATGTTTTCAAACGACAGCTGCATTTTTTGCTGTTTAGGCGGGTGACATTTAGTTGTTTTTGCATTTTTACCCCTTGAGGACACCTTGGTGGTTTGATGTGTATGTTTATTTTCGAGATAATGAGACGATGGTCTGTCCAACATTCGGCACCACACATGGATTTTGTCACCCGACCATCTTGCCTGTCACTCCTCCTCACGATGACATAGTCAATGAGGCGCTAGTGTTTCGAGCGAGGGTGCACCCATGATGTCCTATTTCTCGTGGGAAGACGGAAAATTGTGTTGGTGATCAGGAGATCGTGTTCAGCACAGGTCTGAAAGAGGAGGAGCCCATTGCTGTTACAATTTTCGTCTCGGTACTTCCCAATGATGCCACTCCAAGAGGCGTTGTCCTTGCCTACTCTGGCATTGAAGTCCTAAAGGAGTATACGTTTGTCTCCTTTAGGAACAGATTTTAATACGTTGTGCGGGTCTTCATAGAACTTGTTTTTGACATCATCTTCATTTGTCATGGTTGGTGCGCAAACACTCACAATGGTTGCATGCTTCTCTGCTTTCAGCAAGGGTAACTTAATAGTCATAGGCCTTCGGAAATTCAGCTAGTTTGCCAAACAGGGCCGACTTAATGGGAAATCCCACACCGGATTGGCGTCTTTCCTCGCTTTTTCTGCCACTCCAGAAAAATGTGTAGCCGGCACCTACTTCACAGATTTGGCCTTCTTCTGCAAGTCGTGTCTCGCTCAAGGCTGCAATGTCGATGTTGTATCTGCCCAGCTCTCGCCCAATCAGTGATGTTTGTCTCTTTGGTTCCAACACGCTGTCTCTATCAAGTAGGGTGCGTACATTCCAAGTTCCGATTTTCAAGGGAATATGGTTAGCTCTTTTAGTTTTACCTGTTTTTACTTTGTTTGTATGTCGACCGCAGTATAGGTTACCCACCAACCGCGGCTAGCTGGTTAGGTAATGATGGAGCAGATAATGTTTAGGGCACCTTTTCTAGCCCCTTCCTCATGCTATGGAGGTGAGCAGTGCTTTCCTATAGAGGGCTGCTCAGTCACTCAGGAGGCTGCCGAATCCCACTGCTGCTCCGGTCAGTAGAAGACGACCATATGGCCTGAGTCGCCTGTGTGTAGGTCTGCGACTACGGCTGCCAGCGTACCCACTCCTGCCGCTTCGCCGCTCACCCATCGTCACAGGGCTTGAAGGTGATATATGAAGTTGGATGAAGAATGGCTTGCGCGATGAATTGGATTAAAGTGAGGGAGAGTTGCGCAATTCGTCTCGCCTGAGTCCATCTGAGTCCAGTGTCAAGACAAGTCAAGACGATTGGAGACGAATACAGGTGCAGTGGATGACCAGGGCGCCCGACATGCCTTGTCGTGCTCATTAAGTTCCACAACACATTGCAGGTAAACGCCGTTTTGCCCGTTGAATCATCAGTGATTTCATCTGCGCAGTCTGCCGAATCCTTTCTTCACATGCTGGGTAGGCATACCCTAGTTCACCGCTTGGTTTGACACCAAATCGGCTACCCACGCCTGAATAGCCAGCCTCTCACAGCTGTTGCGCGGGGAGTGGCCGCTGTCACGCTGACAGCTACTAGGAGCAACAGGCGTGTGGGGAGAACTAGACAAACACTGATGAACTAAGGTGAAGCTCATGGGGAGAACTAGACAAACACTGGTGAACTAAGATGAAACTCATGGGCAGAACTAGACAAACACTGGTGAACTAAGATGAAGCTCATGAAGATAACTAGTCAAACACTGGTGAACTAAAGTGAAGCTCATGGGAAGAACTAGACACACACTGGTGAACTAAGATGAAGCTCATGGGCAAAACTAGACAAACACTGGTGAACTAAGGTGATGCACATGGAGAGAACTAGACATCTAGTGAACTAAGGTGAAGCTCATGGGGAGAACAAGAAAATCACTGGTGAACTAAGGTGAAGCTTATGGAGAGAACAAGACAAACACTGGTGAACTAAGATGATGCTGATGAAGATAACTAGAAAAACACTGGTGAACTAAGGTGATGCTGATGGAGAGAACTAGACAAACACTGGTGAACTAAGGTTAAGCTCTTGGAGAGAACTAAACAAACACTGTTGAACTTAGAGGTGAAGAAAATAATCCCTGTGCTGGATAGATCATATATTGAGAAAACCTGAGAATGGTGTAACTGGAAAGGCTTTTGTCTGGAATCCACAAAGCAAAAGAAACGGAGGGAGACCCAGTGAGACACAGGGAGACACAGGGAGGCACAGGGAGACACAGGGAGACACAGGAAGACACAGGGAGACGAGAAGTCGAAACATAAATAAAGAATATGAGGAGAACATGGATGACGTTACATGGAACTGCTAAGGATAGGATGCGTGCAGTGATTTAGTTGAGGGGGGTGGGTATAGGTCCAAATGGGCATAATAGGGAAAGAAGAAGAGGGCAAAGTGTAATATTTTGCCTCCAGCAAATTCTGAATCTGTTCTTATGTTTGTAATTCACATTCCAGGCTGAGGAAGAAGCAGAGATCGCCGCGGGGAGGCACGTAGACATTGTGCGCAGGCAAGGTAGGTGAAGGACATGGGGGTGATGTCACATCAAGTGACATTTGTCATTGACATATGATTAGATGTCGCATTAACTAGTTTTGCTGTAAGTAGGTCATACACATATTTATCAATGGGAAATAAAATATTTATTCGTTTTTCCCCCAAAAGAAAGTAGCCCTGATGATGGATTGTGACGATAATGTTGATGATGTTGATGACGAGCTGAGTTGAGTCATGAAGCGACATAATAGCACTCAAAACATTCCCACGCGAGCTCCGTCCGCAACTTCAACAGCCAGCGAAGAGTCTCAATGCTAATGGTACCAGATGCAGTTGGATTGTGTCCGGCTGGCTTTTCTTCGGAGTCTTGAGTGTCAGCCAGATCCTCTGGTCACTTCCCGCTGGACCACTCTTTCTAGGCTTTAATGATGGCAACGACGATGGAGAGATAACGCTAATGGTGGTGGGGATTGTGGTGGTGATGGAGATGGTGACGGTGATGATGAAGGTAATGGTGGTGATGATGATGATGATGGTGGTGATGGTGGTGATAATGGTGGTGATAATGATGGTGGTGATGGTTAATGTGGTGGTAATGGTGGTGGTGATGATGATGGTGATGGATATTGTGGTGATGATAAAGGTGGTGATGGTGATAATGGTGGTGGTGATAGTGGTGACGTGATGGTGGTGATGGTGTTTGTGATGTTAATGGTGGTGATGTTGGTGGTGCTGATGATGATGATGATGATAGTGGTGACGGTGATTGTGGTGATGATGGTGGTGATGATGGCTGTGATGATGGTGGTGATAGTGGTTGCCATGGACGCCATCAGAGCTGTGCCATGGACGAATATGACTGTGTGCTGAGGACGAGTATGACTGCACCATGGTCAAGATTACAGCACTCTTATGGACGAGAACGTCGACCATTAATTATATCGTGGGTATGCAGATGATCTTGAGTGGCACAGGCGAATCTTCTCTTTGCGGGCGCACTTCTGTGCCATTTCAATTTATGGCTAGAGGTGGCGTGATCCTATCACTGTAGCCTTATCTATTATTATACTTTGTTATAGTAAGGCTCTTCCACTTTATACAGTCCATAACGACTAACTGTTAGAACACAACTCAAAACTTCCTTAAGAACACAACTCTGGCTCCGTTTTAAATACTCTGTTGTCCTCTAAAATCTTGTAAATTCACATTGTCGTTTATACGAATACATTTGTCCCACACTATTACACAAGACATAGAATCTTAACAATTACTATTGGTTTAACCATTATTATAGCGGCACAGTCTATGGCCATTGCTATCTTCCTAACGTAGTGTATCCACACTCGACGACAACCACGACTTGAATGCCCTCTGTCACCTTCGCGAACCTTGCTTATTCGCTTCGGCGACGGCTTAAGATCCACGACTGTCACGTCCTTCAGCGTGATTATATTTTACCATGCCATGTGCCGTAAACTGGATCAAGGCAGTGGTGATGATGATGGTGGTGGTGGCAGTGATAATGGTGAAGATGATGATAATGATGGTGGTGATGGTGATTGAAGTGGCTATTTTGGTGAATGTAGTGGTGTTGGTGATGGTGGTGATGATGATAGTGGTGACAGTGATTGTGGTGGTGGCGATGGTTATTGTGGTGTTGATGATGGTGATGATGGTGAGGTGATGGTGATGCTCATTGTGCTATTTATGGTGGTAGTGTTTGTGATGGTGGTGTTTGTGGTGGTGTTGTTTGTTGTGGTGGTGTTTGTGGTGGTGGCAGTGATGGTGCTGGTGATGGTGGTGATGATGGTTATTGTGGTATTGATGATGGTGATGGTGATAGAGATTAGGGTGAGTGATGGTGATGATGATGATGATGGTGAAGTGATGGTGATGGTGATACTCATTGTGCTGTTAGTTGTGGTTCTGTATGAGGTGGTGGGTTTTGAGGTGGTGGTGTTTGTGGTGGTTTTGTTTGTGGTGGTGGTAGTGATGGTGGTGGTGATGATGATTGTGATGATGATCGTGGTGATAGTGGTGGTGAAGATGATGATGGTGATGATGATGGTGGTGATGATGGTAGTGATAGTGGTTGTGAAGATGATAATGGTGGTGATGATGATGAATGTGGTGGTAATGATGGTGGTAGTGATGGTGGTGGTGATGATTGTGAAGGTGATGATTGTGATGGTGATGATTATGGTCGTGATAGTAGTGGTGAAGATGATGATGGTGATGATGATGGTGTTGGTAATGATTGTGAATATGGTGGTAATTATGGTGGGGGGCAGTGGTGATGATGATGGTGGTGATGGTTATGTTGTTGGTGGTGATGATGGTTGTGTTCAATTTGGTAGTGATGGTGGTGGTGATGGTGATGGTGATTGTGGTAGTAATGGTAGTGATCTCTGAATTCCATCTGTTCTCTGGACTGCACATGGGCACACTAAACATATTGTGATGTTTATCAATATACATCCTCAAATGAAGTACATCATCGCGAGGCTGGTACATGCAGACAGCCCGTCTGGAGAGCTTCATCCTTCTATTGTACCTCCGTCTTGAAGTGTTTGAGGGCCTGTTTGTTCCAGTGACCCCAAGTGCTATGCGGACGGTAGCGCAGTTACTGGTAGGGTCCGTCCCTTTCGGCTAAGGTATTTCTAAATACAATAGTCAGAATACCCAAGCTAGGAGTTAGCCGATAGTCTCTGCAAATTGTGGCTCGTTATAATAAGGATGTCTAAAGGAATGGTATGGAATAGAAAGAAAAAGAAAAAGAAAAAGATGTCTAAAGGACTGGACCCGATAGAAGAGGCTGGGATTCACTTGGGAGACACAAGTCAGAAGGTGAAGATCACTCGTGTATGTAGGAAGACTAATAAAACTGTCTACTTAATCTGGCCAGATACTTATGTCAGAAATGTTAGACCCAAGTTAAGTATTACACTTTCACGCACTCACTCGCACACCTTGCGTTCAAAGAAGCAAGAATGGGGAACACGTTGCCGTAACAAAACACATTTATCTTCTTTTAATGAAAGAAATATTTACAACAAAATTCTTAGTTTAACCAGTGAACTAGAACAAAACATTTGTTAATTTGACACAAAATGAAACACAACGATGCCTATGTCCAGATTACATATTTTAGATGACCAAATAATTTTCAGCATGTGTCTATAAACCACATCTCCAAAGCGTTTAGTGATGTATTCACTTATCTACTAATTGTTCACAATTCGCAATCAAATGTTATCCATATTAGTTCAACAATGATACAGTTGTAAATGATCATCACATAGAAAGTGCTTGTAAATGGTAGCTATCATCTTCGCGTTTCCCGGGGTATGTTCCGTCTACCAGGAACCAAGCCTCCAATTACCGGTCTGTCCAAGCCCTCCTGGCCAGTCATCGGGCAACGGCTCCCAGGCATAATGTTGATTCTGTGCCATTATTCTTCAGTGTTCTCATCTTGTAGAATGTCAGCATTTTTCTTCTTCTGTGTCCACGTCATGCAGAGAATTGTCTGTAACATTTATGTTGAATAACCCCCACTTTCGACTTTGGTGATTGACGTATGGTCGACAACTCACATCAGTGTGTGGCTACAGGACCGATGCATGCTCTACGAATGTTTACTGTAATATGTTCGCTAGCGCTGTCCTATCAGATCCGAAAAAAAGGTTTATAGCTGAACTTGCTCTTGGAATATTTGCGTTTAACGTGTTATACATTTAGTCAATGAAAACACAGACTACACAATTTATTGCCTGACATATTTCGCTGTATCTCATCTAGTACATATCTCAGAATTCACACCACTTAAAGTAAAACAATAGTATTATCCTTCAAGCTGAAATATAGAATATAGAACACACGTACTTCCAGTGTGATTTAAATGATCTACATCTGTAATTTTAAAATGACTATCATGTCTTTTTGTGTGCACAAAGTCGATTTTTCCATCCACTTGTACTATCGTCTCCCTCACAGCCCAAATAAAATGTGGTTACAGACCAGCATTTCCGGATGTTGGAAATATGGCATTTCGTGACGACGACGACTCAGGCAAACTGAATAAGATGTTGGGTGGTAGTTTCGCTAGACCCGGAGAATTTCCCTGGCAAGTCAATATATATGTAGTCCCTCCGCATATGATCTGTGGAGGCGTGATTTTAAATGACTTCTGGGTCCTGACAATTGCTGAATGCATGTCGTAAGTAGAATGTCAAATGTCAATAACTACTCCTTGGTGTTATCTGCAGTGTGAACTGATGTGAAGGATTAGGACGCAACTAATGATAAATGATTGATTTGTTGGTTGGCTTAATGAATGGCTGAATGGTTGGACGACTGGTTGGTTGATTGGTCGGTTTGTTGCTTGAATTACTGGTTGGTTGGATGACTGGCTGGTTAGCTGGATGATATGTTGTTTAGGGAGACTGGGTGAATGGTTTGTTCGCTGGTTGTTGGTTGGATGGCCTGATCAATGGTTGTATAGTTGGATGTCAGTTTCGCAGGATGATTGGATGAATAGCTGGTTGGATGATTGGCTGATTGAATGATAAATTTATTAGTTGATTATTTCGATGATTAGTTTACTGCAATCTCAAGCCCTATCACAGCATAGGCCTACAAGTTACAAAGATCCATAGAGCCATCAAGTTCAACCAATCCGCGTGGATGAAGCCACACATAGAAATGAACTCAGCTCTGCGACCCCAGGCCAAGTCGGATTTCGGGAAAGACTTCTTCAAACTGATGAACAACGCGGTCTTCGGGAAGAGCATACAGAACGTCCGCAGACGTATTAGAGTCGACCTAGTCTGGGCCTCAGAGACCAACCGACTCCGGCGTCTAACGGCCAGTCCCAATTTCAAATCACCCACCATCTTCGACGGTGGACTGACTGCGGTGCACAGCACCATGCCAGAGTCCAGCCGAACACACCCGTCTATTGCGGGCAGGCCATCCTGCACCTGTCCAAGCACCTTATGTACTGCTTCTGGTACATCAAGTTTAAACCGCAATACGGTAATAGAGTACAGTTCTGCAACACCGACACCGACTCTCTTTCTGTTCCAGATAGAGACCGACGATTTGTACGCTGACATGTAATCCTACCCCGACTGGTACGACTTCTCGGATTACCCGCGAGACCACCCCAACTATTCGGCAGCGAACAAAAACGTGGTCGGCAAATACAAAGACGAATGCTGTGGCCGCCCCATAGCCGAGTCTGTAGACTCAGGCCTAAAATGTACTCAGTCCTAGAAGCCAACGACACGAACATCAAGAAATCCAAAGGAGTCTCCATAATAGTCACGAAAATTTACCTCAGTCATGAATTATACAAGGACAGCCTGTTCGGTCGGCGAGAATACAAGCACACGCAGATAGCTATTCGAAACAAGGTCATCAGATAGGGGTCTATCAGCAGAACAAAACGTTCCCTAAGAGCCTGGACATTAAAAAAAAATGGATTTGCGCTGACGGCGATACCTCTATGGCCCATTGTCATATCGCTCGGAGCTCGAAATAGAGCGCATGTTCATCAATTTATGTGGCCCAGAATCCGGCTAGCTGGCAGTCGGATGTCAGGAGGCACGACGAGCAGTTCCTCACGCACAAAGCCACGAGCCGACCCATCCACCACGTAGTAAAGTGTGGGCTGAACCTCATGCCGGGTGGCATGGCGAATCCTGTGCAAATTAAGCGACCATGTGGATCAGTAACCCGACACCGACCCCCTTTGAGTTCATGCTCGCTTGTTGATCTCGCATAGAGATACCTGACCAGAGAGCCGGTTGGAATCACAGATTCCATGAGCCCAATAGCACGGCGCATGGTGTACAGATGAATCCTTAATCGCCGGCTTCCTGCCTGTCACATGAGTCACCTCATTGTTGATCGCAGTGATCACATGGGGTAGAACCCTCACCAATTCGACTGATCGTACATCTGAGCCTCGGGCTGCGAGCAAAAACTCCTGGGCGTATTGAGATACGAACAGTCTCTCTGCGATTGAACCACTCGACGATCGACTGCTGCGGCGTTTCCCAACCTGCCCACGGCGTACCTGCGTCTTATGCTTAGCGGCCAGGTGACTGACTGTGCCCATTAACTCCCGCCCGGTGTCAATCTGCAAAAGATTAGGCCATTTTAGATGCCTTCCGACCAAGTGCCGATGCGACCGCCTCGCTGCCCTTGTCTGTTAGAAGCTCAGTCTCCTCATAGCTAGAGGTAACCACGACCCCCGTAAATGCATACTTATAGGTCTTACAACCGACGCGATCATGTCGGAGAAATAAGAGATCGGCTTGATGGACAGTATTCGGCATGGAATCATCAATGTGGGTCCGCGGAATATAACGAGGCCTCGGAAGGTAGATTTGCCAGATGGCCTGCTTTTAAAGCCACTCCAGAGCATCTGTCTAACAAACCTTGGCCGCTGGGGAAAACTTATTCACGGCTGAAAACCGTTTCTAGTAACCTAGCGGGCTGTAGTAAATACGTTCCATTATTGCAACACCGCGTATATCTCCAACATGTTACATCAGTCACCTTAAGATGGGGATATCTTTGAGCGGGGAGTTGGGCCCGAGGATTAGCCCCTTGCCACGCCGCCGTTTAATGCCCATCCAGAAGCTGCTCTTGGTCGACTTCAAAGCAGACACCGTGCGAGTGTTCTTCTTCTCCCACTCGGGGGCATCTGACAGAGCAACATTCGAGGCAGCCGCGACAAGAACATCATCGGCATCATTGCGGCCAGCCGTATCGCTACGAGCGGCATAAGTCATGGCATGGTTCAAGCATGCACGGTAGAGCCTGTTGACCCCTCGGAATCCCTGAGGCAGCCGCTTATCGAGCTTCGTGAAAGACCCACAGTAGCTATACTTTTCGAAGTTCTGGAACTAACCCCCAGGAACAACCTCAGATGGAACACCCTAGGGCAGTCGCATATGCATCTCGGGCAGAGGCAGGGCATTCATCGCTTTGTTGAGAAGCTCCCCCACCCCCACCCCAACAGTGATCTGGGTCTTCTTGGCACCACAGAGAACAGACACCTCTCTTGGCGGGCCGGCCATTGCGCAGCACATTAGATGTCTCAACCACCGTCTTAGTCCGCACATTGCACCGAAGACAATATATGGTGAATATACGCCAGACTGCTATGTCACAGGGCGCGCATACTTGGGTATAAGGTTGTATAAGCTTCCGCCCTGGTTGCAGCTCTAGAGTAATATGATAACCACACGAGTCGCCTGAGATTGCTACAAGTCCGATGAGCCGGCCCCTTGACATCCAACAGCTCACCGCAAGACGACAATGAACATCAGCAACGAAGACCAATCCACAAGCTCAATAATGGAGACGTTTATTTGCCACCAGCAAGACATCGTGCAACGGTCACTAACACTCTCCCATCACCAGCCTTCAGGCTATTAACGCAGACTCATGTTCCCGCCACATGCTTGCAAATATTAAAGCACTGGTGTCAGTGTTGCGTGAAGCAGCCCCTAACGCATGCGAGCGCGGTGCACAGAGCCATCACTCCCCGGCCGTCCAGTCCAAACGATGTACCAGCACAAACGTCCTACATAGGCACTGCCCTGATCTCACTACCGTCCGACAGTTAGCAGATGCAGCGGCTGTCCGTGAATAAGTGTGAGTGAGCGTACTAATGTAGACTATTCCTATATGTGAAGGAGTAAGCGTTCTAATGCACAAACTGTACTATTGTAGATGTGAAGCGACTAAGCGACTATCCTGCATGACAGCTGGTGGAGAAGTGTTCTAAGAACACTGTTGCGTTGTTAAACAACGCAACTCTCTGACGTAGCACTTGTCTTTTGATAGTGCTACATTGCGCTTATCTCTGCCAATGTTCTATTTATATTCTCTGATGTGCTTGCCCATCAGTTTCTCTCTATCTGTCTGTCATATGACATATGACATGCTCAACCTGCTGCTGAAGCAGGGCTGAAGCCGATTCCCTTTAATTTGGCTAGGAAGTTTACATCCGTAGTGCGCAATAAGCTTTCATCGATGTACCGCTCCTTGTTGCAGAGTTTGGGGATTAGCTTTGTTTGCTCTGTGAACTTACCCCTATCTCGTTCTGGAGCTTACGCTGATAGTCACTCAACCACCACACTGGGGTGGACATCGTTTCAGGCGCTAGCGGGTAATCGCTGTGGGCTTCATACAGATGCACCGGGTACTTCATACCACCTCGTCGAGACAGCCCTCAGGTGCGTCGTCTGGCGTATTCAGTAAATCCTCGAGAGTTGGATTGGCCCATTGGAACCCACCGGTGGGGAGATATTCCATCATCGCCCAGCCGTACAGATTATTCGCATCCAGATATATGATTCACGTTTGTAGGGCCTCGGGGACGTAGTCTGGGGAAATGGGATTGCTGGCCTTCGCATGTCGCTTCGAGACCATGGCAACGCCCCCTCGAAGGCTCTCCTCAACGAAGAGGTGCATGTAATGGTCAGTCAGACTACACGCACCACAGACAGACCACTCACAACACACACAACACACCACACACAACACACTACACAAAACACCATACACAACACACATCACACAAACACCCCAAAGACACCAAACACCATACACAAACGCCACACACACACACACCACACACCTAAACACACCCCACACATAATACACACCACACACAACACACATACATCACACACATCACGCCACACACGTACCACACATACACCACTCACATATACCACACACACACCACACACACAACTCATACACCACACACACCTCACAGATAAACACCACACACACCATACATACACTACACACTATACACAATACGTACTCCTCACATACACCACACACACACACTTCCACACACCACACCCATATACACACCACACACACACGACTCACACAACACGCATACTCCATGAGCTCCACATTGGTTCACTGGTATTTGTCTATGACATAAGCCTGGGTCATTGACATTGAGTTGAGTGACCGGGCATGAGAAAGAATGGAGATGAAAGTGGGAGACAGTAAAGTGACTGACCTGGCTATGAGAAAACAGCCAGTCCTGAGAAATAAAATAGTGAGGGTAGAGGAAAAACCCCTAGGGTGGATGGGGCGAGAGATAGTGTATTTGTGTGTGAAGTCAAGGGACTTCAGGGAGTTGAGTTTTAGATACCGAAGGAGTCGGTAGTCCACGGAGAACTGTGTTGTGTGATTCTCCGAGCTGTAAAGGCAGTCCTAAAACCCAGAGTGGGTTACATAGAGAGCAGAGGCTCCGACCCAGTGGGTGGGTCGTATTGTGGGAGATCCAGCCGTGGATAGTAGCTGGACTAAATGTCTTGTGAATTTGAGATTCAGCAGGCCGTGAGAAGCCAGTGATGTGTGCTGGTTAAATTGTGAGGAGGATATTTATATTCTATGGATTACATTATTTCTGGATGTATAAACATGTTCCGTCTGTCCGTCTTATTTCTGGAATAAATGATTATGTGCGCCAACTCAATCTTGTTTCATGACTGGTGAAGGTGCACTTCTGGGGTGAGTTGGATTAAGAGACAGTTAGATAGCTCAATTGACACACCATGAACATCGTTACCTAGACAACGACCATCACACGACAATATCACGCAAAGATCATCAAGAACATTGAACTTATCATCAAGAACGACGTGTGACATCTGGGGTCTCTCCTGGCAAGAACGACGGGGATATATTGATAACTGGGAGCTTGTCGCTTAGTGAGGAGTATCTGAGAGCTCGTCCGATCAAGAAACCCATTGCATTATGGACATTGATGTCATTCTGAGATATTTGTGGGCTCTTCGCTGAGAGAGGAGTTATTATCTGTGACTTCGTTCCATCAAACTAGTCAGCGCGCGGGGAAAATACGCGGCAGAAATCACAAGCGAACAGTCAGTTCACGTCAAGTTCACTACAGGTGAATTGGATACCAACCATATCGCTGAAGCGAGAGGGGGTGTCAGAGATTTAACGCAGCACAGATCAACCGGCAGAGTCGACTACGGTGACAGGGGTAGTCACTAGTCAAAACAGCACAGAGGAAATGTCGCGTGGACAGTGAGGTGTTTGCAACAAGAGCGGTCAGTCCTAGTGTGTGTGTGTTTGACAGGACAGGATTGAAGACAGCGAGCAAATTCGTCGCAACATCCTGTGCGTGGTGGGATATTTTGTGTGTGTGTGTGTGTGTGTGTGTGTGTGTGTGTGTGTGTGTGTGTGTGTGTGTGTGTGTGTGTGTGTGTGTGCTGAGGCAACGCACTGTGTTGGTCGCGGGTCGACAAGTGAAGAATTCCACGACAGCTAACAAGACAGGGGAGGACGGTGGAAATTGTGAGTTTCCACGGGAAAAAATCTGGTCAGCGCTGTTTACGAGGACAGCTGGAAAAGGGGTATTAACGGTACCCCTACCACAGGTGCGGGGGCAGAAGTGGAAAGTGTTTGTGTATGGCGGAAAAGTTCCGGGCAGTTTACAGACAAATTAAGTGTGACTTTCCACGAAGTGAAAAAGAGGAGCCGGAGTGGGGCTGAGAAGGTTGTGTGGAAATATTTACGGAGGATTTTTCCACTGATTGTGATAAAGATGTACTGATGTACAGACGGAGGTACTGACTGAGGTTGACTGCGAAGGTCAAGGTACAAGGACAGTGGACATTTACTAAAAATTTTCCACAGGAGATCTGGATAAACAAGTTGTTTTGAAAGAAAGCCAGACTTGATGTTTCGTCTTTGTTCAAGCCCTTTGTCATCATTATTCTGTTATGAGCAAACAGTTTTAACGTATCGTCATCGCAACCATGGTCGTATTTCTTTGCCAATAAGGATTTATATATAAAAATTTAAACCGCTGGATATTTGGTGGCATTATTTTTTTTTGGTTGTTGCTGAACTTTGCCGTTAAACGTGAGTCTATCACATAAATGATACAGCGAAGCGCCATCTCCGCAACGAAAGTAACAACATATCGAAAGAACACTTTGGATTATTACTGTGGTGTCACCACGTCCAGAGAAAGTACAATAACGTTACGGACTGTGTCGAGACAGAACAGTTTGGATATCACTATCATCTTCAACTTTTGTCGACAGTTGGAACTTGTGATCACCACGTGAATTCAGTAACCACTCAACAAAACAAGAAGTCGGTTTGAAATCTAGTGTCGTAGACATTTCCAGCGGATAACTATTAACACGAACAAAATAAGGACTTTTATGAGATTTCACCATTGTATTGTTGTCGGCGATTTTTTTTTTGTTTGTTTTCTCTTGCTCTCATCGTCCTAAGTATTGTTGTTGTGCGTTACGTAATTATTTGTATGTGGTCCAGTGGTCGTAATAAGTAGGATATTTTTGCATTGTTTCGCGACGTACGGGAGACAAAGCAAAGAGAAATTGTCTAGGTACACATTGTATGTTGTTGAGAGGCAGCTGACGAGTCAGTTTGTTTTGTGCGGTTGAGCATTGGGTCGTCTCGACTTTATACACAGTGTCCAAGTGTCTATCGTCAGATCTATGTACATTATTCATGTTATATTTGTTCTTTTTACTGTTTTCTTTTTTTCGTTATATTTACATATGATATTTGTTGTGGTCGGATATATGTTATTATTGTGATCTTTCGTCATGTCTGCTGCCTAGTGGTCTTTGTCAATTTATATTTATATATTACGCGCACTGTGGGTGTCCCTACACAAGCTTGTGGTTGTTACTGTGGTTTATTTCTTTGTGATCACCGTCTCCGTGTACTTGGCTTGTGAGTCTAACGTTTTTATAGAAAACACTTAGTGTTATCATCCATTTGTTTGTATATTATTTATATGTATGTTTAACAATATTTCCACGGACTTTATGAACTTGTGGTCATAGATATATAGATATAAGGGAGTATAGGTGATACATCCCCCTCACTACCTAGTGATTATAGAGTCACTAAGTGAGTACAGAGTGATATTTTAGCACTACGAATTTACGTACACAGGGAGTAGTGGTGTACTTAGGGAGGGCACACAAAGACTAGTAGCAGAGTCTTTACATTTATAGTGGCTGACAGACAGCAACGTGTCCACAAGTACGAGATGCCTACTTTAATGGAATATATTGAAGCAGGTGAACAAATAGGCCTGAAAGGTAAAGAGTTACAGGAGTATGCAGAAGCAAAAGAACAAAAACAGACGGAAAGAGAGGAGAGGCATAATGAACGCGAGTCAAAGCGTCTAGAGGAAGAGAAAGAGACACAAGTAAAACTAGCTGAAATGGAAAACAAGCGTCTACAGGAAGAGAAAGAGACACAAGTAAAACTAGCTGAAATGGAAAACAAACGTCTACAGGAAGTAAAGTTAGCTGAAATAGAAAACAAGCGTCTTCAGGAAGAGACACAAATGAAAATGGAAATTGAGAAAGAGAAGATTAAGATGGAAGCTGAAATTGCTCTCAGAAAATTAGAAATATCATCAAAAGGTCAAAGTGAGGAAAGCAGAAGACCTCCACAGTCATCACAACGATTAAAACTGCCATACTTTACGGACCGGGATTGTCTTGAGGCCTATCTTTCGAGATTCGAATCATCTGTGAAAACTCTGGGCATCTCGGAAGCAGAGTATGCGATGCGACTTGGCGAGTTTCTTACGGGTAAGGCACTAGACACCATGTTCAATTTACCTGTAGAAGAAAGGAACAACTACACTATCTTACGTCAACGTTTGTTAACAAAGTTCCAACTAACGGAGCATGGCTATAGAACAAGGTTTAGACAGTTAGGACCAGAGACAAATCAAGATTTCACAGACTTTGTTAACACAGTAAAGAACACATTTAACAAATGGATGGAGCTCGCAGAAGTAGGGAAAGATTTGAATAAATTAGTAGATTTAGTGTTAAGAGACAAAGTATTAGCTTCATGTAATACCAATTTAGTGGCTTTCTTTGAGGAACGTAAGCCAAAGGACATAGACACAATGTCTCAGTTAGGGCAAAACTACATGACTGCACTTCCTAACGTATCTATTGGGAAACTAAAGAGTGCGGAAATAGTCTGTGCAGCGTACACTAAACAGGACCAGAATCCAGTCATCAGATCAAGGGCGAAAAGTGTGGATTCAGCACATAAAGGTGAGCAGCAAGAACTTCAAGATAATGGTTTCCGAGAAAACAATGTTGGTAGAGTAGGACGGTACCCATATAGAAGAGGGAACTTCCAGAGACGTCCAAATTATGCCGGATGTTGGAATTGTGGGAGCTGAAGACAAAAGGCAGCGGAGTGTGACGTGCAGCCAGCCAGTGAGCCAACAAGTAACTCAAGGAAGGAGATCATCTGTTTCAAATGTGGAAAGAAGGGGCATATCAGCCATCAATGTAGGATGATAGAAACAGAGCACTCAAATGCAGCGCAAGTAATTGAGACGCTGAAAAATGAAGATTGTAGTGGGTGCAAACCTCTTTTTGAAAAAGACAGTCAGCCAGTCCTAATATGTGGTCATACAGTGAAAGCAGGATCAGCAGTGCATGAAGGAGGAAGTCTGAAGCTGCATCAGGGATTTGTCAATGATAGACCAGCGTTAACAATTAGGGACTCCGGATGTACGTCTATCGGAGTGAGGAAAAGTTTAATAGATCCTTCGGATTATACAGGGAAAAAGATTAGATGCATAACATTCAACGGCACAGTAGAGTTCTACCCATTAGCCATAATAACAGTAAAAACACCATATATCACTGGAAGAGTGACAGCGTGTGTTTTGGACTCACCAGTGGCTGATTTGATCATAGGAAATGTTATAGGAGTTAAAGATTGTACAGAAGAGGAAGTAGTTTATTGGGACCAAAAATATAGTGTAAGCAGTAATGAGGTAGTTACCACAAGAGAACCTAAATTAGAGAGTATAGCTGAGGTAAAAGAGGCACTTGAAGTAGACACAGGAACTCAGGACAAGGATAGTACAGCTGAGCAGATGAGAATGGATCCCAAATATCAATCAATCAATCATGTGCCATGCCGGAAAGCGTGGGCGGTCATGATTCGCCATTTCACTCGATCACCAGAGTCGTGGATCAGCTCAGTGTTCCTGTCTCGTCCATGCCATGTGGCCAAGCCATCCAGGTATTTTCCTCTCGGTCTTCCTCTTGGTCTGTTCCCCTCGATCTTGCCAGCTGTCACCAAGTTCTCCAGTCCATTTCTTCTCATAACATGTCCAAAAAATGTTGACTGTCTACGTCTAATTTCTCTAATCAATCTACGATTTTCATTTGTCTCTTGTAGTATTTGGTCATTGGATTTTCTATCTGTCCATGGTATTCTTTGCATTTTCCTCAGAAACCACATTTCTGCAGCCATCAGATGTTTTTCAGCTTGACTGCACATTGTCCAAGTTTCACATCCATACAAAAGAACAGGCTCTATGTATCCCCTCAACACTCTTTTTCTCGTTTCAATTGACATAATTTTATTGGTCAGAATGTTTTTCATCTTGCTAAAGGCTACTTTCGCAATGGCGATTCTTGTTCTAATCTCTTCAAGGCATCTGCCATCAGATGTTATGACTGTTCCGAGATAATTGAACCGATTCACTTGTTGAAGAATATTCCCATTTACTTGTATATTACATTGTGGTACTTCGTTCTTCCTAGTGACAAATATAGTGCTAGTGAATCCCAGAGACAACATACTACCCTGAACAAATGTTCCCAAGGGGGTAGGAGAGTAGAACATAGGCAGTCAAAGAACGGTAGATGGTGCTTCGAGAGGAAGAACAATGTTCTCACTCGCAGGTTTTCAGATAGCAGAACTGCATGTTGGCAAGTAGCAGTACCTTTAGCACACAGAGACCGATATACTAGAACAGCTCAGGATAGTGCATGTGCAGGGCACATAGGCATAAGGCGTATGCAGCAGAAAGCAAGGTGCCAGGTATATGGGCCAAGATTGAATAAAGAGTTCAGACTAAACAGAGACTCAAGTGTAACGGTGCAATATGCAGATAGGAAAGTTGAGTCAGGTCAACAGAGTGTTCGCGACATTACTGACCCAGGGCTAGGGATATCAAACAGATGTTGTAACTGTAGAGGTACCATGAGTCATGGGTACATGAAAGGTAGACACAGCATCGACAGGAATCAGAGGAGGGTTAATGCAAGAACAGAACCACCTGATATAGGGTCGGTACACAAATAGTATTGTGGGGTCGTGAAGTAGTAAGAGACCTGTGGGTACATAAGTATAATGCTTTTCTATGATGTATTATTATTATGTGATGTATTAGTTCATGCATTGGTACACAAGATAGAAAGTTGTTTGTATTTATGTGTGGGGAATATGGGAGTGTACTATGAGCATTTGATGTATTATTTAGGGTGGTAGCTGAAGTGAGGTGGAGCCATACTTAGGGCTACCCAGGCAATATGTCTGGGTCACATATTTAATAAGTGTTAGTCTCCCAATATTTGAAAACGAAGTTTTCTTTTAAGAGGGGGGTGATGACATAAGCCTGGGTCATTGACATTGAGTTGAGTGACCGGGCATGAGAAAGAATGGAGATGAAAGTGGGAGACAGTAAAGTGACTGACCTGGCTATGAGAAAACAGCCAGTCCTGAGAAATAAAATAGTGAGGGTAGAGAAAAACCCCTAGGGTGGATGGGGCGAGAGATAGTGTATTTGTGTGTGAAGTCAAGGGACTTCAGGGAGTTGAGTTTGAGATACCGAAGGAGTCGGTAGTCCACGGAGAACTGTGTTGTGTGATTCTCCGAGCTGTGAAGGCAGTCCTAAAACCCAGAGTGGGTTACATAGAGAGCAGAGGCTCCGACCCAGTGGGTGGGTCGTATTGTGGGAGATCCAGCCGTGGATAGTAGCTGGACTAAATGTCTTGTGAATTTGAGATTCAGCAGGCCGTGAGAAGCCAGTGATGTGTGCTGGTTAAATTGTGAGGAGGGTATTTATATTCTATGGATTACATTATTTCTGGATGTATAAACATGTTCCGTCTGTCCGTCTTATTTCTGGAATAAATGATTATGTGCGCCAACTCAATCTTGTTTCATGACTGGTGAAGGTGCACTTCTGGGGTGAGTTGGATTAAGAGACAGTTAGATAGCTCAATTGACACACCATGAACATCGTTACCTAGACAACGACCATCACACGAAAATATCACGCAAAGATCATCAAGAACGATGTGTGACAGTCTAGTTCTCTCCATGAGCTCTATATTGTTAACTGATATTTGTCTAGTTCTCTCCATGAGCTCCACATTATTAACTGATATTTGTCTAGTTCTCTCCATGAGCTCCACATTGGTTCACTGGTATTTGTCTAGTTCTCTTCACGAGCTCCATATTGGTTCACTGGTATTTCTCTAGTTCTCTCCATGAGCTATACATTATTAACTGATATTTGTCTACTTTTCTCCATGAGCTCCACATTAGTTCATTGGCATTTGTCTAGTTCTCTTCATGAGCTCCACGCTGGTTCACTGATATTTGTCTAGTTCTCTCCATGAGCTCGACATTGGTTCACTGATATTTATCTAGTTCTCTCCATGAGCTCCACGCTCAATCAATCAATCAATCCTGTGCCATGCCGGAAAGCGTGGGCGGTCATGACTCGCCATTTCACTCGATCACCAGTGTCGCGGATCAGCTCAGTGTTCCCATCTCGACCATGCCATGTGGCCAAGCCATCCAGGTATTTGCTTGTCGGTCTTCCCCATGGCCTCTTCCCCTCGATCTTGCCAGTTGTCACCAAGTTCTCATTGGTTCACTGGTATTTGTACAGCTCTCTTCATGAGCTCCACGTTGATTCACTGGTATTTGTCTAGATCTCTCCAGGAGCTCGACATTGGTGAATTTTTTTCATACTATTTTATTCCTTCTATTTTGCACAGGCGCCATTTAGTGCATGTTTGTCGGTTAATTGTAATCGTTTTCGTTTTTCTCATTGTTTCATTTTCATGCACTAGTACTGCTGTAACGTTAGAATGTGGCATAAGAAATAAATCATTGATGTACGATAGATTGGAATGGTTGAGTGTAAGACGGGTCTGCTTGTAAATTATGAACTTTGAAAATAAAGTTCGTTTGTTCCTCCTCCTCCTCCTCCTCCTCCTCCTCCTCCCTCTCTCACGCACACACACACACACACACGCACGCACACACACACACACACACACACACACACACACACACACACACACACACAAGAAAATGATTTATGTTTCATCCGTAGCAACGTAACATCGGTCAACCAGGTGAAAGTTGCATTTGGTATGTACGATATAGACAGAGGCGACGATTTATCCAGGGTGAGTCCTATCGAAAAGATTATTATTCACCAACTCTATGACCGTAAGTTTGCTCTCTGTATATTTGTTCATGAACTATATGAACCGTGTGTTTGCTCTCTGTGTATTTGTTCATGAACTATATATATATCCGTGTGTCTATTCTCCGTATACTTGTTCATGACCGGGTGTCTGGTCCTTGTATTTTTGTTCATGAATTATATGACCGTATATCTGTTTTCTGTATGTTTGTACAGAGTCTGGTCCCTATATATTATTTTTTTTCATGAACTATGTGACCGTATGTCTGTTCTCTGTATATTTGTTCATGACCGAGTGTCTAGTTCCTGTATATGTGTTCATGACCGCGTGTCTATTTCCTGTATGTTTGTTCATGACCATATGTATGTTCCTTGTATATTTGTTCGTAAACTATATGCCCGTATTTTTGTTCATGGCCGTGTGTCTGTTCTCTTTATATTTGTTTATGAACTATATGACCGTGTGCATGTTCTCTGTGTATTTGTTCATGTTTGTTCGCGAAATACTCGTATATGGCTGTATGTTTGTTCTCTGTATATTTATTCATGAACTATATGGCCGCATGTATGTTCTCTGTATATTTGTTCATGAACTATATGGCCGCATGTTTGTTCTCTGTATATTTTTTCATAAAAAATATGGCCGTATGTATGTTGTTTTTGTATATTTGTTCTTGAACAATATTGCCGTATGTATGGTCTCTGTGAATTTGTTCATGCTTTTTCATGAGCTACTCGTATATGACTATGTTTGTTCTCTGTATATTAGTCCTTGGGTTCTTTCAGCGTAATTTTGTTCTCTGTATATTTTTTCCTGATTATATAATTGTCTTTTCTTACTATATACGTGCTCCTGAATTCTTTCATCGTAAGATACTACTAGACGTATTATCCAATCTGAAGCGCAGGCTCAAATGTAAATGCTGTTCGATCAGATATCGAAGCTGACACCATCTTCTGCTGACTCGGTCGGACGGTTCCAAGCCAGATTGGTAGATACAGAACATCAATATCGCACAACGTCATCCAAACAGACATGTCCATCAACCAAAGATCACAGCCCACTCTGATATCACTAAAAGCCAACGAACAACCAGTGATACTAAAACCAGAGTGCTGCAGAAGATATCGACAGGTCTGGCTAAGATAGGAACATACAAGACATTTTATCAGATCCATCCAAATTTCAGCTAGATCCGAAGTTAGCAATCAAGGGAACTTGTATGCAAAATTGAAGAAAGAAATTCAGTTACTGTTAGATAGCAAATCTATAAATGAGGAGACTGCGCAGTTACTCCCCCACGGGGCTCACAACCACCCCAACTTTATGGCCTACCTTACTTGCACAAGCTTGGGGTACCACTGAGGCCTATCTTTACTACGGCCACCTTTCACGAAACGAAAAAATCTGTACAGGATTGTCACTTTCACGAAATTATGAAATCTGTACACAATTGTCCCTTTTACGAAATGATGAAATCTGTATGCAGTTGTCACTTTCCCGAAATGATGAAATCTGTATACAATTGTTCCTATCACGAAATGATTAAATCTGTATACAATCGTTTCCATTGTGAGGAGATACAGTGTGTAAAGGATAGTTCCCTCCGTGAGATGATAAAGTGTGAAAACAATTGTCCCCTCCGTGAGATGATAAATGGTGTATACAATTGTTCTCTCCGTGAGATGACAAAGTATGTAAACAATTGTTCCTTCCATGAGATGATAAAGTGTGTAAACAATTGTCCTCTCCGCGAGATGATAAAGTGTGTAAACAATTGTCCTCTCCGCGAGATGATAAAGTGTGTAAACAATTGTTCCCTCCGTGAGTTGATAAAGTGTGTAAACAATTGTTCACTCTGTGAGATAATAAAGTGTGTAAACAATTGTTCCCTTTGTGAGATGATAAAGTGTGTAAACAATCGTTCCCTCCGTGAGCTGGTGTTGTTATATGGAAACGAGATGCTCATTGTCCGCGAGACTGCGTGAGTCTGTGGTCTAATGTATCGTCTGATTTCTTCTTCTGTCCTTTGCCTACTGTGAGTGCCCATAAACAAAAGTGCGGGTATTTCTCATCTTATTCCCTAAGATATCTATTGTATCCCTATTACCATGATGACAGTTCTACATGATATGTTATGTTTCAATGTTCTTCTATTTCTTGAAAGATATGAAGCACCTTCTTCCAATCGACAACCTTACAGAGAATTATGTGCGTGATATTTCGATTCAATCCCATGATGACGTCATGATATTTAAGAATTGTTTGAGATTGTAATTATTTATCATATTTGATATTAGCTTTATGATGTGTGTTTGCCAAGAGTTAAATATTTGAACATTCAAGAAATATTTGTTGTGTATTAAAAGTTTGTTATTTTTACATACTCTTTGACGATTTTCAGCCAATTGGGGTTTTGATTATGACATTGCGTTAATCAAAGTTTGCAGCCGTGGTCCCATTCCTTTCAACGAGCACATCCAGCCCATTTGTCTACCGGAACCTGGAGCGGTTGTTCCAACTGGAACTGAGCTGACACTTTCAGGATATGGACAGGACAACGATAGTAAGTAATCTCCATCACATTTATTCTGCGTGTTCTTCTTATATCCCACCGCTTTTGCCGTGAAACGTCGCAGAGAGGAGGCAGATATAATTTTCTGTGATTATGTTGTCTTGATGCGTGTATTAACGTCATATTTGCATTTATTTAATGTCTCTTGTACTCCATCTAGCCAACTCTTCCTGGGTCGACCTCTCGCCTTGTATCCCGATGTTCTCACGTAGAACGCTCTAGCCGCTGGTTGATCTTGTTTCATTCTAAATAAGTGTCTGAACCATTTCATTCTTTGGTTTTATGTAACGTCAGTAATAGGTATTATTCCTACATTTGTTTTTAGTTTCTCATTTCTCTCTCTATCTCTTCTTGTTTTTTTTCCCCAGTTGTGTCTCTTATGCATCTCATTTCACATGATGTGATTTATGCCTGTGTGTTTTTAGGGCTGGCCATGTCTAGCATTAGGAAAACAGAGTTGGGACGAATAAAGAATTTATCAGGTTCTTTATTTATTGAATATATGCAAAGAGAAATGTCAATCAAATAAAAGTATCACTATCTCCGTTCCTGTCTCGAGGTGAATTAGTCAGACCCAATTATGTAAACATTTAGTGAAGAGAAATATCAATCAAATAACAGTATTACTGTCTCCATTCCTGTCTCGAGGTGAATTAATCAGTTATGGAAACATTTAGCGAAGAGAAATATCATTCAAATAACATTATCCCCTTCTGCGTTCATCCGGAATTTTTTTTCTTTTATTCGGACGTGATTGCGTTGTGCCTGTTTACAGCAGAGCTGCGTTCTTGCGCCATTAGGCCGACACATCCGACTTCTGCGGGCATTTGTTGACCGGGATAACCTTCCTGGAGAAATAACAATATCACTTTCTCCGTTCCTGCCTCGAAGGGAATGCGCCAGACCCAGTTGTGTACACCAGAGGTCAGTGGTCAACCAGTTGCAGGCAAGATTTCATTGCACTGGGTTTGACACTGTTTGGCTCGGTCTCCGGCCGCAGAACGGCCAGCCTAAAGCGACATACCAAACACAGAATGACGCCCACAGGTACGGACAAGTTGCCTGCCGACAGCGAGGCGCCGTCGTCATTTGGAGGCGACAGTTTCGATCCAGGTCGGTAACTATTATAGCTTTCAGATTTTATGTTGTCTGGTGCGTCTTCTATCCTCTATTTCCTTCTTCTTCTTCTGTGAGCGCAAAATAATACCATGTGTATCTATTTATGTAATCTGCCGAGAGTAACACGACAAACACACCATGACGCGCACAGGTACGGACAGCCGAGAGCAACTCGCCAAACACATGAAAGAGAAAGGGTTATGTAACAAGTATATCTGTAGCCTATATTTTAATAAAACATCACCACGACAGAGAACGGTTTATGTAACAAGAACATCTTTAGTCTATATTTGATTCAAATATCACCATGACAGAGAACGGTTTATGTAACAAGAACATCTTTAGTCTATATTTGATTCAAATATCACCACGACAGAGAACGGTTTATGTAACAAGAACATCTTTAGGTCTATATTTGATTCAAATATCACCACGACAGAGAAACGGTTTATGTAACAAGAACATCTTTAGTCTATATTTGATTCAAATATCACCACGACAGAGAACGGTTTATGTAACAAGAACATCTTTAGTCTATATTTGATTCAAATATCACCACGACAGAGAACGGTTTATGTAACAAGAACATCTTTAGTCTATATTTGATTCAAATATCACCACGACAGATGTGACGAAACGCGTTTATCTGTCTTGGGTCGTCAAGATCCCGCACTATTTTGGCGCGTCATCGGGGGACTTTCCCAGCTAAAAATAGACTGAGGGAAGCCGATGGAGGAATTGCTATCTAGAATCTTCTCGAAACACCGAAATTCGAGTAACCCGTGATGCTGGGTATCGCTCTAAATTCTCGTGCAGAGAGATCTAGAAACTCTAGGCGGGGAATGACGGTTTCCCGAGAAAGTCAAAAAGCACTTGCTTCTAGTGCGCATTGAGTTGGCACGAAGCGGGAAATTGCCTAAACCAGTCATTCACTTACTTTTGTTCGAAGAGAACAGACGCAGGCCTGATGTGAGCCATTTTTGTGTTGCGTCTCACCTCAATCATGATTCGGCTGACTGTTATGGAAAGGAAGCTGAGAAGTCCTTGAACAGTTCTGAAGCTGACTGGAAATCTGGTTTTTCACCATTCAGGTAGATATTTGTTTAAATCATTTAACTTTGTACGTGTGTTCCACACGCCATTGTTCTAACCTCATTACCTATGCGGATGTCCTTGCATACTAATTAGCAAACCGATCGATAACGCAGGTGACAGTTAATCGTGTGTTTGTTTACCGTGTGCTCGCGAATCAGCTGTTAGGAACGCTGTAATGTGATGTGGGCGATTTGGGTTCCAAATATATGTACCATATATTGCCAATCGTTGCATCTATTAGGTTGGTGGTTAGAATAAAACATAGTTACTTGTGCCGGATGGAAACTTAGATTATGTCAGTCAGTTGCTGAAGCCAGAAGAACGGTGAGAAAACCAGGTAACTTGGTAGGTGGAGATTCAGACAACATTTGTGCTTAGTTACTAAGTAAAGGAAGAACTTAGTTCTGTGCCACCAGGAATGATGTAACTATTGTGTAATAACTTAATAGTGACTTCATTGAGTGGAACACCGGATTTCTGTGGTAAGGTAAGTTTGCTTTGGTGATATATATGTATATATATATGATGTGACATTGTGTATATATATTAGGTCATGGCATGTGATACTTCCTGGAGTAATTCCGAACGCCGAATAGCTCGACGCGTGATAACACTGCGTGCCGTCGCGATATAAATATGCGTTCTGAAATCTTGTCTAAGCTATCCTGTTTCTTTCATACTGGCGCTAGTGCGAGTGAATACTAAGGTGCTGGAAGTATGGAAGGATGCAAGGAGGCTGTATGAGACTGGGGAAATATAGGATATGGGGGATGTGAAAGTAAGTTCTGAAAGTATGGGTTGGTAGGCCAAACCAACGATGAAGTTCGGTCCAGGCCAAGGCTAAACCACTTGGGAGGACAGAACTGGAACATTACCCTTGGAACGTGTGGGGAACATGTATTCTCAAGAAGGCTTCTTGACTCTAAGACAGAGTCTGATAAGAAGAGTTTGCTATGGCGTGGGCAGGTGATCCCCCCCCCCCCCCCCCCAGCAAACAGGCTTGGGTACATAGTGGATGTGATCATGTCCTATTCCTATATCCCGAGGGATGGTATATTGATCAAGATTGTGTATTAATGTACATTGATGATGTTATGAACGAGTCCATGGACTCTTTACCTATTTGTTTAGTTCGATTAAATTAGAACAATAACAGCCTTATATCACTACTGACGTTAGCGACGACTGGTAGATGATTAGGGATAGGTGAGACCTACGATCAGACTCGTCATTCTGATTTCTTGCTCTGTTTGACGGGCTGTTCTGTGAGGCCAGCTGACATTTGGGAACCCATGCTTTACTACTCTCCATATAGAGATAATGCTTTGGTTATATGCATAACTAAGTAGCATGACTGAGGGTTGAGTAGTTATTGGTAGGATGCATGTGGACTAATGTTTGGGCCAGTATACTCTCACCGGTCGCTCTTCCTTTTCAGGAGTTTGCCTGTTGAGGAACCAGTCAACTATAATGTTGTTGGCAGGAAACCACTTCGTGTGACAGAGCGAAGGGTTCAGTTCTTTACTTATCACGCCAGACTCAACCACACCAGGTACCCAATGTGATTCACCATGCGTGAAGTTTGCATCAAGAAATACAACTGCCCTGAAGGTGCACGTGTGGGAAGTGATGGTTTGTGATGTTTTTCGATAATAGAAGATACTCTGTTTCTGCCAGGAACATTTCAGCAATTTGAGTCAACATGCTCAACGAAAGGAAACACCGGACCGTATATTATGACGGTGGTTCTGCCTAAACGCAGAAGTAACTGATCTTCAGACACTTGAATGGTTCTTTGGACAGCTCTAGTGGCAGGTCTTGAGAAGAACGACACCAGCTATTGACTTGTGGCAAGTGTTACCCGGTGGAAGGGACTATGGATTATAGTCCAACCTGAATTGTTTCCGTGAAATAGATATCTGATTCTATTAATGTACTGTCTCAGTATGAAGATTATAAACTGTGTTCGAGTAGGACTCAGTAACATTTCAGTAGCCATATCTGATTCTACAAGCAGTGTGACTGTAAGAGACAATTGAAGTGGTCATTGACATTTTTCAATCCATGTTCCTGTGATGTGATGAAGGGACCATTGAATTGGTCATTGACAGATCCGTTCTGCAGTGGGACTGTGCTATGAGTGACAGACCATTCGATTGGTCAGTGACTATTTAAGTTCATCGAAGTAACGAATACTTGGAGCCAAGTCCAGGAGGATTGTCTCCCAACCGGTATTGTTCGAAAACTGTATTAACAGTGACTCTGTGGGAGTGATACAGATGCAGTTGGTCCAGTGAAGGGTGGTCCAGCAGTGACTCTATTGTTGTGGATCCACGCTCTGGAGACGGAGTGGTCTCCAAGGTTCTAGTCATCTCACTGGAAGGAAGCCGGGTGAGTGGCGGACCGACTGGACGGGACATCTGCATCCAATCTACTTCTCAACTCGATGAAGACAACTATATCTCTGATTCTGTCTCTACTCTATCTTCTATTGGTGTAAATAGATTATTCTATCAGGATGTTCATTTCAGTTATATATTCTCAAGGGTAGAATAAACTTTATGTAAGTTGACTTGCTCTTTGTATAATGATTGAGTGTGGTCTCGGACGATGCCTAAGTGTTCATTGTTCCACAGGTGTAGGTAGTTAGTGGGGGTCTAGAATCTGGAGGGGCTTGCAGACGTAATTAACTAATATGAGATCAACCACAGAGTAAAAATGTGTATCTGCTTGTCCAACCCCTGGGGCTAGAATACACGGGAGTGCCAGAGACACCTCGGGTGTGGTTCACTCTCACTACCCAAGGTGAACTAGTCACACTCCATACAGAGTGGGGGCTCGTCCGGGATCTTTCCAAGATCTTTGTGTGTTGTAGACCTCTCACATAGGGATAGGGACTTAGTCTTTATCCTCTACTTCAGTCTACATAAGATTCTACTACTTCTACCTATCTCCTAACTGTCTGACGGACATTTGTGTTGTGGTGATTAGTTAGTACTATTGATTATTGATTCATTGTATTGCTTCACCCACACATACTTGAGTACCCACCTCTCATAGTCAACATGTCTACCCAAGAGTTAGACTTAGACAAAGTTCAGGAAACTGGGCGTAAGTCTGGTCTTGAAGGAGATGCTTTGAAATCCTATGGGCAAGAGGTGGAAAGAAATTTTCGCCAAGAGAAAAGAGAGAGGAGGAGAGCAGAAAGAGAACTGGAAGCCAGTAAAGTGGCTCTTGAGGAAAAGAGGATAGCGGCTGATACTGAAATGAAACGGCTTGAGTTGGAAGCCGAGAAAGAAAAACGTGACCATGAGTATCGAATGAAGCTACTTGAGGCACAAGTGCCTGCTACAGGTGTAACTGATGGAGCTATGGGAGGAGGTGTACCTCCTGGCTCAGAGTCAACCAGTAGACGTGACTACCAGGCTATGAAATGGCCTTTACAGCCGTTCGAACCCGAGAAGGAACGGATAGACCAATACTTAGAGAAGTATGAAGCCATGGCTATTGCAATGGGTCTAGACAAACAGAAATGGTGTTTAAAACTCTCCCAGGGACTCCGTGCCGAAGGTTATGAAGTGTATGCACGCTTGCCACCGGGTTTACAGAATGATTACTCGGCACTGAAAGCGGCTCTCTTGAAGAGATTCGAGATCACAGCGCACTCATACCGACGGAAGTTTAGAACTTCAAAGCGGGAACCTGGTGAACTGTTTTCAGCATACAGTGTGAGATTGAACTCATACCTTCTTAAATGGATGGCCTTGGCCGGATTTAAGGAGGAGTATGAAAGTTTGCGTGAGTTGATGGTTGTAGATCAGATGCGAATGCAAATGTCCAAACCCTTGCGAAACTTCTTAGGTGAGAATGGGGCTGAGAGATTGGATACAGTCACCAAGTTAGCCGAAAGATACGTTGAAGTTTATGGCGAGACTGGGGACACCAGTCCAACAGATCCGAGATCGAAAGATAAGGATCAAGGTAAGTCCAAGAAGGCCAAGAAGAACCAAGGTTCTGATGAACCAAGGAAACAGGTAAACTCTTTAGAGAAGATCTCTAACGTCAACCAAGGTAAGAATAGCCCAGCTAGTTCTCCAAAGAGGAAGTGGAGTGAACGATGGTGCAAATTCTGCAAGTCCAGCACTCACAATACGGGTGAGTGTAAGAGTAAACCCAAGGACTTTCACTTTGCTTGTCTTGCAGAGGTGAGGGATAGACCATGCAGGAAAGTGAAGGCGGTTGATGGGAATTGAGAGAGTAGAAGTGAATGGGCAACAGGTGTTGTGCCTCTACGACACGGGATTGCAATTTTCAGCTGTAATTGCATCCCCCCTGACAGGCCCAGAGCAACTCACCGGGGAGATGACGGAGATACAGCCAGCCAGTAGGAGTGCTGTAGCGCTACGTTGCCCGATTGCCAATGTGGAGATTCGGAGCAAGTACGTTACTGGACGCATTCAGGCGGCAGTAGTACCGGATCCTCTCTATCCCCTAATTCTTGGCCGGAAGTACGTGTTTCTGGGCGAACCAGAACACCCTAGCATCCATAAGTCTAGGCAGGTCAGAGATACAGAGGCAGAGGGTCTCGAAAAGGTAAGTCTCCGAAATACTCACCCGGATGGAATGAGTAATGCTCAGAGCAAGGATGCGACGGAGTGTCCTTGTTCATAATGGTTGCCCAACAATGAAAACCCGTTAATTCAGGGTAAGTTCAACTCTGATAACCAGTCACCGTTAATTCAGACTGGAACAGAGAAAAGGCAGAGGTAACGTAAGTTGGTTCCTGAGAGCTTCAGAGATAATCTGCTGCGAACGGTACATGTCAGGTCCCCAACCGGACATCTGACTGTAGGGACAACCAGTAATTGTCTATCCCGGTACTATTGGTGGCCGGGAATGACAGGCGACGTGCGCAGGTATATTAGGTCTTGTCCAGAGTGCCGTAAATGCACACCTGAGAAACGGACGAAGACGAAGATATCCTTAAAGGTTGGAGACCGAGTTCTAGTACTCCTCCCAATCGAGGGGAACGAATTCGAAATCGGGTGGCAGGGCCCATTCCTAGTGGATAAAGTGGGGCTCCACAAGCACTATGGAGTGGGGATCCTGGGAAAGTCTTCTACTTTCCATTCCAGTCTCCTCATGCGCTATGAGGGGAAGCCCGATGATAAGTCCACCAGCCCAAGGGCGCAGAGATTCGCTGAAAGAACGGTTCGGAGTTCAGGTCAGGTAGCGGAAAGCCTGTCACACCATAGGCAGACCTATATGTATGTGCAGGTACCTTCTTCGGTTCAGCCCGGTGCTCGGGGGAACATGACCGGCCAAAGGAACACCCGCAGTGCTAGCTACACTGAGAACCGTGGTCGGAAGAGGTGGGTTGTGTCAGAACGGACACAGACCCCTGGTCCCTCAATCCGACCGACTGCAGTCCAGCTGGGTCCTCGAAAGGGGAAGCTGGAGTTGCAGAAGTCCAGTAAACTCTGGCAGGAACGATCGTTAAATCAGGCCGAGACGGGAGCTCTGGTCCGCAAGACACTGCGAGTTGCCCGATCGCAGTAGCGGAGTAGGCGTTGATCACCCGTGATACTGAATAGCTTGTCTCCCCACCTAATGTGGTAAAAGTATTCTATACAATATTGACGGGTTAAACTTCCTCACCCGCCATCCGGTCTCTAAGAAAGAAGAACGAACGACATAGACAGCTTCTGCGTAGAAGTGGAACGACGGGGTCGATCCTCTTAAAGTGGGGGCCTATGTGACGAAACGCGTTTATCTGTCTTGGGTCGTCAAGATCCCGCACTATTTTGGCGCGTCATCGGGGGACTTTCCCAGCTAAAAATAGACTGAGGGAAGCCGATGGCGGAATTGCTATCTAGAATCTTCTCGAAACACCGAAATTCGAGTAACCCGTGGTGCTGGGTATCGCTCTAAATTCTCGGGCAGAGAGATCTAGAAACTCTAGGCGGGGAATGACGGTTTCCCGAGAAAGTCTCTTTTCTCAAGAAGCACTTGCTTCTAGTGCGCATTGAGTTGGCACGAAGCGGGAAATTGCCTAAACCAGTCATTCACTTACTTTTGTTCGAAGAGAACAGACGCAGGCCTGATGTGAGCCATTTTTGTGTTGCGTCTCACCTCAATCATGATTCGGCTGACTGTTATGGAAAGGAAGCTGAGAAGTCCTTGAACAGTTCTGAAGCTGACTGGAAATCTGGTTTTTCACCATTCAGGTAGATATTTGTTTAAATCATTTAACTTTGTACGTGTGTTCCACACGCCATTGTTCTAACCTCATTACCTATGCGGATGTCCTTGCATACTAATTAGCAAACCGATCGATAACGCAGGTGACAGTTAATCGTGTGTTTGTTTACCGTGTGCTCGCGAATCAGCTGTTAGGAACGCCGTAATGTGATGTGGGCGATTTGGGTTCCAAATATATGTACCATATATTGCCAATCGTTGCATCTATTAGGTTGGTGGGTTAGAATAAAACATAGTTACTTGTGCCGGATGGAAACTTAGATTATGTCAGTCAGTTGCTGAAGCCAGAAGAACGGTGAGAAAACCAGGTAACTTGGTAGGTGGAGATTCAGACAACATTTGTGCTTAGTTACTAAGTAAAGGAAGAACTTAGTTCTGTGCCACCAGGAATGATGTAACTATTGTGTAATAACTTAATAGTGACTTCATTGAGTGGAACACCGGATTTCTGTGGTAAGGTAAGTTTGCTTTGGTGATATATATATATATATATATATATATATATATATATATATATATATATATATATATATATATATATATATGATGTGACATTGTGTATATATATTAGGTCATGGCATGTGATACTTCCTGGAGTAATTCCGAACGCCGAATAGCTCGACGCGTGATAACACTGCGTGCCGTCGCGATATAAATATGCGTTCTGAAATCTTGTCTAAGCTATCCTGGTTCTTTCATACTGGCGCTAGTGCGAGTGAATACTAAGGTGCTGGAAGTATGGAAGGATGCAAGGAGGCTGTATGAGACTGGGGAAATATAGGATATGGGGGATGTGAAAGCAAGTTATGAAAGTATGGGTTGGTAGGCCAAACCAACGATGAAGTTCGATCCAGGCCAAGGCTAAATCACTTGGGAGGAACAGAACTGGAACATTACCCTTGGAACATGTGGGGAACATGTATTCTCAAGAAGGCTTCTTGACTCTAAGACAGAGTCTGATAAGAAGAGTTTGCTATGGCGTGGGCAGGTGAGTCCCCACCCAGCAAACAGGCTTGGGTACATAGTGGATGTGATCATGTCCTATTCCTATATCCCGAGGGATGGTATATTGATCAAGATTATGTGTATTAATGTACATTGATGATGTTAGGAACGAGTCCATGGACTCTTTACCTATTTGTTTAGTTCGATTAAATTAGAACAATAACAGCCTTATATCACTACTGACGTTAGCGACGACTGGTAGATGATTAGGGATAGGTGAGACCTACGATCAGACTCGTCATTCTGATTTCTTGCTCTGTTTGACGGGCTGTTCTGTGAGGCCAGCTGACATTTGGGAACCCATGCTTTACTACTCTCCATATAGAGATAATGCTTTGGTTATATGCATAACTAAGTAGCATGACTGAGGGTTGAGTAGTTATTGGTAGGATGCATGTGGACTAATGTTTGGGCCAGTATACTCTCACCGGTCGCTCTTCCTTTTCAGGAGTTTGCCTGTTGAGGAACCAGTCAACTATAATGTTGTTGGCAGGAAACCACTTCGTGTGACAGAGCGAAGGGTTCAGTTCTTTACTTATCACGCCAGACTCAACCACACCAGGTACCCAATGTGATTCACCATGCGTGAAGTTTGCATCAAGAAATACAACTGCCCTGAAGGTGCACGTGTGGGAAGTGATGGTTTGTGATGTTTTCTCGATAATAGAAGATACTCTGTTTCTGCCAGGAACATTTCAGCAATTTGAGTCAACATGCTCAACGAAAGGAAACACCGGACCGTATATTATGACGGTGGTTCTGCCTAAACGCAGAAGTAACTGATCTTCAGACACTTGAATGGTTCTTTGGACAGCTCTAGTGGCAGGTCTTGAGAAGAACTACACCAGCTATTGACTTGTGGCAAGTGTTACCCGGTGGAAGGGACTATGGATTATAGTCCAACCTGAATTGTTTCCGTGAAATAGATAGTCTGATTCTATTAATGTACTGTCTCAGTATGAAGATTATAAACTGTGTTCGAGTAGGACTCAGTAACATTTCAGTAGCCATATCTGATTCTACAAGCAGTGTGACTGTAAGAGACCATTGAAGTGGTCATTGACATTTTTCAATCCATGTTCCTGTGATGTGATGAAGGGACCATTGAATTGGTCATTGACAGATCCGTTCTGCAGTGGGACTGTGCTATGAGTGACAGACCATTCGATTGGTCAGTGACTATTTAAGTTCATCGAAGTAACGAATACTTGGAGTCAAGTCCAGGAGGATTGTCTCCCAACCGGTATTGTTCGAGAACTGTATTAACAGTGACTCTGTGGGAGTGATACAGATGCAGTTGGTCCAGTGAAGGGTGGTCCAGCAGTGACTCTATTGTTGTGGATCCACGCTCTGGAGACGGAGTGGTCTCCAAGGTTCTAGTCATCTCACTGGAAGGAAGCCGGGTGAGTGGCGGACCGACTGGACGGGACATCTGCATCCAATCTACTTCTCAACTCGATGAAGACAACTATATCTCTGATTCTGTCTCTACTCTATCTTCTATTGGTGTAAATAGATTATTCTATCAGGATGTTCATTTCAGTTATATATTCTCAAGGGTAGAATAAACTTTATGTAAGTTGACTTGCTCTTTGTATAATGATTGAGTGTGGTCTCGGGCGATGCCTAAGTGTTCATTGTTCCACAGGTGTAGGTAGTTAGTGGGGGTCTAGAATCTGGAGGGGCTTGTAGACGTAATTAACTAATATGAGATCAACCACAGAGTAAAAATGTGTATCTGCTTGTCCAACCCCTGGGGCTAGAATACACGGGAGTGCCAGAGACACCTCGGGTGTGGTTCACTCTCACTACCCAAGGTGAACTCGTCACCTCGTTATGTAACAAGAACATCTTTAGTCTATATTTGATTCAAATATCACCACGACAGAGAACGGTTTATGTAACAAGAACATCTTTAGTCTATATTTGATTCAAATATCACCATGACAGAGAACGGTTTATGTAACAAGAACATCTTTAGTCTATATGTGATTCAAATATCACCATGACAGAGAACGGTTTATGTAACAAGAACATCTTTAGTCTATATGTGATTCAAATATCACCATGACAGAGAACGGTTTATGTAACAAGAACATCTTTAGTCTATATTTGATTTAAATATCACCATGACAGAGAACGGTTTATGTAACAAGAACATCTTTAGTCTATATTTGATCCAAATATCACCATGACAGAGAACGGTTTATGTAACAAGAACATCTTTAGTCTATATTTGATTCAAATATCACCATGACAGAGAACGGTTTATGTAACAAGAACATCTTTAGTCTATATTTGATTCAAATATCACCACGACAGAGAACGGTTTATGTAACAAGAACATCTTTAGTCTATATTTGATTCAAATATCACCACGACAGAGAACGGTTTATGTAACAAGAACATCTTTAGTCTATATTTGATTCAAATATCACCACGACAGAGGACGGTTTATGTAACAAGAACATCTTTAGTCTATATTTGATTCAAATATCACCACGACAGAGAACGGTTTATGTAACAAGAACATCTTTAGTCTATATTTGATTCAAATATCACCACGACAGAGAACGGTTTATGTAACAAGAACATCTTTAGTCTATATTTGATTCAAATATCACCATGACAGAGAACGGTTTATGTAACAAGAACATCTTTAGTCTATATTTGATTCAAATATCACCATGACAGATAACGGTTTATGTAACAAGAACATCTTTAGTCTATATTTGATTCAAATATCACCACGACAGAGAACGATTTATGTAACAAGAACATCTTTAGTCTATATTTGATTCAAATATCACCATGACAGAGAACGGTTTATGTAACAAGAACATCTTTAGTCTATATTTGATTCAAATATCACCATCACAGAGAACGGTTTATGTAACAAGAACATCTTTAGTCTATATTTGATTCAAATATCACCATGACAGAGAACGGTTTATGTAAAAAGAACATCTTTAGTCTATATTATCATTCAAATATCACCATGACAGAGAATGATTTATGTAGCAAGTTTATTTTGGCACCTAAGTCTATGTAGATGAGGATACAACAAAGCGGTGTGACATCACATGGAAACTGAAGGGCTGCTTCTCAGTCCATTCCTACTCAGCATGTATGCAGAAAAAGGCATGAGAAACGTCAAGAATGACGAGACTAGAAACGTGGTGATCAAATGTAAATGTGACAAGAAGTGTCTGAGAATATCGGGGAGCAAAAGGAAAAGAAACAAAAACATTTCATCAAATCTGAACATGGCAGAGAACTGGTTCATAAACAGTGTCGTGTTTGGGGAAACAGAAACAGTTTGCTACACAACGGAATGGCTTGGGAAGAACAGTGACTGAAGGTCTGGTTTCTGGTAGAAGAAGTATTTGAATCCCTAGATAAACACATTTGCCAAGGTCCCATAGCAGACATTGTCGTTGTAGTTTGAAGCATTCATATTTAACATATTCTAGGCTACAAGATATGAGGTGAGGTGGCCAGTCCCATTCCTCGTCTGTATGAAGATTGCCTGGTATCATGTTTGGGTCGATTCCAGAAATAGTACTGCCCATAATGAGGTTAGGTCACAAAGACAACTCTTCACAAAGATCTGAATGAGGCATTCAGCATTTTATGTCCACATTATGAGAAGACAAAAGCTGTAACATGCTGTGACAACCAGAAAGATTTGTGTAAAGACAGATAAAGAATGAAAGAAACCACTGGACCAGGAAAGGAAGCTTTACAGGGTGTAACAGAACGCGGTAGGAGAGGTGGGGGGGGGGGGGGAAGGGGTTCCTTATTATTTATTTGTTTATGGGTTCTAGTGTACTCTACATCCATCCCACCTCTTACCTGGAGTCGTCCCACCCGAAAAAAAATGGACAAAAGATTCAGATACTATCTCTAATCCTAAGTGCCACAGCCAATGACTTAATCCAACCCTTCTTCATCGAAGCACAAAAGAATAATTTTAATGAAAGAACTAGCTTCTATACAGTCAGGATAGATAACGGCGGTGACAAGGGAGAGCGGTCTTGTTGGATCGTTTCATCATAAAAACCATCGGACAGCAAGGTCAGCAACGTCAGGATGGTTAGATATACCACAGTCTCAGTTTGCGTAGGGTGTCAGTTGAGTAGTATGTAATGTCCTAACTAACGCGAAAATGTGGTGGAGTACATCATAGGTGACGTCATATTTTACTCTATAAAGAGTCTAGCACCACATGAAATATGCGCCACATAGGAGAAGATAATCAATTTTATCTAAGCGAAGTAACTGTGATATATGAAAATGCGTGTGTGTATGCGTCCTACTCGCCCGCCCGCCTCCATCGCGTGCCCGCCCTCGGTGACCGGTGATCGAACCTGCGAGTTGATCGATGAACCTCGGAGATCGATGAACCCTGCGGAGATCTAACCCACTACATCGGACAACGAGCCGCTGTCTTATCCAACCAAATTACTATGGTGTAGGCAACATGTTTTTCTACGTTTAGACAAAATGTGCTGACAAAGAATCGTGGCAAGCCTCGGGCATGTCGTCTGGCTCTATAAAGCAGCTTAATATCGTAGTCCTTAACATCCCCTGTCCCTTCCCTAGCAGGCAGGCTATACTAGGGGGACCGATTATTTCCTGCAATATCCAAACGTTGCTTATGAAATCAATTAAATTACGGGAATCGTCGCCGGAACTACGAAGCACATGCTCTGCGCTTGACACATCCTCCAGAGGCTAGCGAAGAGAGTGTGTGGAGGAGAAGACGAGGAAAATGTGTGAGAAGAAGACATAGAAATAGGAGGGCAGGCGCCAGGAGAACAAGACGAAAAGTGGAGAGACTATGTCTCAACCTTGTAAGAGTGGGATAGTGTAACTGTCGTAGTGCCAGGCAGAGAGGTCCTGTATTGGAGCGGCTAATATATGATTTTGATGTCCTCATGCTCCAGGAGCTAAATACAGACAAATACCATTGCCCTGGGTACGCCACTTATGTAAACCCTACTGGGCAGAAGAGACATGGGCAAGGTCTGCTGGTGAAGGAAGGAGTGAAGCATGTGGTACTTGACTTGAGCCAGTGGAATCACAGTGCAAGAGAGGTCCAGGGTATACAAATGGAGATTGATGGCTTAAGTTGGAACATCATAAATGTATATACCACAGTGGACTGTTGTGTCAGAAAGGAACAATGGGACTGGCTTAAGGAATTGGACGAATTACTGGGTGATAGGCTACTCATATGTGGAGACTTCAATGCGAGGAACAGAGATTGGGACAGTAGTGGGGAAAACCGACAGGGAATTACCCTTGCGGATGCCATGGTGGACTCCGATGTGATCTGCATAAATGATGGTAGGCCGACTAGAATGACAATGAGGCCTGGCTATGCATTCACAGCTATTGACTTGGCACTTGTCTCCCAGTCATCTGTCCTTGATGTAAAGTGGACTGTTTTGAATGACCATGGGAGTGATCACATGCCATGCTCAGTCCTGATCTCTAAATCCAGGAAAGGTAAGGCTGGGAGAGCGTAAAGACCTTCCGGTATAAGTGGACCGACAGCCTTCTTGGTAGGCTGTTAAACCCCTTTTTTTCAGCCCCATGGTGGACCCTAGAAGTAGACCATGCTTGGAAACAAAAGAGAGCTGCAGTGAAGAAGCTAAAGAAGGTGCGACAGACACCTCGAAGCTCACGAGAGGAAGTGGACACAGCGGAAAATGTCAAGAAAGACAAGGTGGAGGCTTTCAAGCGCTGTGCTGCAGAGGCCAAAAAGGCAAAATGGGAGTGTTTCTTGAAGGAGATTGGAGGTGATAAAACACTGCGAAAATTCTGGAAACTGCACAGACAAATACAAAGAAAAGATCAGCCTATGAAAGTCGGAACAATTTATAGAGACCAATCATAATGATGCGGACACCAGCGATGCAGTCAGAGAGGAGTTATCTAGCACCATAAAGAATATGCATTATGAAGAAATCATACGGTTTGAAGATGTTAAACATATTTTGAAAAAGGCAAAAGACACGACACCGGGGCCTGATGGGGTCATGTATGGCCACATGAATGCTTTGAGTGATGTAGACCTGAAGGAGATGACCGACTACTATAACCAGAGCATTAGGACAGTATCAGTACCGCAGGATTTGGTACAGAGCTATCTCATCCCTCTCCCAAAACCTTTCAAGGATCATTCAAAGCTTAGCGGCTTTAGGATCATCACCCTTCAAAATACATTTGATAAGGTTTTAGAGAAGATAGTCGCTGTTAAGCTGCAAGAGTTTTGGAAAGGGGGAAGCTTCTTCCAGGAGGCCTGGGGAGCTACAGGCCAGGAAAAGATAGCTGGTCAAATGCAGCCACTTTTGCCTTTGACGTTTATGAGGGGTTTCAGAGTAGACGGGAAACGATGGCGGTAGCGCTTGTTCTCGAGGGTGCGTACAATAGAGTTCGATATGATATTTTGATGACCGCACTGATGGAGAAGGGGGTCCATCCCAGGTTGGTGAACTGGATAGCGGCCGTCCTGCCCTCTCTTCGGGTTGCTCTCTGTCTGGGTGCATGGACCTCAGAGTCACATATTTTAACCCCGGGACTGCCACAGGGATCCGCAATCTCACCGGTGCTCTTTAACGTGTATACGAGCAAGATGGCAAACCTAGAAGCACCAGGGGTTGGAAGGATACTAACATTTGCAGATGATATTCTTGCATATCGGCAGGGGAGAGATAGGGAACAAACAACCCAGGAGTTACAGGCGACAGTAGACAAAGTAATTGACTGGTGCACTGAAATGAGTGCTGTCATCAACCCGGAAAAGGCGGCTGTTTTGTTGTGCTCTCTGGACAACAGGATTGTGAGAGCTGATGTCCCAAGCCTCGCGATAGAGGGTAGAAGCGTCAACAAAGAGAACAAACTGAAGTATCTGGGAATCACATTTGACAGGGGCCTGTCCTTCAAGGACCATGTGGAGACGTTGTGAGAAGATCTCAAAAGGGACTCAATGCACTTAAAACTATGGCTGCAATGGACACAGAGCAGAGAATGCTTTTCACACTATACCAGCACTTAATCCTCTCAGTGATTGATTATAGACTAGGATTGCTCACTGTCTCAAAGAGTCAGCTGGTGAAATTAGAACGCATACAGAACGCAGCTATGCGGGTCATTCTGTGATGCACCAGAGACACCCCAGTAGTGTGTATGTGTGTGTGTGTGTGTGTGTGTGTGTGTGTGTTACATCCTTGGTTTGCCGACTGTTGCTGGTAGGCTCAAGGTGACGCAGGCGAAGGCATACCTCAGAGGTGCAGCAGACACAGATCACCCATTGCATGAGGCGCTGGACGCAGTTAAGGGTCAGCGACTGATAAAAGGGAAATCATGGAAGGCTAGGGCAGAGGATACGATCAGACAGGTGTGCATCTTAGAGTGCAGTAGGCGAGGAGAGGAGTAGGTCAGAGTGCCAGCGGAGCAGTCAGGCTTGTGCAGAGCTATAATCACATTGAACCGGGAGTGCAGGGAGTGGCCAGCAGGGGCCACGGAAGTGGAAATCCAGCAACTAATTTAGGATTATGCTAGCTCGGGTGATGTGATTATCTACACAGATGGTTTGGTGTTGAGAGGTAGGATAAGTGCCTGGGGGTTCTTAACAAATGATAATGGTCGAAGTTTGGTGCAGGCGAACCTGGCATATGATTCCACAACATCTAGCTTAAGAATGGAGGTGGAGACGGTCAGTGCAGCTTTCCGATGGGTGGCGAATACGATAAATACACACATCGTGATTGTAAGTGATTCAGAAAGCATGCTGAGGAAGGTGAGGACATGCAAGCTTAGTGCAGAGTGGCTTACTTCGCTTCGGAGGTCACGGGTGGCAAGCATCGCCTGGATCTTTTCTCCGAGGCATGCCGGTGTACTGGGGAATGAACAGGCGGACAGATTGGCTGGCTCTGCAAAACTTGGTGGAGTATTGATGCATGATAAGGAAGACGTGGTTGCGGCCTTGTGGCAGCACGTGTATATCTGGGAGGAGCAAACGGATCACCATGGTCTGGCAAGAATGAAACAGTGAAGAGTGACGAGGGGATCTGGCCGACGCACGACGCTTAGAGGGAAGGCGAGACGGACATATAATCAGATTGCTACTGGTATTATTGGTATTGGTATTATTGGTGTTGAAACTCTTCGCTGGCTGCTGAGGATGGGGACGGGGCGCTTATGTGAATGCCCCGAATGCTGTTATGTCGTTTCCTTAATCAATCAATCAATCAATCTAAGAAATCGACAGCCGACGAAGAAATAGTGGAAGTGAGTCAAATTCAGAACAAGCATTGGAGAATGCAGATAATAGACTTTGTAATTCTTCCTCAGACTTGGTCGTAATTGCAGCATCATCTGCAAAAAGCAACTCCCTGATAAGTGGTACCCTTCTAATGTTGGTTTTGCCTTCAATCTTTGAGCATTGTAAAGGCCGCTATTTGAGCGTGAGTAAATATATATACCAACATCCTGATCACGAAAGGCATATTTCAGTAGAAGTGAAAAATATATTCCAAAGAGGGTGGGAGCTAGTACACAACCTTGCTTAACTCCACTCTTGATTTAAAACTCTTCTGAAGCTGCACCATCAAATTTGATTATACCCACTATGCCTCTGTTTAACGATTCCACAATGGACATAAGAGTTGGTTAGCAGCCATTTTTCTTTAGTGCCTTGAACAGACCCTCACGACTGATCAATTGCCTTTGTGAGGTCGATGAAGGCAATAAACAGTGGTTGATTATGTTAACGGCATTTTTCTTGCATTTGTGGCAATGAGAATATTATATCAATGGTAGACCAGTTCCGCCGAAAGCCACACTGTGATTTGGGTAGACTTGATCTCCCAGGACTTAAAGTCTGCGCAGAATAATTCTAGCAAATACTTTCCCAACAATACACAGAAGTGAGAACCCCTATAGTTATTACAGTCGCTCCGATCCCCCTTGTTGTTGTACAGTGTTATGATGCTTGAATCTTTGAAGTCATGTGGAACTTGTCCTTCACGCCAGCATAACTCTATTAGCTGGTGCATCTGTAGGTTGAGTGTGTCTTGCCAACTCCTGATAACCTCTATTGGAATCTCATCCTTACGTGGAGCTTAACCAGATGGAAGTTCATTAATAGCACACGTAACTTCTGTTATGGTAGGAAATGTGTCCAGATGGTCAAGAGGTGGCGGGGCCTCCATGGAATTGACGGCATCATCCGCTAGTCAGGTCTCGCCTGAGCAAAGCTCAAAATAGTGCTCTACCCATCTTTTCATCTACTGTTTCCTATCAGTGGTATACCTCTCCTTAGCGCGAAGCTTGGGCTGAAATATAGAGACAGTGTGTTGCCCATGCAGCATGATCCCCCTCTCGGCCTGCGTAGTTCGTCACTCATCTATAAGTATAAGTGTAATGAGCGCAATATGATAAAAGAGATGAATGCCGTAGAAGAACTGCGGGAGCAATCACGAGAGACAGAATTTGGGATGAGGAAATTAGAAGACTAGGTCTTAAACCAGTGATACAGATCATTAAAGAACAACAGATTAAATATGTTGGCCACCTCAAATGAATGCACTGGTACCATCTGTCACAAAGAGCCACATTGAAGAAATATAATTGGTATAGAGCAAGGGGAAGACCTCGTAAAAGTTGGAGTGATGGTATCAAGAACAACTTACAAAGAGAATTAGAAAGAGCGCGTAAACGATCTTTATATCTCACCCCCTCCCCACCCATCCTTCACTGAGGTACATGGTTGAAGCGGAGAAGAAGAAGAAGAAGAAGAAGAAGAAGAATAATAATAATAATAATTATAGATATTACATTAATAAAATGTGTTATTCTGTTTAGTGTATTGGAATGTACCAACCAACCTGAGAAAAGTTGTTCTACCTGTCATTGACCACACGATATGCAGCAATTTGTACCCCGGGATGATATCAGATCGCATGCTGTGCGCTGGCTATATTGACGGAGATATTAATGCCTGTTACGGGGACAAAGGAGGACCGGCTGTCTATAAATCTGGAGGTAGGAGCTCTCTCATGACTTCGGCTAAATACCTCCATCTAACGTCCTTTAAAATATATCAATGATCTATCATGAACTCGTCTGCAATCTCCATCTAACGTCACCTTACAATATATCAGTGAAAAATTGTCTACCACGACCTAGGCTACAAACTTCCATTTAACATCACTTTGCAATATATCAATGACCGATATCTCTGGTAGTGTGTACCGGCTAATTGTCTCGTTGTCATTTTTACTGCGATAAGACTTTTGTGTTCAAGAGTTAAGTTAGTTGCATATCCTTTACAGGACGTAGCAGTGAACTCCAGCATTTTATTGGTTGTTTGTGATTCCTGATCAATTTACGTTCACTAGTCTGCCATGGCTTCAGGAGAGACCAATTAAACAAGTAAACCGCATCCCTCTTTCAGAACGTCGCAATCAACCCCAGCATGTTTTTTACTGTTTGTGATATTCAAGGAAAATTTATGCTCAGTAGTTTGCCATGACGTTGCAATGAACGACGTTCATACCATTGTTAGAAACAATACGGCTGTCTGCTGCCTGAAGCTGATTTCAAACATGTTATGTGCGATTGCGAATTGTGTTCGGCAAGATTTCACCACAGACGACAGGAGAGACAGATGACAGAAACTTATGGAAATTAGCTTTAACAATATCATCATCTTCTTTATTACCTCGTTATCCCCTCAGTGGCACATAGGCCCTCAACCAACTGCTTACAAGCTCCCCTTCACGTAGCTATCACATGCAGCTATATCTGTATCCTCCACATATTATTTATTTAAGTTTCGTCTCCTCTTCTCTATGTGCCTTATATCTTTCTCTGTTTCTTGTGCCCTGTGGGTTCCAGACAACATTCTTTCTAGTTTACTATAAAGGGGGGGGGGGGGGGGGTAATTGTGGCAATTAGGTTAACACAACTGCTTCGTGCTCTGACAAAGTGGGTTTGTTCCCCGGACAAGAACGTTTTGACGACGAGTGAGTTGTTCCCCTGAGACGCCTGGAGGTGTTAGGAGGATCGCTTTAGGTAAAATTGCAAAACTAGTAGAGTCTTGGTTTCTAGCCTCTATCAACTCATCGCTTAAAGAATTCGGAATAGACACCAGTTGCGTATCTGACCCTCCCGGTGGTATAGTTTGCTTGCCCCTATCTTCCTTGCTCACTATCAAGAACCTTGTCGGTTCTCCTAGGAACACATATCTGCTCCCAGAATCATTGGGGAGACTGGGTCCGGTACGAACCCCATCTTTGATATTTCCAGTAGTATATTCCGAAACAATGTCCATCCTGGCAATCGGGAGGGACATAG